>CM076581.1:1312165409-1312501259 GCA_034641835.2 Pinus albicaulis | reverse complement strand
GGACATCTCAATTTTGACCACGTCTTTAAACTGAGCAAAAAGAAAATTGTCATATATTTTCCTACAATAAAGAAGCCACCAAATACCATATGTAAGTCCTGCTAATTAGCAAAAAAAACTCGCATATCATTCAAAGCCAAAGACAAATTATCTACTAGTAAACATCTCCATCTTGTACACATGGACCTGTGTGGACCGTCTAGAACAAATGCACCAAGTGGAGAATCGTATTCCTTGTTGATAATCAATGATTTTTCGAGATTAACATGGGTGGCATTTCTCGGATACAAATCTGAAGCGTTTGAGAAATTTAAGATATTCAAGGCACTGGTAGAAAATCAAACTGGATGTAAACTAAAATATGTCAAATCAGACAGAGGAGGTGAATTCATGGGTGATGATTTTTCAGACCCATGCAATGAATGTGGGATAACGAAACAATTTAATGTTGCAGATACACCTCAATAGAATGGAGTGGCATAGAGGCAATATCGGTCTGTACACCAGACTGCCAAAGCCATGATGGATGAAAGAAACATTCCCCAAACCTACTGGGCAGAAGAAGTACACATAGATGTTCATATTCTCAACAAAGCTCATCTCAGACCAAATTGTGACAAGATGCCATATGAACTAGGCATGGGAAACCGAAATCAATTAAGCACTTTAGAGTCTTTGGCAACAAATTTTTCATAAATAATAATGATGAAAAATTGGGGAAGTATGATGTAAGAGCTAATGAAGGAATATTTTTGGGATATGCATCAAAGAGTAAGGGTTACAGGTGCTACAATAAAATACTACATAAAATTTTTGAAAGCATTGATGTGATATTTGATGAAGAACTACCAGACAGAACCAAAAGTACACACTGTTTCAATCCTCCAGATCATCATCATGATGAGAATAAAGAAAATAAATAATGGAATGAGAAAACAAAAGATACAGAAATAAACTCAAAAGGACTCTCAAGACACACTCAAAAGAACCATCCAGAAGATCAAACCATTGGAGACAAGAGTGAAGGAGTCCAAACAACAAGGCAACTAGATGAACATACCGAGGAAGCGTATCTAGTCATGTTGTCATAGATATAACCAAAGAATTTCGATGAAGCCAGCAAAGAAAAAAATTGGATAAATGCTATGAACAAATAATTAGACCAAATTGAGAAGATAAGACCTGGGAGTTAATACGAAGATCTATTGGGAAAAATGTCATTGGCTCAAAGTGGATATTCAAGAATAAGATGAATGAACAAGGTCAAGTAATCATAAATAAAGCGAGACTTGTATGTAAGGGATACTCTCAAATCGAAGGACTTGACTATGGTGAAACTTTTGCCCTGGTGGTAAGAATGGAAACAATTAGAATGTTTCTAGCTTTTGCATGCTATCATGATTTCAAGGTATATCAAATGGATGTGAAGTTTGCCTTCTTAAATGGAGATCTAGAGGAATAAGTCTACATGGAACAACCTGAATATTTTTCCTTAGAAGATAAGCACAACTATGTTTGCAGATTAAAGAAATCCCTATATGGTCTCAAACAAGCACCATGTGCATGGTATTCTAGGCTGGACAAGTACTTTAAAAAACAAGGTTTCAAGAAGGGAGGAGTAGACAACAATCTATATATAAAGACTGATGATAATGAACTTTTAATTGTAGTGGTATATGTATATGACATAATGTTTGGCAGAAAAAAGGATGAGTTAGTCAAAGGATTTGCAGAAGAGATGAAGTCATAATTTGAGATGTATATGATTGGAGAGCTTACCTTCTACTTATGACTTCAAATTCTACAGAATAACAAAGGCATATTCATTTCAAAAGAAAAATACTTATAAAGAGACATGTTAAAAAGATTCCAAATGGAAGACTGCAAACCTGTGTCAACTCCCATGATCATTGGATGCAAGTTATGTGCTGATGATGTTTTTGCAGATGTAGATAAAATAATTTGCAGATCTATGATAGGAAGTATTCTATACCTAACAGCCTCTACACCAGACATTATTTTGGAAGTAAGACTTGTGGCAAGATATCAAGAAGCACCAAAACAAAATCACTTGCTAACAATCAAGAGGGTATTTAGATACCTGCAAGGAATTGAACTATATGGCCTATGGTATCTGAAAGGAAAATATTTCACAATGAAAACATATATAGATGTAGATTGGGCCAGCTCTGTGGATGACAGGAAAAGAACAAGTGGAGATGCATTTTATTTGGAATAAATTCTGGTGGCATGGTTAAGCAAGAAGCAAACATTTGCCTCTATATCCACAACAAAAGCGGAATACATAACAGCAACAGCTTGTTGCACACAAGTGATGTGGATGAAACAAACTCTTCATGACATGAAGGTAAGCATCAATGAACCTAAATCTATAAAATGTGACAATACAAGTGCAATAAGCATATCAAAAAAACATGTTCTTCATTTGAAAACCAAGCACGTCCCAATAAAGTACCACTTCCTTAGAGAAAAATTAGCAGAGAAAATAGTAAAGATGGAATATGTCCCAACAAAAGAACAGATAACAGACATATTTCCAAAACCTCTTGCTAGAGAACCATTCGAATACCTAAGAGACAAATTGGGGATAGTGTCTACAGATGATACTCTCTGATATGATAAAAAAAAACCAACAAAGGTTTCAATATCAGGAACATACATCCATCTAGGGTTAGACAAGAAACAACTTCTCAGGGGGAGAGTAGCCCATAAATTTTTTCTAAAGGAGCTCAAGCTATGGAGCTCATAAATATCTATAGAAGATGATTACACCGTGTGTGTCTCGGCAAGTGTTAATAATGTAACAACATGCTTTTAAGAAGGATGAATAAGAAAATGTTATTATTAGTATATCATTACAAATATACATCAATTGGTATTAGGAGCAATCTTCCTATCAGTAGAATACCAAGTGTTATTTTTGGAGCAGTGTTATGGTAAAGGTCCCTGATATCGGATTATTATAGCATACACCATGGTGTTGGTATGGTAGAAATACATCAAGGAGAATGTCGAGTTGTGTTATCAAAGCATGGAAAGGTCATTAAAAGTGCCAAAAGATCATTATATTTTTTGCATTTGAAGTAGTATGTTAAACATTGAAGCCTAATTTATTCTTGGATAAAATTTCACTCTTCCTCAAAAAGGAAATGATACTTCACCAATGCACAAAGTTTCATCAAGAAGTAAGGCACAAAAGAAAAAAACATTCTATGGTGACATGCCTTCCAGCAGTCTCATGAGTTGTGATAGCATTAGTTTTTTGTGCTTATTGTTGCAATCTGAGTGATTTTCAAAGTGTTACCCCAACAATGATCATATATCACATGAAGTCTGCAATGCATTCACAACGCTCTTTTAATTTTTAAGTACATATAAAGTAATTCCTATGTGTAACATATAGCAACAATCACATTTTATACAGAATAATCAGGAAGAAGTAATAGAATAGTGGATTAGGTGTATTCATTCATATGAAAAAGTATCCATCAAGTGTGTAATGAATCTATGGAGTATGTATATTCATTTAATAACAAAATCATTAAATGAAGGATGCTTATATTGAACTCAAAGAGGAGAAATGCATTGATGGAATCTACACTAATAACATTTTATAACCCTTTACCATTGATGCCAAAGGGGGAGGAAAAGCAAGCAAAGGAAGAAAGACACTTCTAAGAATGAAAGGTGGAGGAAGTTTTGCCATCAATGCCAAAGAGGGAGACTATTGGAAATATTGTCATTGATGACAAAGGAACAAAAAGGAGTAGCACCAGAATTATCATTAAGGAAAAAGGAGAAAATCAGAAGCAACTAAAGTATAAAGGAGCAATAAAGAAAAGAAGGGAAATGTGTAGTGAAGAAGCATAAGAGAGAGGCAAAGGAGTAGAAAGAGTAAAAGTGAGGCAATGGAGAAGCACCATAGGAAAAGGAGCAAGGTAGAGGAGAAGAAAAAATGCATGGATAAAAACTAGAATTATCATTAAGGAAAAGGAGTAAAGAGGAGAATTAAAAAGGAAAGGAGAAAAATTAGAATCATTATCTAAGGAAAAGAAGCAGAAAAGAACAACAAAGAGGCAAGGAGCAACATTAGAATGATCAAAGAAGAAAATTGTGCACTGCAGGGTCAAGTCGGGCTATTCATGTTTAGAACAGTAAGCAAAAGGAAAGTGTGCAGCAAAGGTCAAGTCGGGTGTATGAGTACAGAATGCGTGCAACAAAGAAAAGCAATGAACAAGTGTGTCAGGTTGGGTTGGTTGTCAAACACGTGCAGAATAGTGGTTTTGAATTTAGAATATCATGAACGAGTCGAGTGTTCTACATGTAGCAAAGAAGAAATGAGCGGGTGCAACCAAAGAAGCAAAGGCATGAAGGAGTGAACGAGTGAGTTGAGTCGTGTAAATGCAAGTTCATAACAGTGTAGCACATCACATATCGCAATCAAAGTAGGAGGAATATCGCACTAACACAGAAGTCATAGAAATTGTGAAGTGCAATATGGTGACATAAGCAATGACATGGCAAGCTAACGTGGTAGGAGAAGTGGCCCCGACCCCAAAAATCGGAACAAAAGTTTAATGACATTGCAAGGTGACGTTGCAAGGTGACATGGCATGATGACGTGGTAGTGAGGTGGCACCCCAAGTAGGACCCTAACCCTTTATCGCATATCGCAAGTCGCAAATCTCAGAAGAGATAGTGCTTATGTACCACGTTGAAATGATGAAATGCGAAGAGCCATGCGGGGCCAGATTGCATATGCTTCAAATATAAAGTCTAAAGGATTTAAATTCCAACGTGGGACCCATTCGCATATTGCAAATCACAAGTTGGAAGAGGTGACAACTGGAGATTGGAAAATTATGTGATAAGAAATCCGTGAAATGGAAGCTCCGATAGGAAAGTGTGATGGAAATATGCAATAGGAAATTATGATAGGAGAATTGAGATAAACCTAAGTGGGACCCTTTTTCATATCGCATATCAAGAAATCAGAGAGACGAAATCACAATGGATAACAAGACCTTCGGAAGTGAAAAGTGCGATAATGAAGCGGACGTGATGCAGGTCAAAGATGAAGTCTAAAGGATTTCTAGTCTGGGAGTATGGGATTTCCCTTTTTTAAATCACATCAGAGATAAAAGGAGGCTTATAATGTAGAAACAATTGGAACTCCGAAATGTGATAGAAATTAGACACAATTCAAGTCCTATCTAACAACGTTTTATGAAGAAAAGGCTAAACGCGGAAGAAGGACTTGGGTGAAGAATAAAACCCGAAACTATGAGCACAAGTGTAAGGCCATTACATCTTGATAATGGAGGAAAGTTTCAATGTGGGCAGAAAGGCTTAGGTAAGTGACCCGACATAGAGAAAAGGACCAGTGAAGGCTGAACGTTGCGGGCACGAGCATAAGAAGCAGAGTCAGGAAAAAAGAGATAAAGTAGCATTGTTGAAAATGCATTAGCTGACTCGAGTCGGGCCAAAAGACAATTACGCAAAAATGTTCAGAATGTGTCAGCTGGGTCGAGTCGGGAAAAAGGCGTTCATGTAGCACTATTATAATATAACAACAGAAATGGGAAAATCAATGACAATAGTAGAAAATACAAATATACAGCAAGTTAAGAACTGAAAGGGTTGAGTGAAATATTGTTGTAACTGTAAATGTAAATTCATTGATTATTTTATATTATTTGTGATGCAAAGAAAGTCTTCGTAGGCATAGGAAAAACTCCAATGAGTTCTATAATGACTATTTGTGATGTAATATCCTAAAGTGAAGTGTAAGGAATCGAATGGGTGGAAGGCCTAGGGTCAGGCTTGTTCACTTCATATTCCCTATAGAAGGAAAATAGTAAAGAGTTATCTATATAAGAGATGTAATATCAGTGTGCATATAGAGGTTGGAGAGAGCGAAAGAATCAAAGAGAGATGATAGAGATGTTATGCACAGCAGCAGCTGATATGGAACAAAAATGAAGGCAGAAAAGGCAGCGATGAAGAAGGAGGATAACAGAGTTGATATAGAGGTAAATCAACATAATATTTTCATGCTGAGTGAGGGAATTTTAGTCTCCTTTCAAGCTATAGTTTGATAAATTTCCAGTTGGATCTGTATGAGGTAGGAGCCTCCGGTCGGTTGTAGCCTGCAGAAAATATTTGGGAGTTGGAGCTTCCTTGCAAGTTGTAGCTTGCATAAATTGAGGAAGGAGCCTAATGTAGGTTGGAGCCTACATAAAATCAGTTGTGAAAGGGATTAGGAGCTTGCCTTTGCATCACAATAATAATAATATGTTGTTTTCTCTGTTATGGGTTTCCACTTATATATGTTGTCTATGTGCATGATGATTATGTGTTGATGTGTTATTTTTATTCTACTTATTACTTTCTGCCCACACATTAAGTTTGTTGATTCATCATGTATTAGGTTTCTCATAAAATGGAGTTGTTAAAGAGTCTAAAGAATAGAGTTTTAATGTCCATGGATGTATTAAAATGATTCACCCCCCCTCTCATTTTAGCTAGGGGTTCATCCCCTACATTTTTGACAAAAAGTTCATTGTTGGCTATAGAAAAATGTTTGTCATCATTTGAATACTTGACGTTATTATTATTCTGACACCTGGCCTTAATCACGGCCTATATGTTAAATCACTTGCTAGTCTAAGCCTCTGTAAGGCTTACAATGTAATTAGGATTTTCTACAACACACAAATTACTTCTACAAACTAAAAATCTATCCTTTCGAAGTGGATTAAGAATATGTCAGCCACATTTTCATCTGTATTACAATATGTTAATTCAATTTATTTTGGTTCCATTTTTTCTCTTACAAAATGATGGTGTGTTTCCTTATGCTTTGACCTTTCATGATATATAGGATTGTTTTCCAATTTGATAGTGCTTTCATTATCACATCTGATTATTGTAGGTGGGTTTTTTGTTTCTCCAACATATTCAAGTATCCTTCTATGCCATATTATTTCGCAAGTAGCATTGTTTAATTCTTTATATTCAACTTAAGTTTATGACAAGGAAATAGTTGGTTGCTTATTTCTACTCTATTTTATCTCTCGTGAACCTATATTAAACATGTATCCGGTGGTAAGTTTTATGTCAAATATATATATAGCCCAATAAAAATTAGAAGAACCTAGAAACTCAACATCAAATTCATCATAAACATAATACCATAATTAAGTTTTTCATTTGGATATTGAAGGACTTTATTTGTTTCTTTCAAGTGACTTTCACAAGGCCTAGTCATGAACTCACTAAGTGTGCTGACATAATATGCTATATTTGTCATGGTAGTAGTGAGATAGTTCAGATTTCCCACCAGTTGACGATAAAAGATTCCTTTCACCTCTTTGGTTCCATCATCACTATAAAATTTAACATTATCTTCTAAACAAGTATATGTTTCCTTGTATTCAATCATATTAAACATTTTAAGTATTTCCCTTATTTATTTTCTTTATGTGATTAGTGTCCTACCATATTCCATCCTAAATTCATTACATCAACAATAATATAATTCACCAATATCCTTCAGCTCAAATACCTGTAAAATTTGACTTTTAAATTCTTCAATAAACTTGGATCCATTTCCTATTATGTTACGATCATCAACATATATGTATATCAAAGAAAAATTCCCATCTTCATATTTATTGATGTACAAGTTAGGATCATGTTTTCTTCTCATAAAACCTTTCTCATAAAAGAAATAATCAATTTTCACATGCCAAGATCTTGGTGCTTATTTCAAACCATATAAATCTTTCTTTAACTTACAGACTAGATGCTCCTCTACCTATTTTACAAACCATTGAAAATGAATCAAATAAACTTCTTCTTTCAACTCACCATTCAAAAAATATATATATGACATCTAAGTTGTGCATTTTACAATTATTTTTTGTAGCTAATGCAATCATGATTCTAATTTTGTTCAACTTAGCTATAGGTGCAAAAGTAACTTCATAATAAATTCCCTCTTTTTGTTAATAACCTTTTACAACCAATCTAGCTTTATACTTATCGATACTTCTATCAACATTAAACTTGGATTTATACAACCATTTTCATCATATGGGAACATTATTTTTAGGAAATTTTATTAATTCCCATGTATATTTCTCCATTATAGAGTTATATTCTTCATTCGTTGCATCTCTCCTTTCTTTATATTATTTAGCTTCTTCGTATCTTGAAGGTTCTATGACATTCATTACAAGAGACATTAATGCATAATATTTATACCTTATAGGTGTCTAAATTTGACGTGACAACCTTCTTGTATTTTTACTTCTTTCATATTTGTTTCTACTTTGTGGAATATCCTCTCCTCTTCTTAGAGTGCCATGAATAACTTGATGGTACATGCTCTTCAACCTATACATGTTCATGTGTTTGTTACTATTCCTATTAAACACTTCTATCTATTTTGATATAATCATCGTTATCATGTCATACATCAGTATTATTCATTTTATCACCTTCGTTTTCATTCTCATGAAACAACACATTCCTACTTGCATGGAATATATGAGAAATGGGATCAAACAAATTGTATTCATTTTGATCATCACAATAACCAATAAATGTGGACTTAATTATCTTTCGTCAAGTTTTCTTCTTTCATCTTTTGGAATATGAGAAAATGTATTGCAACCAAAAACTCTTAAATGAATCACTTTTGATTTATATGCACAAAATTCTTTAAAAGGTATTCTAAGCTCAAATAAACATAAATATTAATTTATTCAACCTGAAAAAAATTAGAAATATATTTACCTTGAAGCATAATACGTGCAAATTCTACTAGTGTTCTATTTTTCCTCTCAACAACTCCATTTTGCTGAGGTGTATGCGGAACTTTAAATTGTTGTATAATCTCATTTCCTTTAAAATATTAATTGAATTCTCTTTATTTTTACTCTCCCCCTTCATCAGATATGATAATTTTGATGCACTTGTGAGTTTGTTTTCCACCATATTTTTTAACTCTTTAAAGTACTAAAAAAAGTCACTCTTTTTTCTTGTGAAATAAATCCATGTATACCTAGATCTATCATCAACAAAATTAATGAAATACAATGCTCCACCAGGAGATCTAGTTTTCATATTTCCACATACATCAGTATAGATTAATTCAAGTATTTCCCTTTGTATTTTGTCTTTATGTATAGAAAGTAATTCTCTATGTTCTTGCTAAGTATCAGATTCAATATGATCATTCTTCATAATAGAAATACCTTCAAGCATTATGTTCTTTTGAAGTAACGTTAATTTTTTGTGATTTAAATGGCTATACCTTTGATGTCATAGCTCTAGTATTGAAATTGTTGTAGATGCCAACGCTTGATTACTTGTCATGGTCACATCCACCTTATAAAACCCTCCAAATTTTTTACCTATGGAAATAATCTTGTAGTGATCTTGAATGTCTTTCAAAACAAACTATGATTTATAAAAAGTCCACCTTCAAATCTTGGTCAACAATAGCATAAACAATAATTAAAAGATTATGGATTTGTCTCTCTTGTCCATTAGGAAAATTTACACCTATTACACTATAACCTTGAAATTTAAGTGATATGTTGTCTCCTAGATAAACATATGTTTAATATATTTTCTCATAATACTCATCAAACCAATCCTTAATACAAGCCATATGAAGTGATGCACCTGAATCAATGAACCAAGTATTCACATCATCGATTTTCGTAGACAGTGAGAAATTAGAAATAAAAAAATCTAAGATCTGTAAATCCATCAATGATTAAGGTGTATTTGTCCACGAAATTTCCATTATGTTTTTTTTTTTTTTTTTAGAATCATATTATTTTCTTTTATAGCAATCTTTAGAGTGATGCCTAGGTTTTCCACAATAATAACAATCATCATTCCCTTTCATGAGTTGTAAATTTAGATCGTGCCATACTTTTCTATTTTTCTTGAAACTTTCTTCCTTTTTTATTGTCCCATGGCTTGCCTCTGTATGGTTGTTCACCCTTAGTCATCAATGTCAAAACTGAACTACTAGAGCCCAAATTAAAGCTCTTCATCCTCTCCTCCCCTTGTAGAATAATTCATGTCAATTCATCAATTTTAAGGGGCTTTTATCTAACTGACAGACTTGCAATAAAAATGTGATAAGCTTGCACTAAGCCATTTAATGTGATGGTGATCAAGTCTGTACTAGACACCTTTCCACGAGCATCTCCTAACTTATCACTTAAACATATAATACAAGACATCGAATTACTTCTGTTTTTATTTGCTTCCACTATAATAGAAAAAATCATAGCCTTCAAAAATAAGATCATGTCTGGATTTGTTTCTTTAGACAAACCCTTGAGCACATCCCACCTTCTTTCGATGTCTTGCAATCTTTGATGTGAGAAATAGTGTTGTCCTTTACATACATTTGTAGCAACACTTTGATTTAGTCTCATGTTTCTCCCAATCTAGAATAGAGGCTCCAACTATAGGATTGGGTTCATCCCCACTCACATTTGACCACAAATTATAACCCTCAAGAATTGCCAACAACTTGAATTTCCAATTCACATAATTTCCTCCATCAAGTTTGGTTGATTCATTCCGAAAATAAGTATCAGCCAAAATATTTGACATCATACTCCAAACAACAATGTACAACCAAATCTACCATACATAAATCCGAATGGACCCAAATTTACCACTCATAGACTTCTTTTTACCATTAAACAAAAATATTTAACTATTATAAACCATTTACAAGTTACCCTCCATAAAACAAAACAACCTCATATAAATTATTTTCCCCAAAAAAATAATCTTTTAAAATCCAAATTTATCCTTTAAACATCATTTATAACAATTTTAAAATTCTGATTTCCTTTTTAACCATACACACTTTACATTAAAAAAAAAAAAACTCAAATTATTATTATTATTATTAATATCACCTCTAGTTTTATCACAACACACTTAATAGTCCATTTTTTCTATAAAACCATATGCCATTTATGTTCCAAAAAAAAAAACCTCAAACAAAAACAACCTTAAAAATATGGCACAATAACGGAAGGAACCTAAGAATACATCTCATTCACAATGACATCCATCAAATTTCAAAGGATTTCAACATGACTATCTTTCAAGAAAGAATTTCCCCAAAAACATAAGCGATGACTCAATACCTTGCTCCAAATAATTTGAGGCTGGAGATTCAACTACAGGCTCCTTCAAACTGGTGCTAGAAATCTTTCCATAGTCATTTTCTGAAATTATTTAAGGTAGGACGCTTCTGAATATCCTCCTTTTTATCATGCCACGATGCAATGGAAGCTCAAGATTTGCTCATCAACATTCATACACTAATTTTCATACAACAAATCAATGGTTTCCACAACTTCTACAAACTTCACCACACCTTCCATGCATCGATTACACAACACAAACATATACAACAGAAAGGTTACACAAGGCTTTGATATGATATCACAGATAAGACTCACATAGAAAGCTTGGATATTTCTAAACATTGCAATTTATACATGAAGATGTTGGAATTTCTAAACAATTTCGAACACACGGAGGAATAAAATAATTCCTCTTCCACAACACAGGGATTAAAATAAAATTAAATTGCGGACACAGAGATGGATTAAAACACTATTTCATTAAACACAAAACCAGCTATTACAAAATAGAATTCTTTAGGACTCCTGTGTTATGGATTCACAAATGAAACTTTAGCTACTACAACACACAATGCTTCAACAAAAGAAAAATTTCTCCATCTCTCTATTCCTAATTCCTATATTCTTTGCCACGCACACGATTGCTCTCTACATCTTTGACCTTTGAGCAAATTACAATACAACTACAAAGATATAACTTCTACAATGAGCTCACAACATATATATATATATATATATATATATATATATATATATATATATATATATAACAAATATTTCATATTTATAATATATATAACCAAAGTTAAAAATATAAATGTATTGCAGTAAATAAAATTAACCCAACGTTAAAAATTTAAAACATAATGCAGGAAAATAAAATTAAATCAAAAAAATTATGCTAAGGTTAAAAACCTTATTCCCTTCATACTTTCTGGGGGCTGCTTGGAGACTACTTATGTGAGTTCTCTTATCTCCCTGAACTTGCTTTGGTTGGTAAAGAGGTGGGTCAAGAGATGAGTGATGTCACCTCCTCCGAGGTTTTCCATCCCCTTTGCTACTTAAGCTTGGATGTCCTCCTGGAATGTTGTTGGCTGTGTAATGAATATGGTTGGCAGAGAATTGAAAGTGTTGGTTGCTGTAGATAAGTATGTAGTTGCGTGAAGTGAAAAGTTGGAGATTGTTGCCATCGTTCTTCAAACTCCTCACATCATAATTGATGTCATCGTTTCTGTTGTCTCTTCATTACCATCACAATTAATTTGTCGACATGTTGTTCTGTGCGGTTAGTTGGAATTAAATTCCAACACACCCCCTTAATTACCACTGCTGCTTTCTTGCATACCCAGGCATTTCCTAAGATAGTTAAAACTTTTCTGCCCCAATGGTTTTGTTAAAATATCAGCAAATTGTTCCTTTATCATGAAGTGCTGCAAAACAATCTCACCATTATTAACTAGTTCTCATATAAAATAAAATTTTGTGTCGATATGCTTTGTTCTCTTATGGAAGACATAATTCTTTGATAAAGCTATTGCTGAGTTGTTATCACAATAAATTATTGTTCCTTTTTCCTATTCGTGACATAAATTTCTGAGCATTCTTCTCATCCATACTGCTTGGCATGTTGCTGTTGTTGTTGCCACATATTCTGCCTCTGCTGTTGATAAAGCAACTATTGGTTGCTTCCTGGAAGCCCATGAAATGACTCTCGATCCCAAATGAAACACATATCCAAATGTGATCTTCCTGTCATCTACACTTCCGGCCCAATCACTGTCAGTGTAACCAGTCAATTTAAAATTTTCAGATGGGGAGTATAAAATACCATACCCCTTTGTTCCATTCACATACCTTAGAATCATATTGGATGCCTACCAATGTGTCTCTTTTGGTGTTTCCATGACTCTGGAAATTAAACTTGCAACATGCATAATATCTTACCTAGTTGCAGTAAAATACATTAGGTTGCCAACTATGCTCTTGTACAAACTTGGATTAAAATCCTTGTTGTTGTCTTCTTTGATCAATTTTAACCCCATGACAGTTGGAGTTATAGATGCCTTTCTATTCTGCATGTTGAATCTTTTCAACACTTCTTCAAAATATTTTTCTTGGGAAATAAAAATCTCATTTTCATTTCTCTCTACTTCTATTCCGAGAAAATATCTCAGAAAACCCAAATGAGTCATTTCAAATTCACTCTTCATGACTGCTTTAAAATCAACAATGAGCTAAACTTCATTGCCAGTAAAGATTAAATCATCTACATATAAAACAACAATAACAATCTTACCATCATTTTCTTTTATGTAGAGTGTGGGTTCTCCATCACATTTCTCAAATCCATCTTTAGTCAGGTAAGCATCTATTCTGTTGTACCATGCTCTCGGTGCTTTGTTCAGCCCATAAAGAGCTTTCTTCAACTTGAATACTTTGTGCTCTTGGTATTCTATCTCACAACCTGGAGGTTGTTCAACATATACCTCCTCTTTCAACACTACATTCATGAATGATGATTTAACATCCATTTGATAAACCTTCCATTTATGTTTTGCTGCTATGGACAACACAGTCCTCACGATTTCCATCCTTGGAACCGATACGCAATTTTCTTCATAATCTCTTCCTTGTTGCTACTTGTAACCTTTGACAACAAGTCTTTAATTGTGCCTGTCAATCTTGCCTTCAACATTTCTCTTGGTCTTATTGACCCATTTTACTCCAATGACTTCTTTACCTTTAGGGAGGTCCACTAACTCCCATGTATTACTCTTTTCTATTGCACCAATCTCTTTGTTCATTGCTTCAATCCATTTTTCTTCTTTTACAACATATTCAAAATGAACAGGGTGATCAACATTATAACACAAAGCAAATAAAGAGTTCAAACCAGGATTATCTTTTACCTCTCCTTGTTCATAAATCTCACTCAGATTTCTGAATCTCGGTCTTCTTGGTGTACTTGGAGTTCCACTTGAACTCGAGGGAGTTTCAGTTCCCTGTGGTGTGTTTGAAGAAGCACTTTCTTGATTTCTCAAGGTTGTTCTATTTCCAGCTTGTGGTGTGGTTTGTTGTGCTTGCGGTGGTGGAGGAGGAGCCACCACGGAAGGATTATTTGTTGTTGTCCCTTCCTCTTGTTCTTCATGAGACACACATGTCTTCACATTCATTATTTTCTTTAAGCTTTCATCCCAAGCCTCTTCTTTAATAAACTGCACATCTCTGCTGATTATAACTTTCTTGGTGGATGGATTATAGATTTTTTATGCCTTGGACTCATCACTGTATCCAACAAAGATATAATTCTCCCCCTTACAGTCCAACTTCTTCCTTAGCTGATCTGGAATGTGTGCATAAGCCACACAACCAAATACTCTCATGTGGGTGACATGTTGCTTTATGCTGCTCCACACTTTTTCCAAAACTCTGTTGATGACAACTTTGGTTGGGCATCTATTAAATATGTACGCTGCACAATTGACAGCTTCATCCCAATACTAATTTCGCAAATGTTTTGCCTTCAACATACTTCTAACCATGTCCATGATGGACCTATTCTTCCCATCTGCAACACCATTTTGCTGAAGTGTGTACCTTGTGGTAAACTGCTTATGTATTCCATTCTCTCTACAGAAACGTAGGAACTCTTTCGAGATGTATTCTCCACCTCTGTCAGTTCTTAGCACTTTGATGTAGTGCCCACTCTACTTCTCAACATGAGCTTTGAAGTGGCAAAACTGCTCAAACACTTCACTCTTCTGTTTCAAGAAATACACCCATGTATTTCTGGTGTAATCATCTATGAATGTAAAAACATAGTTGTCGCCAACTAAAGATGGCATTTGCATTGGTCTACACAAATCAGAGTGGACAATCTCTATGTGTGCCTTTTCCCTTATACTCTTCCTTGTTGGAAATATTTCTCTGTGTTGTTTGCCCAAGATGCAGCCTTCACAAAGGCTGTCTAGTTTCTCAATCAATGGTAATCCCTTTACCATACCCTTTCTATTCCACAAGTTCAGGTCTCTGAAATTGAGATGTCCAAATATCAAGGGCCATAACAAATTTTAATCTTTCACATCCTCTTCAAAGACCTCTTGTGTTATAGCTGCTACATTTCTTCTTTCCTTCAAGTCTATTCTGAGCTTGAGAGGAAACATCCTATTGCTTGTCATCTACACCTCTGCAATGACTTTCTTTCTTGGAGGTATGTCCATGATTGTGCACACATCATCTTTAAAGAATACATTGTAGCCCTTGTCTATGAGCTTCCCAATGCTCAAAAGATTACATTTCAAGCCAAGTTCATAATATACATCTGGCACAAACTTCTGTTCTCCTTTTCTTGTCAAGATACTTACTCTGCCTTTTCCCTTGACAGAGATCTTACTATGAGTTCCTTTTGTTACTTAAAATTTAACATTTTCATCAATATTGGAAAACATTGCTATGTTTCCAGTCATGTGGTTACTACAACCTGAGTCTAAAAACCATATATCATCTTGTCTATCTTGTGCTACATTACATGTTAACATCACATTCTTCTGGTTCTTTTCTTCTTATGGAAAATTAGCATTCTTCCTATTATTCATGTCATTTTGCTTTTTCCTACATTCATTGGCATAGTCCCTATATTTCTTGCAATAATGACATTGGGCTTGGGATTTATTGTACCTTTTTCCATGATCTTGATGTTGGATTGAGCCTTCATTCTGGTTCTAATTTCTGCCCCTTCCACTCGAACTTTCAGGGTTGTTTCTTCCTCTATTTTGGCTTCTGCCTCTTCCTCTATTGTTTGTTCTGTCGCGACCTCTGCTTCGGCCAAAAGAAATTTGAGTCTTGAAAGCTTGTTCTAATGATGAATTTGTTCCTCTGTTTAATCTGTGTTCATGAGACATCAGGGATGCACTAAGCTCATCCACTGTAAATAGTGAGAGATCCTTTGTCTTCTATTTCCACTACAATGACATCAAATTTTGAGGGTATACTTCTCAAGATTTTCTCCACAATTCTTCTTTCTTCAAGCATCTCTCCATGAGACCTTATTTGGGTAACCAACCCAATAACATGCGTGAAGAATGAGTCTATAGTTTCAGACTCTTTCATATAGAGAGTTTCAAAATCTCTCCTAAACATTTGCAACTTTGTTGTCTTCACTTTCTCCGTGCATTGATATTCTGTTTTGATAATATTCCACGCCTCCTTATACTTTGTTGCTACTGCAATCCTTGGGAAAATACTCTCATGCATAGATTCAAAGATATAGAAGAGGGCATTGGAGTCCTTCTTCATATTATCTCTTAACAAATCTCTTTCTGTTGTTCTCAAAGTAGCCAACGCTGTTGCGTCTGTGGGTTCTGGGTAGCCATTCTCAACTAGCTCCCATATATCATGTGAAGCAAATAGGGCTCTCATCGTGATTGCCCAATAATCATGATTCTCCCTGTTAAACTGTGGAAGTTGGGGATTCGTCAGACTGGTGCGTATTCCTACCATCGTGACTGTGCAAACACAACAATTTCCTTGACTGTGTTAAAAAAACAAAACAATCAAACTCTTTGAATATGTAAAGAAACATAAGCTTTCTCTATTCTCGAGAAATCCGCTTCAACAACCTTCTTACAGATTCTGCAGTGAAGAGTGATCTCTACTTCGCTCACTGAGCACCTAGAATAGCTCTAACACTATGTTGGAATTTCTGAACAATTCCGAACACAAGAATAAAAAAATTCCTCTTCCACAACACATAGATTAAAATAAAAATTAAATTGCGGACACAGAGATGGATTAAAACACTATTTCATTAAACACAAAACTAACTGTTACAAAATAGAATTCTTCAGAACTCATGTCTTTTGGATTCACAAATAAAACTTCAACTGCTACAACACATAGCGCTTAAACAAAAAAATAAACTTCTTTGTCTCTGTGTTCCTATTCACTGCTACACACAGAGTGATCTCTACCTTTTTCAGCCTTTGGGTAAATTACACGATACAACTGCAAAATCAACTTCTACAATGTAAGACATTACAATATATATATTATAAATATCTCATATTTATAATATATATAACCAAAGTTAAAAATCTAAATGTATTGTAGTAAATAAAATTAACCCAACGTTAAAACTTTAAAACATAATGCAGGAAAATAAAATTAAATCAAAAACTTTATGCCAAAGTTAAAAACCTTATTCCCTTCATACTTTCCGGGGGCTGCTTGGAGACGATTTACGTGAGTTCTCTTATCTCTCTAGAATTGCTTTGGTTGGTAAAGAGGTGGGTCCAAAGATGAGTGACGTCACCTTCTCGGGGGGTTGTCTTTCCCTTTGCTACTCAAGCTTGAATTTCTTCCCGGAATGTTGTTGGTTGTGTAATGAATATGGTTGGGTGAGAATTGAAAGTGGTGGTTGTTGCAAATATGTATGCGTTGCGTGAAGTACAAATTTGGAAATTTCCGCCACCGTTCTTCAAACTCCTCACATCATAACTGATGTTGCAGCTTCTAGTGTCTCTTCATTCCCATCACAATTAATCTGCGATCCTGCTGTTTTGTGCAAGCCATTAGAATTAAATTCAAAAAAAAAGAGAATTGGAGATTCTACAGTGACCTCCACCGCCTGGTATTTATTTCATACTTGCATCGCCTTCATGGCCAACTATATACATGAAGAGAATTGGAGATTATACAGTGACCCACCGCCTGGTACTTATTTCATACTTGCATCGCCTTCATCGCCAGCTATATAAAATAGTGCTAGCTATCATGTGAACAATTGACGTGATTACTATTTTAACACTTTGGTTGGTAATGGTGATTGATAATATGGAAAATATCTCTCGTACTTCGGTCTAAGGTCTAAGGAAAATGGGCGATGGTAAAATTCTCTAAAGAATTAGTTCTGAAAAATGCTATAAAAAATGCCACATGGAACCATTCAACAAAGTTGATTTAAGGTTGTTGGCATTTTACTATACCTGTTGAAATATTAAAGTCACCTGTCGTGCCTTTGTACAGGAAGAAAAGAAAGTGTACAGCAGCAGCATCAAAGATTTGAGTGCACAACACTCTGTATTTAAGAAGAATGAAAAGAATCCGTAAGGAGAATTTAAATTTTGTATGGGCCGCAGCCACAAATGATAGGAAGAATTAATTTTGGATTATGGGAGGAGTCATTTCAGTAGAAGAATGAAGAATTTCATATTTCAAGTCTACGGAGGAGCAGAAGTTATTAAAAGACAATCATTTCGGGCTTTAAAGCCCTCAACAACCAAAAAGAATGAAATTGATCGAACATGCGGAAGTCTTTTATTAAAAGGAGGATAAGTGGTCCCTACCACTTAAGCGCTTTAGCGCAGATCGCAGAGCACAACTTTCAGTTTTGAAGAGAAAAGTGTCTTGTTGATATGGAAATCTACAATATGCGATCGTTGTGCCATCGCACGATTGCAACATCGCAATGTCGTAGTATCACCCTCCACCCAAGCCAGAGTTACATTGATTGTTGCGATGTGCGATCACCGCACCATCGCAACATCGCACATCGCATTTTTTATTGTTCCGCCATATATGTTGATCGCAGATATTGCGATTGTCGCACCATCGCGCCATCGCAATATCGCACTATCGCATGTCGCAAGTTCTGTGTTTGTTCCGCCGTTCCGCCATCGCAAACCGCAATCTGGCCGACTGCGATGTGGTCCCACTCATACGTCGCGCCAATGTTATATTTTATGATGCACAAAGGTTATTTCCTTTGTATTTCTTTTATTTCTTTTATTTTGGGTTTTGTTCCCGCCGCACTATATAAAGTGAAAAAGCTCGTGAGGCTTATTGTATTGTAATTGTAATACGTTGTATTGATGTAACCGCTGTGTGAGAGCCCGCAGGCAAGAAAACCACAGTAAGAAGAACAAAGCACTGTTTTTGCGTTCTTGAGAGACAGAGAGAAGTTTTATTTTGAAGCACTGCGTGTGTAGCAATCTTGATAGTATTTTGTGAATCCCTCCATTGAGGAAGAAATTTGTAACAGTTTTTTTTTTTAAAGTTCTATTAATGAAATAAATATAAAGCATTTTCATGCCATCTCTGTCTGAAATCAAATTTTGATTTATATTCTCTATGTTCAAAGGAGAGGAGTTTACTCTTACGAATTCTCAATATTCCAACATGGTATCAGAGCTAGTCTAGGCTCTTCGAAGATTTCAAAGAAGATGAAGAAGAAAAAGACTTGTTGCAGTGTTTTTCTCCAGCAGCGTGAAAGCCCAACAAAAGTAAAAAGTTCAGGTATTTCTCAAAGAAAACAGAGTTGTTGTTTTTGTTTTAAAAGAGTTTGTTCCTTCAAAGAAGGAAAGATAGTTTGTTTAAGTTCAGTGTTCAGTTTAAGAGCAATGGCTGGACCAAGCACTGGTATGAACATTGGAAATGTTCAGCTTCCACAATTTAATGGAAAGAACTATGATTATTGGGCCATTACCATGAGAGCCCTGTTTGTCTCACAAGACCTATGGGAATTTGTAAAATATGGTTTCATTGAACCAGCTGATGAGCAAGCTTTTAATGCCTTAACTCAAGAAGAGAAGGATTTATTAAAGAACAATAGAAAGAAGGATGCAAAAGCCCTCTTCTATTTGTATCAGGCAGTAAATGAGAGTGTGTTTCCAAGGATAGCAGCAGCTAAGAAGTCCAAGGAGGCATGGGAAACTCTGAAAGTAGCCTATCAAGGTATGGAGAAAGTTAAGACAGCAAAACTTTAGTTTCTGAGAAGAGACTTTGAAACTCTTTGCATGAAAGAGACAGATAATGTAGACAAATTTTTTACACATGTGATTGGGATTGTAAATCAGATAAGCTCCCAAGGAGAAACTCTTGAAGAAAGAAAGATTGTGGATAAACTTTTGAGATGCTTACCCTCAAAATTTGATGTTATTGTTACCACCATAGAAGAGACCAAAGATCTCTCAAGGTTCACAGTAGATGAACTTCATGCCTCACTGATAATTCATGAACAGAGATTGAGCAGAGATGAAAACTCATCTCTTGAGCACGCCTTCAAGACCCAGATGCCTTCAGGAAGAGGAAGAGGTCAACAAAAAGGAAGAGGAAGAGGCATAAGCTAGAACAGAGGTGGAAGGAACAACCCTTCACATTCACATGGAAGGAGCAACACTCAAAATTAGAGCCACGGCCAAGGAAACAACCAGCAAGGTGGACATTAACACCAACATGCTCATGGACAAAGGTATGACAAATCCAATGTCCAATGTCATTATTGCAAGAAATATGGGCACTATGCTAATGAATGTAGAAAGAAGCAAAATGAAAAAAAAAATAAGCAGAATGCTAATGTAGCAAAAGAAGAAAAGAACCCAAGTAATGTGCTATTAGCCTGTAATGTAGCACAAGATAGAAATGATGATGTTTGGTTCTTAGATTCAGGTTTTAGTAATCATATGACTGGCAAAAAAGCAATGTTTGCCAATCTAGATGAAGAAATAAAATCTGAAGTGACCACAGGGACTGATACTAAGATCTCTGTCAAAGGAAAAGGCAGAGTTAGTATTTGAGCAAGGAATGGGGAGCAGAAATTTGTTCCTGGTGTGTATTATGTTCCAGGTCTGAAATGTAATATTTTGAGCATTGGGCAGCTCATAAATAAAGGTTACAATGTAATTTTTAAGGATGATGTGTGCACAATAAAAGATATACCTCCAAGCAAGAAAATCATTGCCGAAATTCAAATGACCAACAATAGAATGTTTCCACTCAAGCTCAATATTGACTTGAAGGGAAAAGGAAAGAGCATAGCAGCTGTAACACAAGAAACTTTCAAGAAGCAAGAGAAAGATGTAAACTGGTTATGGCACCTGAGATTTGGACATCTCAATTTCGGAGGATTAAATTTGCTGCACAGAAAAGGAATGGTAAAAGGTTTACCATTGATTGAGAAGCCTGACAGCCTATATGAAGGCTGCATCTTGGGAAAGCAACACAGAGAAAATTTTCCTTCAGGGAAAAGCATAAGGGCAAAAGCACCCTTAGAGATCATTCACTCAGATTTGTGTGGACCGATGCAAACAGCATCAGTTTCAGGCAACATTTACATGCTGACCTTCATAGATGATTTCACAAGAAAAGTGTGGGTTTATTTTCTGAAATATAAGAGTGAAGTCTTTCAGAAATTTTTCCATTTTAAAGCTCTCGTAGAGAAATAGAGCGGATTGTATATTAAAGTCCTCAGAACCGACAAAGGAGGGGAATACATATCAAAAGAATTTCTGTGTTTTTGCAGAGAGAATGGCATACACAAGCAGTTTACCACAAGGTACACACCGCAATAGAATGGAGTTGTTGAAAGGAAGAATCAAACCATAATGGAAATGGTGAGAAGTATGTTGAAGGCAAAGCATTTGCCGAATGAGTATTGGGCAGAAGCAGCAAACTGTGCTGTGTATATTTTAAATAGATGCCCCACAAAAGCAGTGATGAACAAAGTTCCAGAAGAAGCGTGGAGTGGCAGAAAACAGGGAGTCACCCACATGAGAGTCTTTGGATGTGTAGCATATGTACACATTCCAGACAAGTTGAGAAAGAAGTTGGATAGTAAGGGGGAGAAGTGCATTTTCCTTGGATACTATGAAGATTCCAAAGGATACAGATTGTATAATCCATCCACAAAGAAATTTGTGATAAGCAGAGATGTTCAATTCATTGAAGAGGAAGCATGGGATGGAAGCATTGAGAAAACAGTCAATGTTAAAAATTGTTTGTCTCATGATGAAGATGAGGGAGATGTGGTTGAAATTAACAACCCATCCACAGCACAACCTCCAACAATGCAAGGACAGCAAGGGACGCCTCAAGCGACAGCGAGAACACCCTTGAGAAGAAGCAGCAGTGGTTCACTGAGTACACCACATGGAGCAGAATTCAGTGCTTCATCAAGCACGACTACACCAAGTGAAAGCGGAACAAGGTTCAGAAGCCTTAGAGAAATTTATGAGCAGGGAGAAGCAAACGAAGGTATGAATTCCCTATTTTCTTTGTATTGTCACGTTGATGATCCTATTCATTTTGAAGATGCTATTAAAGATAGAAAATGGATAGAAGCTATGGATGATGAAATTAAAGCCATAGAGAAGAACAAAACATGGGAGCTGGTTGATCTCCCAGAAGGTAAAGAAGTCATTGGTGTAAAATGGGTCTATAAGACCAAAAGCAATGCTGAAGGAAAGATAGAGAGACACAAGGCCAGACTTGTTGTCAAGGGATACAAGCAGAAGCAAGGAATTGATTATGAAGAAACTTTTGCACCAGTTGCAAGAATGGAGACAGTAAGAGCAGTGCTGTCCATAGCAGCACAAAACAAATGGAAAGTATACCAGATGGATGTAAAATCTGCATTTTTAAATGGAATTTTAATGGAAGAGGTATATGTGGAACAACCTCTCGGATATGAGAAGAAAGGCCAAGAGCATAAGGTCTGTAAACTGAAGAAAGCTCTTTATGGGTTGAAGCAAGCACCAAGAGCATGGTACAGTAGGATAGATTCCTATCTATTGGAGAATGGATTTGAAAAATGTGAGGGAGAACCCACCCTCTACATCAAAGAAAAGGATGGTAAGATCCTCATTGTTGTTTTATATGTTGATGATGTAATATTCACTGGAAATGATGATTATCTCAGTGAAAATTTTAAAACAGTCATGAAAAATGAATTTGAAATGACTGACATGGGTTTGTTGAGATACTTCTTGGGAATAGAAGTACATCAAAATGAAAAAGGAATTTTTATATCTCAATCAAAGTATGTGACTCAGGTTTTAGAAAGATTTAACATGCAGGAGTGCAAAGCTACAATTACTCCCACAGTAATGGGATTGAAGTTGAGTAAAGATGACAGCAGTAAGGATTTTGATCCAAGTTTGTATAAAAGCATAGTTGGCAGCCTCATGTACTTGACTGCAACTAGGCCGGATATTATGCATGCTGTTAGTTTAATTTCCAGATTTATGGAGAAGCCAAAAGAAGCACATTGGCAAGCAGCAAAGAGAATTCTGAGGTATGTTAAAGGAACAAAAAGATTTGGTATTTTATATACTGCTTCAGAAAATTCAGAACTAGTTGGATACACTGACAGTGATTGGGCTGGAAGTGTAGATGATCGGAAGAGCACTTCCGGTTATGTTTTTCATATGGGTTTAGGAGCCATTTCATGGGCTTCTAAGAAACAACCTATTGTAGCATTGTCTACAGCAGAGGCAGAATATGTGGCAGCTACAGCAGCAGCGTGTCAAGCAATTTGGATGAGAAGAATGTTGAGAAGTTTGTGCCAAGAACAGGTAAAGGGCACTGTGATTTATTGTGACAATAGCTCAGCTATTGCATTATCAAAGAATTCTATGTTTCATAAGAGAACGAAGCACATAGACACAAAGTTTCACTATATCAGAGAATTGGTAAACAATGGAGAAATTGTTTTATAGCATCGTAAAACAGAGGAGCAGTATGCAGACATTCTAACTAAACCATTGGGACAGAAGACCTTTGAATTTTTAAGAAAATGTTTGGGTATTATTGATAACCCAGCAGTTGACTTTAACGGGGAGTGTTGAAATATTAAAGTCACCTGTCGTGCCTTTGTATAGGAAGAAAAGAAAGTGTACAGCAGCAGCAACAAAGATTTGAGTGCACAACACTCTGTATTTAAGAAGAATGAAAAGAATCCGTAAGGAGAATTTAAATTTTGTATGGGCCGCAGCCACAAATGACAGGAAGAATTAATTTTGGATTATGGGAGGAGTCATTTTAGCAGAAGAATGAAGAATTTCGTAGTTCAAGTCTACGGAGGAGCAGAAGTTATTAAAAGACAGTCATTTCGGGCTTTAAAGCCCTCAACAACCAAAAATAATGAAATCGATCGAACAGGCAGAAGTATTTTATGAAAAGGAGGATAAGTGGTCCCTACCACTTAAGCGCTTTAGCGCAGATCGCAGAGCGCAGATTTCAGTTTTGAAGAGCAAAGTGTCTTGTTGATATGGAAATCTGCGATATGCGATCGTTGCGCCATCGCACGATCGCAACATCGCAATGTCACAGTATCACCCTCCGCCCAAGCCAGAGTTACGTTGATTGTTGCGATGTGCGATCATCGCACCATCGCAACATCACACATCGCATTTTTTATTGTTCCGCGATATATGTTGATTGCAGATATTACGATTGTCGCACCATCGCGCCATCGCAATATCGCGCTATCGCATGTCGCAAGTTTTGTGTTTGTTCGGCCGTTCTTCCATCGCAAACCACAATCTGGCCGACTGCGATGTGGTCCCACTCGTACGTCGTGCTAATGTTATATTTTATGATGCGCAAAGTTTATTTCCTTTTTATTTGTTTTATTTCTTTTATTTTTGGTTTTGTTCCCGCCGCACTATATAAAGTGAAAAATCTCGTGAGGCTTATTGTATTGTAATTGTAATACGTTGTATTGCTATAACCGCTGTGTGAGAGCCCGCACGCAAGAAAACCACAGTAAGAAGAACAGAGCACTGTTTGTGCGTTCTTGAGAGACAGAGAGAAGTTTTATTTTGAAGCATTGCGTGTGTAGCAGTCTTGATAGTATTTTGTGAATCCCTCCATTGAGGAAGAAATTTGTAACCATTTTTTTTTTTTAAGTTCTGTTAATGAAATAAATATAAAGCATTTTCATGCCATCTCTGTGTGAAAGCAAATTTTGATTTATATTTTCTGTGTTCAAAGGAGAGGAGTTTACTCTTAGGAATTCTCAATATTCCAACAATACCCTTATATGGAATTTTCCCTAGGAGCTAATATAGAACATCATGGTTATAAATTCGTGTGTCTCTTTATGTGTGAAATTTGGTTATGGCTATAAATTCGTCTGTCTCTCCAAATTAGCATTCCCATGATATACATCATGTATGTTTATATATTTTATTATTCATAAAGTATTGATTTGTATATATGGAAAGTAAAATAAATTATTAATTACAATTATAATGTTTAGAGGTTATGGAGAGATAGAGATTAGGTGTTCTCTCAGGATATTATTGAGTGTGAATTTACTAAATCAATTCCCAATTTCTATAAAGATGATATATTAAATATGATGAAATATAATTTGGCCAAACTTTAAAAAAAATTATAATTATAATAAAGAAAATATTGCTAGGAGATTACTATTTCATATTACATGCCTCTACTAGAATTGCTCATTTAAAATCCCAAAGAAAAGGTTGCTAATCACTAAACACTCTTATAATTATAATGTGACATTTTTCTTAATGTAAATATTTAAAAAAAATTATAATATTAAATAACATATAATTTGTCTACTATTTTGTTGAAGTTTCTGGACTTCTACTTTTCTTCCTTTCTAAAGGTTGAAAACAACTTGATTACCCTTCCAATGGATAAAAAAATGCATGGAAAGCACTTGTTTGAATATATCTTAAAATTAATGGTCTTGGAGGCCATTGGTCTGATTAGTTTTTTAACAAACTAAATCGACATTAATGAACAAATAAATTAAGAAATAATTTCAGGCTTCCTAGTGACTTTCTCCACAGTCACCTCTTTACTTGCGTTATTCCAAGGTGGATTATGACGGAGTGTCCTCCGGAGGTATCAACCAACGACCAGAAGAAGGGTTATCTGACTTGCCTTATAACTCGAGACCTCCACTGCCAAATCTAGTTTGCATCTTTGATGTACTATTTGCTTTTTGTCAGTTTTCGCAGGAGTGACGAACTGGTGAGGAATTAGCCAGCTGTACTAGTTGTAGTGAGCATAGTTTTAACTGATAATGATGGGGATTAAGAAGCTGGTGTTATTTTTTTACTTGAAGTTAGCAACCTAGTTTCATGTGTCAATGATGTTGATTGTAGGGATTCACATACCTACTGATCAGTGTTTCTAAAGATGGCCTCTTCAAGCTCTACAACTGCGATGATCACACTCTCTAACTTTGCCACTGTTTCTATTAGCAAAGCAGAAAAGCTAACAAGAGGAAGGATCTCCATAAATGGCCAACTACTTTGCTTCATTTCTCTCATTTCACAAATTTTTCCGGCTCGATCTCTTGACGTATCTGCTTGCATCTCTTCCTCCTCCATTGTAATTCCAGTTGACACTCTATTTATCTGATCAGCCTCTTTTGCCGGCTTTGGTATTGAGGAGGCCTGTAAATTTTCTGTTGTAGTTAACCCTTGTTGAAAATATTAAATTCACCTGTCGTGCCTTGGGCAGGAAGAACAAAGAAAACGAGTACACATAGCCAACAGAATTTTGAGTGCTCAGCACTCTGCATTGAAGAAGAATGGAGATGAATTTACTCCTGATGGGCTGCAGCCACGGATTTCAGAAGAATTAACTCAGTGATGGGCAGAGCCGTTTTTGTCTACGGAAGAACAGAAATTAGATTTACGGAGGGGCAGATTGAGTTAAGACAGTCATTTCGGGCTTTAAAGCCCTCAACAACCAAAGTTATTTTTTGAAGCAGTGTCTTGTTGATGAAGAGGATGAGATGCGATGCGATCTAATCGCAATCGCAAATCATGGTTCATATAAGTTTTATAACTCAAATGTCTTGCAGATGTGATGTCGCGATGCGATGTGATTCAATCGCAATATAAATGATCCGAAGATCTAAGTGTCTTGTTGATATGGCAGAGTTCCGCAACGGAATGGCTATATATAAAACATACAACCGAAACATATATAAATCGCCCTCCCGTATAGCAGAGGCCCGTGGGTCCACTTGACCACGTGGCAACACCTGAATGGAATCGCTTGATTTCAATCGCAAGACTCAATCGGAGAGAATATGTTATGACTCCGGATTGAAGTCCCGGACCCGATGATATTATATGCCACAGTTGAATGGGCAATCGCATCCGGTTGTCCAATCGCAATCGGAAACTCTTAAGTGTTGGGCCCGATTGCACCGTTGAAATTAGCGGACCCGATTGAGTTATATGCCAGGTTTTATATCGGACCATCGCGTCCGTTGTAATCACAATCGGAACTTTCGGTTGATCGCACACCTTTGTAATATGCTGCGATTGGAGTGGCGGACCCGATCCAGGTATAGGCCGGGGTTTATATTTTCCAATCGCATCCGCTTCCAGATCGCAATCAGAATTTTTGATTGTGCGCTTGTTTGTTTAAAGCGCGGACCTGATTGTAATATACATTGCATTTAAATGTTTGCTCGCGCGTTCCAGCACATTATAGTGGGACCCGATAATTTCATATTGACTTTGTTTTAAGTCTTATATAGTTTTGTTGTAATTTTTTTTATATACGACATATATAAAAATCCAAAAGGCTTGAGAGCCTGCGGTAAGGTTATTTTTGCATTGTTCTCGCACAGCAGTGCGGAAAGAAAAAAAAACACACAGCAGTGTGTTGACTGTTTGAAGACAGAGTATTGTTTTTGAGAGAGACAGAGAGTTCTGTGCACTGCGTCTGTAGCAGTCACCATTGTTGTTATCCCTCTCTGAAGAGGAAGAATTTGTAACAGTTTTGAAAGAAACAAAAGTTGTTTTAAAAGTATGGAAACTCTGTCTCCTGTCAATTTTTTTACTTCTCTGTGTTTAGGAGGAGAGCCTATTCTCTTCACTTGGAATTCTCAAAATTCCAACATGGTATCAGAGCTAGTCTAGGCTCTTTGAAGATTTCAAAGAAGCTGAAGAAGAAGACCGGTTGCAGCGTGTTCTCCAGCAGAATGAAAAGCTCAACAGAGGTCAAAGTTCAAGTATTTCTCAAAGACAATAGTGCTGATCTGTATTTAAAAAATGAGTTTGTTCTTTCAGTAAAGGAAAGACAGTTTGTTTAAAGTCTGAGTTCAGTTTAAGAAGCAATGGCTGGACCAAGCACTGGTATGAGTCTTGGAAGTGTTCATATTCCACAGTTTAATGGAAAGAACTATGATTATTGGGCCATTACCATGAGAGCCTTGTTTGTCTCACAAGACTTGTGGGAAATAATAGAAGATGGTTTCACAGAACCAGCTGATGAGCAGGCTTTTAATGCCTTAACTCAAGCAAAGAAAGATGTGTTGAAGAATAATAGGAAGAAAGATGCTAAAGCTCTCTTCTGTTTGTATCAAGTTGTAAATGAGAGTGTGTTTCCAAGGATAGCAGCAGCTAAGAAATCCAAGGAGGCATGGGAAACTCTGAAAGTAGCCTATCAAGGTATGGATAAAGTTAAAACAGCAAAACTTCAATTGCTAAGAAGAGATTTTGAAACACTTTTCATGAAAGAGTCAGACAGTGTTGACACATTTTTCACACATGTGATTGGGATTGTCAATCAGATAAGATCCCATGGAGAAACTCTTGAAGATAGAAGGATTGTGGAAAAAATTTTGAGATGCTTACCCTCAAAGTTTAATGTTATTGTAACCACCATAGAAGAGACCAAAGATCTCTCACAGTTCACAGTGGATGAACTTCATGCCTCACTGATAACTCCTGAACAAAGATTGAGCAGAGATGAACACTCATCTCTTGAGCATGCCTTCAAGACCCAGATGCCTTCAGGAAGAGGAAGAGATCAAGGAAAAGGAAGAGGAAGAGGCAGAAGTCAGAATAGAGGTGGAAGGAACAGCTCTTCACATTCACATGGAAGGAGCAACAGTTAAAGCCAGAGCCATGGCCAATGCAACAGCTAGCAAGGTGGACATCAACACCAACATGCTCAAGGACAAAGGTATGACAAATCCAATGTGCAGTGTCATTATTGCAAGAAATATGGGCACTATGCCAATGAATGTAGAAAGAAGCAAAATGACATGAAGAATAGGCAGAATGCTAATGTAGCAAAAGAGGAAAAGAACCCAAGTAATGTGCTGTTAGCTTGTAATGTAGCACAAGATAAAGAATATGATGTTTGGTTCTTAGATTCTGGATGTAGTAATCACATGACTGGCAACAGAGCAATGTTTGCCAATCTTGATGAAGAAGTTAAATCTGAAGTGACCACAGGGACTGATACTAAAATCTCTGTCAAAGGGAAAGGCAGAATAAGTATTCGTGCAAAGAATGGGGAGCAAAAATTTGTCCCTGATGTGTATTATGTTCCAGGTCTGAAATGTAATCTTTTGAGCGTTGGGCAACTCATAAACAAAGGTTACAATGTTATATTCAAAGAAGATGTGTGCACCATAAAAGATATT
This sequence comes from Pinus albicaulis, assembly GCA_034641835.2. Classification (NCBI taxonomy): domain Eukaryota; kingdom Viridiplantae; phylum Streptophyta; class Pinopsida; order Pinales; family Pinaceae; genus Pinus; species Pinus albicaulis. Next base: position 1,312,471,832 of record CM076581.1, on the reverse strand, counting down.
CCTCCAAGTAAGAAAATTATTGCTGAAATACAAATGACCAGCAATAGAATGTTTCCGCTCAAGCTCAACATTGAATTGAAAGGAAAAGGAAAGAATGTAGCAGTTGTAACTCAAGAAGCCTTCCAGAAGGAAGAGAAAGATGAAAATTGGTTATGGCATCTGAGATTTGGACATCTAAATTTTGGAGGCTTGAATTTGCTGCACAAAAAAGGAATGGTAAGAGGTTTACCACTGATAGAGAGGCCTGACAGCCTATGTGAAGGCTGCATCTTGGGAAAGCAACACAGAGAAAATTTTCCTTCAGGGAAAAGCATAAGGGCGAAAGAACCTTTGGAAATAATCCACTCAGATTTATGTGGGCCGATGCAAACAGCATCTGTTTCGGGCAGCAATTACATGCTGACTTTCATTGATGATTTCACACGAAAAGTGTGGGTTTATTTCTTAAAATATAAGAGTGAAGTCTTTCAGAAATTTCGTCAATTTAAAGCTCTTGTAGAAAAACAGAGCGGACTTCACATTAAAGTCCTCAGAACAGATAGAGGAGGAGAATATATCTCAAAAGAATTTTTGCGTTTTTGCAGAGAGAGTGGCATACACAAGCAATTACCACTAGGTACACGCCACAACAGAATGGAGTGGCTGAAAGGAAGAATCGAACCATAATGGAGATGGTGAGAAGTATGCTAAAGGCAAAACACTTACCGAATGAGTATTGGGCAGAAGCAGCAAACTGTGTTGTATATATTTTGAATAGATGCCCTACAAAAGCAGTGATGAACAAAGTTTCAGAAGAAGCGTGGAGTGGCAGAAAACAGGGAGTCACCCACATGACAGTTTTTGGGTGTGTAGCATATGCACACATTCCAGACAAATTGAGAAAGAAGTTGGATAGTAAGAGGGAGAAGTGCATTTTCCTTGGATATTGTGAAGATTCCAAAGGATACAGACTGTATAACCCATCCACAAAGAAGTTTGTAATTAGCAGAGATGTGCAATTCATCGAAGAGGAAGCGTGGGATGGAAGCATTGAGAAAACAGTCAATGTCAAAAACTGTTTATCTCATGATGAAGAAGATGTAGATGTGGTTGAGATTAATAACCCATCCATTGCACAACCTCCAGCAGCGCAAGGCCAACAAGGGACGCCTCAAGCGACAGTGAGAACACCCTTGAGAAGAAGCGGCAGTGGCTCACCTAGTACACCACAAGGAGCAGAAATGAGTGCTTCATCAAGCACACCTACACCAAGTGAAAGAGGAACAAAGTTCAGAAGCCTTAGAGAAATCTATGAGCAAGGAGAAGCAGATGAAGGTATGAATTCCTTATTTGCTTTGTATTGTCAAGTTGATGATCCTATTCATTTTGAAGATGCTATTAAAGATAGAAAATGGATAGAATCTATGGATGAAGAAATTAAAGCCATAGAGAAGAATAGAACATGGGAGTTGGTTGATCTACCGGAAGGTAAAGAAGTCATTGGAGTTAAATGGGTATACAAGACCAAAAGCAATGCTGAAGGAAAAATAGAAAGACACAAGGCCAGACTTGTTGTCAAAGGATATAAGCAGAAGCAAGGGATTGATTATGAAGAAACTTTTGCACCAGTTGCAAGAATGGAGACGGTAAGAGAAGTGCTGTCCATGGCAGCACAAAATAAGTGGAAAGTATATCAAAATGGATGTAAAATCCGCATTTTTAAATGGAGTTTTAATGGAAGAGGTATATGTGGAACAACCTCTTGGATATGAGAAGAAAGGCCAAGAGCATAAGGTCTATAAATTGAAGAAAGCTCTTTATGGGCTGAAACAAGCACCAAGAGCATGGTACAGCAGAATAGATTCTTATCTATTGGAGAATGGATTTGAAAAGTGTGAGGGAGAACCCACCCTCTACATCAAAGAAAAGGATGGTAAGTTGTTGATTGTTGTCTTATATGTTGATGATTTAATTTTTACAGGTAATGATGATTACCTTGCTGAAAATTTTAAAACAGTCATGAAAGATGAATTTGAAATGACTGACATGGGTTTATTAAGATACTTCTTGGGAATAGAAGTGGAGCAAGGTGAAAAAGGAATTTTTATTTATCAAGCAAAGTATGTCAAGAGTGCAAAGCTGGAATCACTCCCACAGTAATGGGATTAAAACTCAGTAGAGAGGACAGCAACAAGGATGCCGATCCAAGTTTATATAAAAGCATAGTTGGTAGCCTCATGTATTTGACTGCAACTAGGCCGGATATTATACATGCTGTTAGTTTAATTTCCAGATTTATGGAAAAGCCAAAAGAAGCACATTGGCAAGAAGCAAAGAGAATTCTGAGGTATGTGAAAGGAACAAAAGGATTTGGTATTTTATATACTACTTCAGAAAATTCAGAATTAGTTGGATACACTGACAGTGATTGAGCTGGAAGTGTAGATGATCGGAAGAGCACTTCCGGTTATATTTTTCATACGGGTTCAGGAGCCATTTCATGGGCTTCCAAGAAACAGCCTATTGTAGCATTATCTACAACAGAGGCAGAATATGTGGCAGCTACAGCAGCAGCGTGTCAAGCAATTTGGATGAGAAGGATGTTGAGAAGTTTGTGCCAAGAACAGGTAAAGGGCACTGTGATTTATTGTGACAATAGCTCAGCTATTGCATTGTCAAATAATTCTGTGTTTCATAAAAGAACAAAGCACATGGACACAAAGTATCATTATATCAGAGAATTGGTGAATAATGGTGAAGTTGTTTTACAACATTGTAAAACAGAGGAGCAATATGCAGATATTTTAACTAAACCATTGGGACAGAAGACCTTTGAATTTTTAAGGAAATGCTTGGGTATGATGAATAACCCAGCAGCTGACTTTAAGGGGGAGTGTTGAAAATATTAAAGTCACCTGCCGTGCCTTGGGCAGGAAGAACAAAGAAAACGAGTACACAGAGGCAGCAGAATTTTGAGTGCACAACACTCTGCATTGAAGAAGAATGGAGATGAATTTACTCCTGATGGGCCGCATCCACGGATTGCAGAAGAATTAACTCAGTGATGGGCAGAGCCAGTTTTTGTCTACGGAAGAACAGAGATTAGCTTTACGGAGGGGCAGATTGAGTTAAGACAGTCATTTTGGGCTTTAAAGCCCTCAACAACCAAAGTTATTTTTTGAAGCAGTGTCTTGTTGATGAAGAGGATGAGATGCGATGCGATCTAATCGCAATCGCAAATCATGGTTCACATAAGTTTTATAACTCAAATGTCTTGCAGATGTGAAGTCGCGATGCGATGCGATTCAATCGCAATATAAATGATCCGAAGATCTAAGTGTCTTGTTGATATGGCAGAGTTCCGCAACGGAACGGCTGTATATAAAACATACAACCGAAACATATATAAATCGCCCTCCCGTATAGCAGAGGCCCGTGGGTCCACTTGACCACGTGGCGACACCTAAATGGAATCGCTTGATTTCAATCACAAGACTCAATCGGAGGGAATATGTTATGACTCCCGATTGAAGTCCCGGACCCGATGATATTATATGCCACAGTTGAATGGGCAATCGCATCCGGTTGTCCAATCGCAATCAGAAACTCTTAAGTGTTGGGCCCGATTGGATCGTTGAAATTGGCGGACCCGATTGAGTTATATGCCAAGTTTTATATCGGACCATCGCGTCTGTTGTAATCGCAATTGTAACTTTCGGTTGATCGCACGCCTTTGTAATATGCTGCGATTGGAGTGGCGGACCCAATCCAGGTATAGGCCAAGGTTTATATTTTCCAATCGCATCCGCTTTCGGATCGCAATCGGAATTTTTTATTGTGCGCTTGTTTGTTTAAAGCGCGGACCCGATTGTAATATACATTGCATTTAAATGTTTGATCGCACGTTCCAGCACATTATAGTGGGACCCGATAATTTCATATTGACTTTGTTTTAAGTCTTATATAGTTTTGTTGTAATTTTTTTTATATACGACATATATAAAAAGCCAAAAGGATTGAGAGCCTGCAGTAAGGTTATTTTTGCATTTTTCTCGCACAGCAGCGCGGAAAGAAAAAAAACACACAGCAGTGTGTTGACTGTTTGAAGACAGAGTATTTTTTTTTAGAGAGACAGAGAGTTCTGTGCACTGCGTCTGTAGCAGTCACCATTGTTGTTATCCCTCTCTGAAGAGGAAGAATTTGTAATAGTTTTGAAAAAAACAAAAGTTGTTTTAAAAGTCTGGAAACTCTGTCTCCTGTCAATTTTTTTACTTCTCTGTGTTTAGGAGGAGAGCCTATTCTCTTCACTTGGAATTCTCAAAATTCCAACAACCCTTCCAAGAAATTTTCTGGAACTCTCAAGGGCTCCTCGTAAAGCTTTGACTGAGCGCTCAGGGAAATTTGCAGATTCCGCACAACTATTCTTAACCGATCCATCATTAAATGAAGACTTTTACTTCTTCTGGTCGTCCTTACTCTCTCAGCCAGTCCACGAAGAATGTTTGCTGACTCTATGCCGATGTCAATGCTTGCCGTTTTCACATTTTCTCTTACCGCAAAATGATCCTGAACAGATGATATCATCACCAATGGTTACATGAGAATAAAATAATCAGTGTACAAAATTGCAATAGAATTGCATCGAGATTTCGACCAATACCTGAATCTCAGATTTTAAAAATCCATTTAGAGCCTTCACAGAGTATGCGCAATGTTGAGTCATGTTTCCAACCTTTTCATAAAGATTCCATGGATATCTGAAGAAGAAACGTCCATGTGGTGGCTCCCAAATGGCAAAACTCACCTGTGAAATTCACATAATTTTCTTAGTAAAAGGATTACCAAGTTTAAATAATAGGAAACGACAGTACACATGCCGTATGGTATTTACCAATGTCTCTTCCGTGGTTTTCGAGTTCAGCACAAATTTACAGGCTCTTGGAACCTCATCATAGCCTGATTGATGGCCATCTTTTGGCTCCCCTAAGTATTTTTTGACACATTCTGCTAGTATACAACAAAAAATTGTGTTAAAAAATATTTTTACAACATTTGCTACTTTTGGGCGAGCATGGCGCTAAAGATACAAACAATCATTAAACCATCATTTTGAAATATGCTCACAGAAGAGAGATAATGTCAAAGGCATAGCAGCCATCCTTATTTGTATTATAGATTTAGGCAATATTTCGAAATATAATAATAAAATTGATGTTCTGTTATTTTCAACTAAACCATCAAATACAATAAACAAATATTTATCATAATGAATTTTCATGAAATAATAAACATCCCATTTATTGGTGTTTCTGGCGACGCCTTACCTTCTAGAGACTCAGCTAATACTTCCATATGACATAAAATGGAATTGTGAAGATCATCTCCAGCCCATACAGGAAAAATGATTACATTAATAGCAAAAGAGAGCGCACAACCGATGACCATCATAGACATTTGTTGATACGCCATTTTAAAAATATTTTCAGCACGATAACTGGAAATGGCCATGAAATTGAATGTTATAATGAAGATGAGCACCACATAATCATATCTTTTCTTGATCATAACTGTAAAGAAACGTGAATATGTAGACCATGCACCGGCATCACCCAAACGAACCAGATATATTAGAATCCTGAAAAGTAACGAATCGAATATACCATGCAGAATTGAATCCTCAAGTATTTAAGAATGAGATTGTATTGACCTATGACGGAAATGGAGACACCCAGTATAACAAGTTCACAATTTCTCCCTGTAAGTTGTGCAACATAGCTCACTCCGACTACTAAGAATCCCGCCAAGAACGTGGCACAAGATATGTTCAGACCTTTGCTCAACATTGCACCTGCATTATATTAATGGCACAAAATATCAATTCCGTATAGTTGTAGCAGAATAACTGGTCTAGTGATAGGGCATAGTCATGATGAAAACGAGATGCAACAACAAAGAGAATGAAGTAAAAAGAAGATAATAGTGGAAGAAGACTAAAGATGAAAAATGTAAAAGATAAAAAAGAAGACAAAAAGGAATATATTTGCAATTTCAAGTGTAACATCGGGGATGGTCTAACTTCATGGATTTTTCTGTTTCGGAATTTATTGCTCACTGCACTTTTGCTTCTTACTTTCTCATCTATTATAGTTGACCATAACAGTTATGTCAAATTCAGTTATTCATTTTTAAGCAAACACACTTAATAGTGATTATGTTCATCATTATTGTTCATTCCTAACTTCATTTATAGTATCACACATAATAGTTAATCCCTATTGTTCATTCCTAACTTCATTTCCAGTATCACCATTAAGGACTACTCCAACACTTGCTTAGTAAATTCTGTGAGGAAATTAAAAACTTCCGAGAGCGCTGTATCTCAGCAGTATGATGGAGATTTTAATATAGCAAATTAAGTACCCAGGATTTTGGTGATTTTAATACTAAAGTGATTACAAATTTCTAAAATATTATAAAATCTAAAATATTTCAAAATCTGATAAACAAAGGGGAAAGAGTTTTATATATAATTACCTACAGTGAATTCAAAAAACAACACGACAGCAGCTACGGCCCATATGGCATTCCCACCAAAGGTGTGAAATATTGGCCTCACGAAGTAGAAAAGAGACACTAGAGACAGTGCAAACCCAACTTTCATGAAATGGATAACTTTTCGAGGATCCTCTGCACCTACTTGCCAAATCGTCGTGCACACAGAAAGAACAGATATTTTCCATTGCTTGAAATCCCGTGATATTCTGCTAACCAGATGCTCCTGGAATTTCTTCCGAATGGTAGTCACATCCATCTTTTTCTGGATATTAATGTTCCACTTCATAGATTTCTTTTTTTTCCCAAAGTTTGATAGTTGTGTTTGTCTTCGGATTCTATTTTTTCCGAAGTCCGCTTTAAGATTTTTATTTTTTCATTAGTAGTCAATCATTTTTCACGAGGTAAAATTGCATGGAATATATTTATCTTAACTTTTTAACATTTTTTTTTAATAATAATACTTAAATATTTATTAAAATCAAATCTGACAATTCTTTTTCACTTTGGAGTCTATTTTTTCCACCAGTGCTTTTTAAGATATTTATTTCTTTCTTTTTAGTCAATAATTTTCACCAGATAAAATTGCATTTGAGTATTATTTATTTTAACTTGTAAAAAAAATTAAATATACTTAAGTGTTCACTAAAATAAAAAAAATTATTTATTTTAATTTTATAAACAAATTTACATGGTTTATTTCAAGCCGAGCACAAATAGAACAAAACCTTCAACTAAATTGCACATACATATCTTCTTCAACCCAATGGACTCATATGCAAGTAATGACGCAACTTTCATACTTCTTTCAACTCAACGTTGTTGGATGCAACGCAACATTTAAACATACATTTAACCAAATTGCCTCGTACGTATGCCGTGACTCAACATATAAACATCCATTTAACCCAATGATCTCATATGCAAGCCATGACGCAACATTAAAATACAAATGTGTTGCAATATTAGAACTTTCCTCCACGAAATTGTTTAAGCAATATTAGGATTCTCTTTAAGTGTCTTTCAACTCTACTTCATAATTCATTTGATTTTATTTTTTAATTATATATATATATATATATTAATTTTTTTAATCGTTAATAAATAAACATAGAATTAGTTGGTGGGACTACCACTTTAGTTTTGAGCCAAATTCAACAACGCACAAACCATGATAGACCAGTAAACTGAGTTCTAGATGAGACCCATGCACACATCCACCATTCAACGTACGTCAACGATCTCTATTCTCTAAAAACTTACTTTCCCTATTGAAGTTGTTATTAAGATTAAAGACACCCCTAAAAGCTGCGGACCATCATTCTTACATTTTGTTACTTTAGTTTCTTTAATTCAAAATGATTTCTCTTTTCTCTTTAACAATTATATTAGCATTCTAAGAAATTATAAAAAATAATACCAAGTTTTGGATGAGACCCATGTATACATCCACCATTCAACCTAACTCAACTATCTCTATTCTGTTAAAACTTATTTTTCGTATGGAAGTTGTTATTAAGATTAAGGACACCCCTAAAGACTCGTATGGAAGTTGTTATTAAGATTAAGGACACTCCCAAAGGCTCGGGACCATCATTCTTATATTTTATTTGTTACTATAGTTTGCAAAATGATTTCTCCTTACAAATTCTAACCAACTCAAAAATAATATATTATAATTAAGTATCTATTTAATATAGTTGTTAAAATAATTTTGATTGGGCTATAAAGCAGCTATAATAATTTTTGGGATCCAGACGCTTCTACAATGGATATCATTATTTTTACGGTCGATCTTGAGAATATCTCATAATCTAACAGATAAGAGATCAATTCAACACTCAACAGAACACAAATGGACTGTAAAACCATATTAGAATTTTCTTAGGTGTATTTCAATTCAACTCTGTAATTAATTTATTTGACAAATATTTTATCATTTATAAATTTTCATCGTTAAAAATATATATGAGATTTTTGTTAATTGAATTTAATATGTAAATAAGTTTTTATCGTGAATATATAATTATAATTTATAATCTATTTTTTGAAAACTTATTTTCTTTATTGAAGCTATTATTAGAATTAGGGATACCTCTAGATAGTAGTGATTTATTTGTCAGTCTAGTCTATTTGATTTAGAGTGATTTTCTCATGTCTCTAACAATTATATGATTTTTTTTGTATGTCTCTAACAATTATATTACAATATTGACTATATTAAAATTAAAAATATATATAATATAATTGCTACGTCTTTAAAAATTATATTACAATAGTGGCTATATTAAAATTAACTATCTATTTAATATAGTTGTTAACATTCACTATAAAGTAGTTAGAATAATTTTTGGATTAAAAAACACTATAACTCAATATAAGGGAGAACAAAAATTGTCTTTAAAATAATATTATTTTTACTTTAGATGTAATCTAATCCATTTGACAAAATATTTTATAATTCTTAAATTCTCATCTTTAAAACCATGTAAGTATTTGTATAAATATACTCTAAAATGTACATAAATATTGTTTATCAATGTCACTATATTTTTAATTTATAAAATAATAATGTACTTTTAAAAAACTTACTTTCCTCACAAAATTATTATTAGGATTAGGGATACGCGTAAATGTTGGGGTCGATAATTTTTATACTTTATTTTTTAGTCTAGCTTTTCGGACTCAAAATTATTTGTTGTTTATTAAAATAAAGAAATGTATTTAAGTGGTGAACAATGGTAACAAAGGAAATTTGACTTACAAGGACCCAACTAAGAACACATCCACCTCCACCTCTAGGTTGATTATTCCCAAAAAAAGTAATACAATGAAGAATAATGAATTGTTTCCCATGTTAAATTGTTTGATCATGTAGAAGTTAGACATAGGGCCATTCCACCAACGCCCCACCCAAACAACAAACTCTCCATTGACACTTATAAATAGAAAATGAAACTATGAAGAGAAGGGAATATTAGATGGATAGGTAAAATATGAGTTCCAAAAAGGTGTTGAAAAGAAGAACTTTTTATTCGAAACCTATACCATGCATATATATATATATAGAAAGGATGGTGAGAATATTGATGTTTTTATGGAACTTCTACAAAGAAACTTGTATCAAGGAACGTAAGAGTTATTTGAATGAAGAATTGAAAACAACTAATTTTATGTCAAGCAAAACGTTCAATTACATATTGGGATATTATGTTTCATACTGTGTACAAGGTGGGGAAAGTAGGGTACCCGAGCTTTAAATTTGCATTATTCTCTAAAACCATACACCATTTATGTTCCCAAAAAAAACAACCTCGAACAAAAACAACCTCAAAAATATATGGCACAATAATGGAAGGCACCGTAGAGTACATCCATCCAATTTCAAAGGATTTCAAGTTTCAACACGACAGTCTTTCAAGAAAGCATTTCCCCAAAAACTAGGCGATGGTTCAATATTGTTCCAAATAATTTGTCGCTGGAAGCTCTGCCACAGGCTCCTTCAGACTGGTGGTAGAAATATTTCCATGGTCGGTTTTTGAAACGATTTAAGGCAGGACGCTTCTGAATATCCTCCTTTTTACCACGCCACGGTGCGATGGAAGCCCAAGATTTGCTCACGCTTCCGAATATTCAATCAGTGTTTCAACACTGATTGGCAGACAACAACTCAATGGTTGCGACAACTTCTGCAAACTTCACCACACCTTCCATGCAACGCTTAGAAAACACAAAGGCTTCACAAGGCTCTGATATCATATCAGAGATAACACTCACACAGAAAACTTGGATATTTCATTTCTAGACATTGCAATTTATACATAAAGAGAGTTGGAGATTCTACAGTGACCTCCACCAACTGGTATTTATTTCATATTTGCGTCGCCTTCATTGCCAGCTATATAAAATAGTGTTCGCTATCATGTGACCAATTGACGTGATTATTATTTTAACACTTTGGTTGGTGATGGTGATTGATAATACGGAAAATATCTCTCGTACTTGTGTCAAAAGAAAATGGGTGATGGTAACATGCTCTAGAGAATTAGTAGTGAAGAATGCTATAAAAAATGTTAAGTGGAACCGTTCACCAAAGTTGATTTAAGGTGGTTCGCATTTTACTATACCGTTATATGGAATTTTACCTAGGAGCTAATATAGAGCATTTATTCAGTAATATGGAATATCGGTTATGGAAATAAATTCTTGTTTCAGTAAATTTACACAGTCGTGATATACATCATGTATGTTTATATAGTTTATGATTCATAAAGTATTGACTTGTGTATATGGAAAGTACAATAAGATGCTAATTACAAATATAATGTATATAGTGTGTATGGGGTTCTTGAGAGATGGTGATTGGATGCAAGGTAGTTTTGAGTGTGAATTTATTGATTCAATACTCAACTCCCAACATCGATTGAGGTAATTATAATTATAATTATAATTATAATTATAATTATAATTATAATTATAAATATAATTATTATAATTATAATTATAAATATAATTATAATTATAAATATAATTATAAATATAATTATTATAAATATAATTATAATTATAATTATAAATATAATTATAATTATAATTATAATTATAATTATAATTATACCCAACATCGATTGAGGTAATTATAATTATAATTATAATTATAATTATAAATATAATAATTATAATTATAATTATAATAATTATAATTATAATTATAATTATAATTATAATAATTATAATTATAATTATAATTATAATTATAATTACCCAACATCGATTGAGGTAATTATAATTATAATTATAAATATAATTATTATAATTATAATTATAAATATAATAATTATAATTATAATTATAATTATAAGATTTATAATATTCAAGTATAATATAATTATAATAACTATAATAACTATAATTATAATTATTATAACTATAATTATTATAATATAATTATAATAACTATAACTATAATTATAATAATTATAATTATTATAATAATTACAATTATAATTATAATAATTATAATTATAATTATTATAATTATAATTATAATTATAATTATAATTATAATTATTATAATTATAATTATAATTATAATTATAATTATTATAATTATAATTATAATTATAATTATAATTATAATTATAATAATTATAATTATAATTATAATTATAATTATAATAATTATAATTATAATTATAATTATAATAATTATAATTATAATTATTATAATTATAATAATTATAATTATAATTATAATTAATTATTGCTAGAAGAGTTCTATTTCATATTACATACCTCAATTCAGTGGAATTACTAATTTAAAATCCCAAGAAAAGGGTGCTCATCACTAAACATTCATATCACTATAATGTGAGAAATTTCTTGATGTAAATATTTAAAAAAAATCATAGTATTTAATAACAGATAATTTGTTTAAAGTTTCCGGACCTCTACTTCTTTCCTTTCTAAAGGTTGAAAACGACTTCATCAACCTTCTATTGGATAAAAAATGCATTGAAAACACTCGTTTAAATATATCTTAATAAAATTAATGGTCTTGGAGGCCATTGGTATGTTTAGGTTCTTAACAATATTAAATCAACATTGATGAACAAATAAATTAAGAAATAATCTCAGGCTTCCCACTGACTTTCTCCACAGTCAGCTCTTTACTTGCGTTATTCCAAGGTGGATTATGATGGAGTGTCCTGCGGAGGTAGCAACCGAAGACCAGAAGGAAGTGTTATCTGACTTGCCTTATAACTCGACACTTCTTCTGCCAAATCTCGTTTGGCCATGCATCTTTCAGGTATTATTTGTTCATTCGACGACGGTCTTGCTTTTTGTCAGTTTTCGTACGAGTGACGAACTGGTGAGGCTGTTAACCAGTCGTACTAGTTGTAGTGACTAGTGAGCATAGTTTTAACTGGTTATAATGATGGGGATTAAGCAGCTGGTGCTATTTGTTTACTTGAAGTTGACAACCTGGTGCAGCTGGTGCTAGTTGTTTGTGTCAATGATGTTGATGGCAGGGATTCACTTGCCTACTGATCAGTGTTTCTAAAGATGGCCTCTTCAAGCTCTTCTACTGCCATGATCACACTCTCTAACTTTGCCACTGTTTCTATTAGCAAAGCAGAAAAGCTAACAAGAGGAAGGATCTCCATAAATGGCCAACTGCTTTGCTTCATTTCTCTCATTTCACAAATTTTGCCAGCTGGATCTCTTGAGGTATCTGCTTGCATCTCTTTCTCCTCCATAGTAATTCCAGTTGACTCTCTATTTATCAGATCAGCCTCTTTTGCCGGCTTTAGTATTGACGAGCTCTGTAAATTTTCCGTTGTAGTTAAACCTTCCAAGAAATTTTCTGGAACTCTGAAGGACTTCTCGTCCAGAACTTGCCAGCTCTTAGTATCGATGAAAAGCTGTGGCTGAGCTCTCAGGGAATTTTGCAGATTCCCCACGACTGTTCTTAACCGATCCATCATTAAATGCGAACTTTTACTTCTTCTGGTCGTCCTTATTCTCTCAGCCAGTTCACGCAGAATGTTTGCGGATTCTCTGCCGATGTCTATGAATGACTTTTTCAAAATTTCTCTTACTGCCAAAGGAGCCTGAACAAATAAGATGAATATCAATGATTATACGATGAGAAATTAATCATTGTACGAAAAAGCAATAGTATTGCATCGAAATTTCGACCAATACCTGAATCTCAGATTTTAAAAATCCATTTAAAGCCTCCGCAGAGTAGGCCCAATGTCGTGTCATGTTTCCAACTTTTTCATATAGATTCCATGGATATCTGAAGAAGAAACGTCCATGTGGTGGCTCCCAAGTGGCAAAACTCGCCTGTAAAATTCACATAAATTTCTTAGTAAACGGATCACCATGTTTATACAATAAGAAACCACAGTACACACTTATGCAGTATGATATTTACCAATGTCTGTTCCGTGGCTTTCGAGTTCAGCACAAATTTACAGCCTCTTGGAACGTCATCATACCCTGATTCCTGGCAATCTTTTGGCTCCCCGAAGTATTTGTTGACACATTCTGCTAGCATACAACCAAATTTTGTGTTAAAAAGTACAAGCATTTTTATATACCGTTATTTTTACAACATTTCCTACTTTTGGGGGAACATGACCCTAATGATACTAAAATTGTTTTTGAAATATACTTACAGAAGGGAGAGATAATGTCAAAGGCATGGCAGCCATCCTTATTTGGATGGCAGATTTCCGAGGTGTGGCTGCCATCCTTATTTGTATTATAGATTTAGGGAATTGTTTGAAATGAATATAAAATTGAGTTATTTTTGTCATTGCAATTTTAAAATAGTTTCAAAATCTATAATCTAATTAAATTCAGGTTAACAATTTAAAACTATATATATTTATCCCAATCCATTTTCATGAAAATAATAAACGTCGCATTTATTGTAGTTTATGGCTACGCCTTACCTTCCAGAGATTCAGCTAATACTTCCATATAACATAAAATGGAATTGTGAAGATCATCTCCAGCCCATACAGGAAAAATGATCACATTAATAGCAAAAGAGAGCGCACAACCGATGACCATCATAGACATTTGTTGATACGCCATTTTAAAAATATTTTCAGCACGATAACTGGAAATGGCTATGAAATTGAATGTTATAATGAAGATGACCACCACATAATCATATCTTTTCTTGATCATAATTGTAAAGAAACGTGAATATGTAGACCATGCACCTGCATCACCCAAATAAAGAATCAAATATACCATGCAGAATTGAATCATCAAGTATTTTATAAGAATGAGATTGTATTGACCTATGACAAAAATGGAGACACCCAGTACAACAAGTTCACAATTTTTCCCTGTAAGTTGTGCAACATAGCTAACTCCGACTCCTAAGAATCCCGCCAAGAACGTGGCACAAGATATGTTCAAACCTTTGCTCAACATAGCACCTGCATTATATTAATGGCTCAAAACATTAGTTCAGTATAGTTGTAGCGGAATAACTGGTCTAGTGATAGGACATAGTCATAAACTGTCATATCGAAATTCGGTAGGTCTAAATACACCGATCTTTATGAAGATTGTTGTTAGTTTTAATAGTCTGTAATAAGAGATGATGATAAAGAGATGCAACAACAAAGAGAATGAAAAAAAAAAGATAACGGTGGAAGAAGACTAAAGATGAAAAATGTAGAAGATAAAAACTCAGATAATATTTAAGATGAAGACAAGAGGAGGATATTTGCAATCGGAAGTGTAACATGGGAACTGTCTAACTTCATGGATTTTCCTCTTTGGGAATTTATTGCTCACCGTATTCTTGCTTCTTATTTTTTCATCTCTATTTGCACGTGTTTATTATGGGTCATTAAAGCCAGCAATTGGTTTCATAGCCTAGTGCATATGACATGCAATGTTCAGTCCATAGTGAAGGATGAGAAGAAACTCTATTAAGTTATACCATCCACGATTTTACACTAAATTCAAATGTTCCAATATATAATTATAGGTTACCATAACAGTTATGTCAAACTTAATTATTCAGTTTTAACCAAACACACATACACTTAATTATTTAGTTTTAACCAAACACGCATAATAATGATTATGTTCATCACTATTGTTCATTCCGAACTTCCTTCATTTCTATTATCACACATAAGAGTTTATCCCTATTGTTCATTCCTAACTTCATTTCTAGTATCACCATTAAGGACTACTCTAACACTTGCTTAGTAAATTCTGTGAGGAAATTATAAACTTCGAAGAGCACCGTATCGCAGCAATATCGGACATTTTAATATAGCAGAGTACCGAGGAATTTGGTGATTTAATACTAAACATAAGTGATTACAAATTACTAAAATATTATAAAATTTAAAATATTTCAAAATCTGCTAAACAAAGAGGAAAGAGTTTTATATATAATTACCTACAGTGAATTCAAAGGCCAACACGACAGCAACCACGGTCCATATGGCATTCCCACCAAAGGTGTGAAACATTGGCCTGACGAAGTAGAAAAGAGAGACCAGAGACAGTGCAAGCCCAACTTTGATGGAATGGATAACTTTTCGAGGATCGTCTGCACCCACTTGCCAAATCCTCATGAACACAGAAAGGACAGATATTTTCCATTGGTTGAAATCCTGTGATATTCTGCTAACCAGACGCTCCTGGAATTTCTTCCGGATGGTAGTCACATCCATCTTTTCCTGCATATTAATCTTCCACTCCATAGATTTCTTTCAACGAAAACTTACCGCAATATAAGATAATCAGTACTCTTAACTCAACGTATAAATGCAAGTGTCAACTAATTCATCTTCTGCAATATCAGTCAAACTCTATTCGATTGCCTTAACCTTCAGGTAATTTCAATTGGACGAGCTCGATTTATCTCGAAATTCACTATGCCCAATCGAATTAAGAGAATCCAAACCCTTTAATGCAGTGCTCCCCGAAGAATCCCCTCTCCAGGCTTTTGTAATTAGAGAACAAGATATAAAGATATCTGAAAATATCTGCTTGCGTATGGAACAAGATATCTGAAAATATATAAAGAAAATTAAAGCTCCAAGTCCTAACAAGCGGTCTGTGAACTATTAAATTTATAATTACAAATCGTGGGCGTCGAGCAGCAGAGTCGAAGAATCCTTCAGCTCCATCATTGACAATATACCGAATCTTCGTCCACAATGGGATCCCACGCACGCCACTAAAAATTGAGTGGCCGAATGAGAAGGAAAACTACCTTTCTGTCTCCCCAAAAAATTGACAGTTGTATTTGTCTTTGGAGTTTAGTTTTTCACCGGATTTGAGTATTATTTATTTTAACTTTTTTAACAAATTTTTATTATACTTAAATATTCATTTATACAAAATATTTATTTAAATTTTAAAAGTTCATATGGAATTTTTTTCTAAAAATTAAAAATTACATACGTTTTATTTACAAAATTACATTGCTTATTTCAAACCGAGCACAAATAGAATAACACCTTCAATTAAACTGTACATACATGTCTTATTCAACCCAATGGACTCCTATGCAAGCCATGACGCAACTTTCATACTTCTTTCAACTCAACGTTCCTGGATGCAACGCAAGATATAAACATGCATTTAACCAAATTGTCTCATACGTATGCCGTGACGCAACGTATAAGCATCTATTTAATCTAATGGTCTCATATGCAAGGCATGCCGCAACATTCAAATATAGATGTGTTGCAATATTACGACTTTCCTCAACTATATAACCAATATTAGGATTCTCTTTAAGTATCTTTCAACTCTATTTTATAATTCATTTCATATTATATATATATATATAATTTTTATTTTATAAAATTGTAAGTGGACATAGAATCGAGTTGGTGGGACTGGGACTACCACTCTACTTTTCAACCTAACTCACCAATGCACAAACTATGCTAGAAAAGTAAACTATGTTTTGGATGAGACCCATGTATACATCCACCATTCAACTTAACTCAACGATCTCTATTCTCTCAAAACTTACTTTCCATATTAAGTTGTTATTAATATTAAAGACACCCTAATATATGCGAACTCTCGTTCTCATATTTTATTTGTTACTCTAGCTTCTTCTTTTTTATTATTCAAAATGATTTTCCTATATTTTTAAAAATTTTATTACAATCCTAACCAACTATAAAAATAATATATCAAAATGTAGTTGTTAAAATAATTTTTGCTTAGTTATAAATTATTTAGAATAATTTTTGGGTCAAGAGGGTTCTATAATGGGCATCTTTGTTTGTATTGTAGAGATTGTGAGAATATCCAATAACTTAAGAAATAAGAGATGAATTCAATTTATAAAACACAAAGGGACTTAAAGAAATATTAGATTTTTCTTTGGTGTATTTTAACTCAACTTTGTTATTAATTTATTTGACAAATATTTTATTAATTATAAATTGTCATTATTAAAATATATATGAGTTTGTATCAATTTAATTTAAAATATATATGAGTTTGTATCAATTTAATTTAAGATGTGAAAAATTTCTTATAGTTATAATTTATAATTTATTTTATTAAAACTTACTTTCCTTTTATTTCTAGAATTAGAATATCCCTAAAAGCTAGTGATTTATTTTCCATTCTAACTTCCTTGGTTCAGAATGATTTTTCCTCTGTCTCTAACAATTATATTATAATATTGACTATATTAAAATTAACAATCTATTTGATATAGCTGTTAAGTTAATATTCATTATATAGTAGTTAGAATAATTTTTGGATAAAGAGACACTATATACATCAATAAAAGGGTAAACACAAATGGACTTAAAAACAATATAATTATTATTTTGAATATACTCTAGTCCATTTGAAAAAATACTTTATGATTTTTAAATTCTCATATTTAAAACCATGTAAGTATTTGCATAAATATACTCTAAATTATATATAAGTGTTTACCAATGTAACTATAATTTTAATTTATAAAGTAATAATATACTTTTCAAAAACTTACTTTCCTCACTGAGTTATTATTATGATTAGAGATACCCCTAAAGGTTAGGTAATTTTAAATTACTTCATTTCTCAGTCTAGATTCTTTGACTCAAAATGATGTGTCCTTTATTAAAATAAAGGAATGTATTTAAGTAGTGAACAATGGTAACAATCAAAATTTGGCTTACAAGAACCTAACTAAAAACACATCCACCTCTAGGTTAGATCATTCCCAAGCCAATTAATACAACGATGGATAAGAAATTATTTTCTCATTTTATATTATTTCCTAATTTCCTATTGTAGTGGTTAGACATAGGTTTATTTCACCAACACCCCACCAACCCTGGACCCCCCTCCCAAAAAAATTTAAAAAAAAAAACTCCATTTGCGCCAATAAAAATAAAAGAAAACTATGAACACAATCCTAGACGGGTGGTTTAAATATGAGTTCCAAAAGGCTGTGAAAAAAGAAGAGCTTTTGAGTCCGAACCTATAGCATGAATTATACAAAAAGGATGGTGAGAATATGGATATTTTATGGAACTTATACAAAGAAACTTGTATCATGGATCGTGAGAGTTATTAGAATCAAGAATGGAAAATAACTAGTTTTATGTGAACAAAAAAAACTATATTTACCTTGGGATATTATGTTTCATAGCGTATACCAGGAGGGGAAAGTAGGGAATACATATTTCTATCACCCAAGCTCTGAATTTTCATAATTGACGAAGTAACAAACTCATAAATTCAAGTGGCATGTATGTTTATTAATCTCATTGTTTGAATCCTTAACTTCACCGACTTGTATGCATATGATGAATTATGAAAGATAGTGATGTCATGGGACTGACTAGTTGAATATCCCTCAAAGTATGACTAGATATTGTGTGGTTATTTTAAAAAAATGGAGTCTCATAATGATAATATTATCACTAACGTTGTTTGCATGCATGTTAGGGTACTACCCTAACCTCCTTAATTTGAGGTACATAGGTATTAATGAATTAATGCATGAAGCCACATGTGCGTTGAATTACTGAATTAATAAATCAAGCATTTTTGTTAGAAGAGGGCTCATTTGGTAATTAGTAGGTGGTTATTCAATGTAATGGGAAATGTTAATTAAATAATTCCAACTAGATCGTTAATACTCATTATGACGGTAAGCCAAATAGTTAGAGTTTTACTAGTGACAAACTATTTATATTAGTAGAAGGGTATAAAATATTTTTTCAAGTTGTGTTATTATATTGGACCTTTAATTAATTTGACGTTTCGCCTTGAAGAGAGCAATAAATATTTATCTCTCTTAATTACTAGTACAAGGGTTGATATTTTGTAAGTTCAATATAACTCTTTCTCCTGTTTTGAAATATTTGTAGTTTATGTTTATTCAAATATTGCTCATATTTTTCTATTTATTTTTTATTAAGTATTTGATAAATGGAAGCACAAATATTTCTTATTCCACATATGCCCAAGTTTTATATTTATTTATTTTAAATGCTTGATTAGCTGCTCAAAATTATGCTCAAAAATTAAAATTTTCAGATTGGTATCAAAACTAAATGTATGTGTAGATCTCGTCGTTCTGAATCCGTCAAAAATGGTTTCATGGAAAACCGACACCGTATGCTCACAGAAACGCATTCTGTCAACTTTGTCAAACATTCAAATTTATTTAAAAAAAATATGCACACCACCCAGTCAACAGTCCATACATCTTACTGGGCATGCCTATGTGGTAAGTTGACTGGTCAATTTTTTGTTCTCCTCCATAGAATCAGGGAGTGCCAAGTGTGATAGTATGACAAGTCCGTTGTTAAAGTTCTTGACTAGTTCGAATTGTGGCCAACCACATGTTTCCACGTGGCCCCACCAAAGGCCACCACATGGAAGCACGAGAGGCCACAAAAAAATGTTTAAGTCTGAATGGAGCAACCAGGGGTCAAACCTATGACCACATAGAAAAAAAAAACCATCCTTACCATCGTGCCCTGTGCTGTGTTCCTTACAAACCTATGGTTGTGACTTTGTTTTACTGTTAAACAATCGGAGGTATGGGGAGAGGGGCAGGGTCTAGCCCCAACCATGATCACCGCCACCACTAGGATCTTGGTTGGGAGGCTAGCCCTCAACCCTTCAATATATGATACGGTTAGCACTAAGGCATGGCCACAAGTCGATGGTTAGCGTAATCATCGGCGACCGTCTAATTAAAAAACGTTTTTCCACCATAGCCTATAGAGGGAATTTTAATGAGGTGAAAATTTCACCTAAAAAACAAGGAATTTCTCACCTAGTTAGCATTGAAAAAGTGTGAATTTGTAGTATGATTTCGGCCCTAGATCAAATTTCTGAGCTTTTAGTGGAGAAACGTGGGGAGATCATAAATTATCTATTTTTTGGCCAAATTCAATGTAGAAAGAGGCTAGACAGGCATGTTTTGGAATTATGGAGCTGATGGAATAGGTTCTAGAGCTGATGAGCATTGTAAACGCATGTATTCACACTTTTGAGCATAATACAAGAGGGCCAAGCCATTGGAAGTTGGTCGAAGGAGACGTAGACTAGGTGGGGTGAACTCGTTTACCATGGGTTGTTGTGTGGTTGTTTTTACTAATGTTCATGTCTATTAGATGTTGTTGTTGAGTGGTTTATTTATGTTAATTTTCTCATGTAATTCACATAAAAACACATATAAACGCATACTAAAATTTCAATTAACCTCCCAATCGTCAAGCTCTTTCTTTATATTCTGAATTGGATCTTAACACAACAAAAATAATATTCTCATTTAGATCAAGTTGGTATAAGATCTAGTTTCACTTGGGTAAGGAGGATTAATTTCTTTTTCAGGTGTTTAAATTCTTACAAGGTTGAAGCCCAAGAGAGGAGAAGGAAAACTTGTAGGTGCAAGTTCTCAAATTGGAGCAAGGAGAAGGAGGGAAGATTTACCACAATCTACACTAAATGTTTCACCTCCTGTTGTACCTGAAGCTTCAGTAAGCATGTTACATGAAGGAGAGGCTCTAAGTATGTCAGAGGATCTGAAGGCTTTTAGGAAGGCTTTCATTGACATGGGAGAAATGGTGAAAGTCCTCTATGAAGAGAGGAATACCAAACTGTAGGGTGAAATCTCTAGACCTCCAAGAGGAAAGTGTTCTCCACAAGGAGAAGGCAATGAAATGGTTATAAACCACCATCATCATCATTTTCTATAAAAACTCTTATACAAGAGGCTAGTGTAGAAAGTCCTTGAGAGAAGGAAGATGGCCAAGTCTGCACCGTTTGTCCACATGATGATGAGGATGAGGTTCCATCAGCACCAAAGTCCAAAGAGATGAAAGAATAAATACTAGGAGCCCAAGACGACAACTCAAGAATCATGAAAGAGTTTAAGATCATATCTTCCTCTCAGTCAAAATATGAGGAAAATGATAAGCATTTACATGAAATTTCTTTACACGAAAATATTAATTTAAGCTCTTTTAAAACCTTTGAAAAGCGTAGCAAAGTCATAAGAACAAAGCTCTTGTCGAATATGGGTTTGAAGGGAAGAGGCCTTAGAGTGAACAATGAGGGACTTATCCATCAAATTGAGGCAAAGGAGGGACCTCGATATAAAGGTTTGGGCTATTTCAAAAAGGAAGAATGGTCTTCCAGCAATATCTCTTGGGTATATTGTTCTTTTTGTCATAAGAGAAGACACGAGGAGGAAAAATGTCGGGATTTGAATCCGGAATTGGTACCATCTTCATTTCTAAAGTAAAAGGAGGACATGAAGTGAAAAACATCTCCAAAGAGAAATGAGTAAGTTGAAGAAGAGACTAAGACAAGTTCTTCTCATAATTCAAGTTCTTTGCGTGAAAAGCATAAGCTAAAGTACAACCATGAGAGGTATAAGCGTCTTGATTATTCAAAGGTTTTTTATGATGATATACCACATGATGATTTGAGTAAGATGTTGTGGAAAAATTTTCCATGCACTTTATGTAATGCACCTAACCGTTGTGTAGCTAAGTGCCACAAAAGGAAAGCATTAGTCAAGAAAATGAATATGTCAATTGGAATTGAGACCAAGAAGGGAAATTTTCATCCAAGTTTAAAGACATTTGTGCCAAGAGAGGCTCACAAATTGTTTTTCACTCATTCCAATATCAGTGGGAATTGGGTCGATAATTTTTGGAAATTGCATTTGCAACATCATACTAACAAGGGAAAGCAGGTCATGCAAGAACCTGAAGAGGAAGTGACAAAGGAAAAACTTGGACAAGTTGCGACCATCCATGATACGACTGAAGAATGAAAAAAAATTTACGTTGAAGTTTCATTCACTTGGTTGGCTAAGAAATGGGCATACTACTTGTTAGTTGAATATCATAAATATTTGTAAAGAAATCGTTGTATATCCCAACGGTTGGGAATTTTGAAAAAGGGATATTGGGAATAAATGACTTATATGCAACAGTGATATATTTTTGCATTGTTGTTCTCTTTTGGCTTGATGGTGAGTCATTTTGTATCAGAATTTTGGAGTCAAATTTATTCCATATTGTAAAATGCATGTCTATTTGTGGACATTTTAGTAAGCATCATAAACTTTGGGATGAGTGTTTGCAGCAAATTCAATATGTTACAAATGTGTCAAGCACTCATTTACACAAGTATTTTCCACATGAATATTTTTTGGATTATTTTCCAAAGCCTTTTTGGATTTTATCCTTGGTAAATATTTTGCAGCAAGAATTTTCTCTTTGCAACATTAGCATACATCGTATGTCAAAAATGCAAAGTGAAAAAATACCAAAGCAAACCCAAAATTTATTGAAAAATGGAATCACTCAACCATCTCTTTCGCCATGCAATGCACCTATGATCGGTGCCCAAGAAGAATGGAAAACATTTTATTGTGAGGGAAAAAAGGAGTGGCTTTCATAAACAAAGAGTTGGTGAAGGAGGTATGTGGAAGGCGACATTTATCATCAAATAAGGTTTGTTTGAATGGCTTATTATTTTTTATGGTCTTTTTTGATACTCATAATTCTTTTATGCACATGAAGCATAATGAATTGGAGCCATTTATAGATGTGATGGTCCACTTGTATGACATTGTCATCTTTAGAAGATTGCATTATTAACATGTCATGTATGAGATAAAAATACTTCATGTCATAAGGAATGAAAATTTGTTGTTAAAGATCTCAAAGTATGAGTTGGGTAAAACTTCTTTAATTTACCTAGGCTATAATGTTGGAGGAGGTAAGTTGAAGGTAGACCTCTCCAAGTTTGACACCATTGTGGATTGGTCAACTCCTAAGATGGTCATCTTGATAAGAGGGTTTTTTTGGGAGCAACCCAATGTTAGAGGGAATTTTTTGTTAATATTTCTTCTATTGTAGCTCCTTGGCATGAATTGACATGTGTGAAAAAGGTCTTCCAGTGGGGAGGAAAAAAACAAGAGGCATGTGATGCTTCGAAGAAAAATATAATTTCCACTTTTATTTTCTCTTTTAAACTTGAAAAGGTCATTTGAGTTTCACGTTGATTCAAGTAACTTTTCCATTTCCTTTCATTCATAAAATGTTCATGGTGTAATGATTAAGTTGCAATGATTGAGGAACATACATTGGATGGGTGTTCATAAAAAAATCCACTTGGTCAAAAGGTATAAGAGACAAGTTTGTTGACATGCCTTCTAGGTCTATTATTTGTGTAACTATTGTACTAAAGCATTATTTAGTTTTACATGAAATTTAGGTTAAAAAATATGCATACTTTTAAGATGTACATAAAAGCTTGAGACAAGTAAACCAAGTAGTGGAATTTGTTTAACATATTCATCATAATTTGTTGTGTCATCTTGGTAAGAAGGATGTTGCTTTTGATGGCGACATGGACAAACCCAAGAAATTCAAAGAACAAGATGATTTCATTAAAGTTTGTTATATTTTTAATAATATGCTCGAGGGCTCTAACATGTTTCCTTTGAAAAGGGGTAAACGAGATGTGAAAAATATTCTAGCAGTCCACATCAGTGTTGAACAATGATGGGAACAAGATTTCGATACTGAATGATGCAAAAATAAAATAAAAAGCACCAAGGAAAGATGACAAAGAATACATAGGTTCCACAAGTACTTATTTTGGGTTTCAAAATGGTACATGGAAATGGAAAAAACACTTGGTCAAAATTCAACGCAAGGACAAGGCAAGACAAGCTAAAAATCACAATGTTGACAATGTTGGAGGAGAGGAAGTTTCAAAACTATTAATGTTTCTTTGACTGGCGACCGAGGTGGGAACAAGTTTTTTTCTTCAAGGATAGCTTGTTGTTCTACAAATTCTGGGAAATTGCAGCACGATGGTGTTTACAAAATCAAGACATGGTCTCCAGGGTCAAGGAAACAAATCAGTTTTCATGAAAAGCTCAAATTGTTGAATTCACATAAATTCTAGGGTATTGAGACTAGGAGGGTGAGGGAGATGTACCCTCATTCACATGTTTAGTAATGAAATATATTTTAGGGTCCAAAAGCTTCTAGTGGGGAGGCATGATCAGGTGCTCAAAATTATGCTCAAAATTCATAGTTGTTAGATTGGTGTGGAACCTGAACAACCGCGTAGATCTTGTCTTTTAGAATTCGGTGCAACTCGTTTCATGGAAAAAATGACACTGTATGCTCCCAGAAATGATTTCTGTCCACTTTTTCAAACATGAATTTAAAAAAAAAATGTGCATATAGCCCAATCAGTAGTTCGTACAGCTCATTGGGCATGTCTATGTGGCAAGTTGACTGGTCAATGTTTTCTTCTCCTTAGTCGAATCTGGGAGTGCCAAGCAGCACAATATGACAAGCTCGTTGTGGCAGTTCTTGATTGGTTGGAATTGTGGTCAACCATATGCTTCAACGCGGCCCAACAAAAGGCCGCCACATGGAATCATGGGAGGGCACAAAAATTTCGTTAAGTTAGAATGGATCAAGAGAGGGTTGAACCCGCAACCACATAGAAAACAACAACCAGCCTTACCCTCGCTCCCTGTGTTGTGTTCCTTACAAACCTATGGTGAAAAATTTGTTTTATTGTTAAATAGTCAAAGGTATAGGAAATGGGGTCGGGCTCTAGCCCCAACCATGGTGAGGAGGCTATCCTTGATCCCCCACAATATATTCTACGGTTATTGCTAAGGGGTGGCCACATGCCAACGGTTATTAGAACCATCGCCAATCCTTTAATTAAAAAATGTTTTTCTACCATAGCCCATAGAGGGAATTTTACTGAGGCAAAAATTTCTTCCAGAAAATAAGGAATTTGTCACCCAGTTGGATAGAAAGAGGGCGAATTTGTAGGATGATTCCTTCCTCGAGAAAATTGTGGAGCAGTTAGTGGAGAAATTTGGGGAGATCATAACTTCTCCAATTTTTCACCAAATTCGATGCAGAAAGAGGCTAGAAAATAATTTTTGGGAATTTTGGAGCTGATGGAATAGGTTTCAAAGCTAACTGAGCATTCTAGACACATGTATTCACACTTTTGAGCACAATAGAAGAGGGCCAAGACATTGGAAGCTAGACCAAGGAGACATAGCCTAGGCGAGGTAAAATCCTCCATCATGTGTTGTTGTGTGACTGTTTATGGTGATGTTCCTGTATGTTTTATGGTAATGTTCAGTGTTTTATTTATGTTTATTTTTTCATGAAACTCACATAAAAACACATAAAAACTCATATTAAACTTGTAATTAACCTCTTAATCCTCAAGGAATTTCTTTATATTCTGAACTAGATATTAGCACAACGAGACTAATATTCCCAATTATATCAATGTTTTACATGTGTCACATGATTATATTTAAACATAATAAGTCCATTTAAGAAGAAAAACATACTAATTTTTCTTTAAACATAGCCTAATCATGTTGGTTAGCATCATTAAATATTCGATCAAATATTATTTTTGAAAACATTAACTATATTAAAGATATATAACTTAATAATAGTAAATTTTTAATCCTTTTCTCTTGGGGTCTTGCAAACATTATATTTTTTAATGGATGATAATAATAATAATAATAACAACAACATCAAAATTAACAATAATTCTCCTATCCTACTGTATGTATAATAGACGGTGATGGGGTATACTATTAAGGCACTGTGTGATGTTAAGGTCAACATTTCAAAACTCCATGAGAAAAAAACATCCATGTTAAGGGATGATATGGCCCAGACTAGGTGTGATCCCCAGGTGATTTTGGTAGGTTAGATACCCTTGGGTCATAGTTTCTCAAGTCAAAAGCTAAGCGTGGAATTATCTCACGACTTATACATTTTAGCAAAGAAAAAAAATATTAATAATTCTCCTATAATAATAGGAATTTTTTATTTTTCACTCCATAATAAACCTCATGCAATATTAATACTCTATAGGGAGTGAAAGAATAAAAATTTGATTAATCCAATAGTACCATAAATTCTAAGACTTATGTCAAATATTCTTCATGTAACATCACTTACATTGGTGGAGATCTTTCTTAACCATTTTGGTGGACATGACCCTAATTGTGGGATATTTATCTCAAAAGACTACTTGTATGACATTTAATTTCATCAGTATAGTTCTATAGTAATCATTTTAGTGGACCCAAGGGCCCAATGACATCCACGAAAAACATTCCCTTTATATTGAAGCTAATTGTTCTAAAATTGACTACCTAAATAAACAAGTTACTAAGATTGACTTATTAGAAAATAGTCCCTTAAACAAGATGATTTTCTCATTTATGAAGTAAAAAAAATAGGTTTTCTTTAAACACAGTCTATCCTCCTTAGTTAGTATCACTAAATATTTTGTCAAATACTATTATTTCTTACCTTTAGTATAATAATAATAGTAATATTTCTCTTAGGACCTTGCAAAACTTATCCTTTTTTTTATGGAAAACAGAAATAATAATCATGATAATCATAATGATTCTCCTAGAATAAGCCCACGGGGGGTATTTTAATTCGTGATCGCCATGATATGAAATATACATCCATTTTTTAGAGTTATTGATTGAGTTGCAACAAATAGGAATAATAATACACAATATTATTGCTTCTAAGTAATTTTCTATTAACAGACACAACATGCCTAGTTATTTAAAAAAAGAAGAAAAAACATTGGTCTAAAGGAGGAGATTAACGAAAATTATTGATGGTTCACCCAGCTACATGGGTGGAAACCCTATAAGTGAGCTATGGAATCACAGGTTGTGTTTATTTATAAAACAAAAAACCCACATAATTCATTTATCATGTCCCCCTTCTATATTTACCCCCACTCCCTCAACTTTCTAACCCTTGAGGTTAATGATAGGTTGATCTTGATAAAAGAAATTGAATATCCATATCTCAATTTTTTTATTATAGTACAAAATAATGGATCAATTGGAATATTTGTAAGGAATAAAATTAATTTTCATAGATACCACCTACCCTGACATTGATCAAGAAATGTTAAACAAATCCATCCCAAATCTAGATCTAGTAGAGAATACACTTTCACCTCCTAAAGAAATCACCTTGAAGCCTTCTTATGAGGAACCCAAAATTTTCCACCATGATATATTAGGAATTTTCACTTCTTATAAAAAAATTCTAGTTTCCTATATCAAGAAAACAAATGACATTGTATTAATTGATAATGGCATCTCCCATAATTTTTTCATTATCAAATTGCAAAATCAATATCCATCATTATGATGATGTGCTACAAAATTTTCAAATAATTAGAGCCAATTGAAATTTCATGAAATGTGGAATCCATTGTGAAAATATGAAACTTCAAATGGGGTTCTATTTTCTTAAACCAACCCTATTCACTATTCGGAAGGGGGGAATTATGTGTCTCTTGGAGAAAAATGGTAATGAATATTGGGAATGGCCATAATGGATCTCAAATATTTATACACATGATTCAATAATATGTGTAATAAATTTGTCCCAAACCACTTGAAATTATCAAATATCATTTATAAAATATGTTGAAGAAATTAATCTTCAACATTATATCAAGTTAAATCCCATTCATGTTATTGAGAGCTCCCTATAGAAAATACACCTTAATTTAATAACACACTACTTATCCATCCAATATATTATTAATAAAGAAATATAATTTAAATGGGCATGTTGTACTTGGATCATGAGCATTGGAAATGGTGGAAATGTCACAAGAAGTCATATGTGGGATACATTTCCTAGGGCCAATTTATAAACACCACTTATGCTCACTTTGATATATGCATCCATTATTTTGAGTTGTTGATCAACAAAATACACACTACTTCTCCATTCAAAACATTATTAATAAAATAGTAGCATTTTTGTGGGTGTGTTGTACTTGGATTGAGAGAATTGAAAATGGTGGAAATGTCACAAGAAGTCCTATGTGGGATGCACTAACTAGAGATAATTTATAAACATCATTTATGCTCAAATTGTAATAGACATCCAATTTTTGGAGATTTTGTTCAAGTTTTATGAAATTTGCATATCCAACTACCATATTGTGGTGTATGAGTATTTTTATATTAACAGAGAGGGTGTGCCTTGTTAATTTTTTAGAAAATTTTTTATCACTAGTCTAGAGGAGGGCATTACATAACATATATTCATGGTTCACGTAGCTACCTGGTTGGAAACATATAAATGAGCTAGAAAAACTTTTATTGTTGTAAATTTATAAACCAGACAACCCACATCATTCTTTTCTCATCTCTCCCTTCTATATTGACACCCACTCCCTCTACTTGCTAACCCTTGAGATTATATAAGTTGATCTTCACCAAAGAAATTGAATATCCATGTCTTAAATTTTGTTCTCAGAATCATGAATAATGCATGAAATGACATATATTTAAGGAATACTTTATTTTTTATAGATATCACCTAGCCTAGTGTGCACCAAGAAATTTTAGAGGAAGCAACCCCAAATCTAGATCTAGTAGAGGCCACACTTCCTCCTCCTAAAGAAATCACCTTGAAAATATCTTATGAGGAATCTAAAATTTTGCACATGAATTATTAGAAAATTTCACTCCCTAGAAAATGAAGTTTGTTGTGTATATCAAGCACACAAACATTGCGAAGAAAAGAAAAAGGATCATTATGATGACATGGTACACAATTTTCAAATAACGGTAGACAATTTTTATTTTCTTAAATCAAACATATTCACTATGGGAAAATGGGGTACTTTGTATTTGTCAAAGAAAAATGGTAACGAAGATTGGGTGTGGTCAAAATGGATCTCAAGTATTTTTACATGTAATTAAATAAGAAGTGTAATAAATTCATCCTTACACCCATTAAAATTACGAAATCTTATCATGTAGAAAATATCTTGAGGAAAGACATCTTCAATATTATATCTAGTTAAATCCCATGCACGTTATTGAGAACTCCCTATAGAGAATACATCCTAATTTGTAGTTGTATTTGAATATGCATAAATAACTATTTAAAATACCACATGGTTTACCCACTTCATTTGGAAAACATTATCATGGTATATTAATGGTTTTGGTAGCTAGTATCCTTGTGTGGTCTTACTAGAATCCTTTTAACCATAGAATGAAAATGAAAATGCCACCTAAGGGATATCGGAAGTTAGCATGATACATCTGGTTATTACCCCTTTTCCATCCCAATATTAATTGTATTTTCAAAAGAAGGAAATTGGCACATATTCCCTAAGATTTTTTTTCTCTTAAAAAATTTACAATCAAAACAAATTTCCCATGCCACTATACTATAGGCTCAAATTTTCTATCATAAAATCTAGGTCAAGACACATCTGAAGGGAATTAATGCTTGCATGTTTTGTTGTTTCTAATTCTCTATTCACTTTTGAAATCCACGTGAACAATATGTTTGTTCTTGTATCCTTTAATGAAACCTTTATTTATAATAAGGCATAGGAAGTAGAAATGGATATTCATCATAGAGCCCTACAACTACTTCGAGATAACTAGTTGTTCCTCAAACATTCCAAATGCATTTCTGGCACTACTAAAGTGAAATACTTGGATCACAAATTTAGTAGGATAGGGATGTAGGTGGATCCTACTAAAATTTATCCTATGAAATATTATATGGTTTTTTAGGAATTATAAACTAATATATAAAGTATATGAACAATTATAGGAAAATTGTGGCCATTCACCACACTACTCAAGGATAATATTGATGTGTGGGAAAAAATGATAGTAGCGAAAGCCATTGTGCTTTAAAGAGAGTGTGTACTACCCTTGTCGTAATAGTGCTTTATTTCACTTAAGACATTTGTCTTGGAATGTAATGAGGCATTGAGGACATGTTCATGTAAGTAGCGTTCAATAATAAAAAAAATTGTGTGACTGAATATTAGGAAGGTCAATCTTAAGAGAAAGAAATGATGGCCATTGTTCATGGAATTGAAACATGGTGTGTGTACCTCATTAGATGGAGCTTCTAAATTGAGGAAAATGACCTTATATTGAAGAAATTTTTAGAAAAACAACTATCATCACCATCGTAGAAAAATTGCGTCATATTATAAGATTCTAGGTGATGCTTATTATATCATATATTAGAAGGGTAAAAATAATGTGGTGGCTAATGATTTTTCTATAAGAATGAGGAGGAAGATTCCTGCTTTCCATTATCCTTATTGGTATTAATTTTGTGTGAATAGGCACAACACAAATATAATGCCATACTCGCTCAACTCTTACAATCAATCAAGGAGGACTCCAACCCCCTACTAGTTATACTTGGTAGCAAAACCCTATTATAGCAAAAATAACACTTGCAAATGTTTTTGAGTGTTAGAAGATTGACAAGAATTTTTAAGAAAACCTCCACAAAAATATATATCATTAGTAATCAAGGTCTTGTAAGAGGATTTAATGGATGTTCACTACAACCAAATATTTTTGGTAGCTATTATACACTAGCACATGCATAATCAATACACATTAATGCGTATTATACATTTAAAAAAAATTCATGTACAATATAGGTAAAATACCATTGGTGGATATTTTATCATGTAGATCGTAACTTATTTTAACTGTAATGATAACAATAATAACTCAATAAAGGGAACAATGAATTTTTTATCATTCGGTGCACCAATATTCTTTCTACAATTATTCGCATCGATCTGTTTGTTGACAAATAGAACACCAATGTATTACAATAATTTAAATGCACCATTTTTAAATCTGCGTGGACCACACCAATGCATTCAAAAATGCATTGATATGTATGAAAGTTAATATTTTTGATTCCATGTTTTAAGTATACATGTGCTAAGATATAAGAATTAACCTTTAATCTACATTTCAATAAAAAATCGTTATCCCCTTAATGTTCAAAATATTAGATGAGACAAAATTTTGAAAGTGGAAATTGTATTAGAGGTAGAAGCATCCAGAGCTAAAAAGTATATCGTCAACAAAGGTCTTACAGCTGGTAACACCTCAGAGCTAAAAAGTATATCGTCGAAAAAGGCCTTATAGTTGGTAACACCTCACATAGTAGTACAACCACAGGTCGGCCGTGATGTTCTTCATGGCTAGTTAGAGCTCATCATTGCATATAATTTTTTTAGATTAGCCATTGATTTAACCAAGGAGTAGAGCATTCCATTAATGAATGGAATGTATATCTTTTTACAACAAAACAAAAACATACATTATTAAGCCCAAAATAACACGTGAAGAGTAGGGTTAGAAATTCAAATTAGGAACACTAGACACTATATACACAATCATATATATACAAAGAGACTCAACATCCTTCCATTTTATTAGTTCATTTAACCTTATTTGTCACAAAAATCTTCACCCCACTATTATGTGCCACTTTGTATCATTATTATTATTATTGTAATTAGTGTACTTTATTTTTATTATTTTTTTAATAGTATTTAACCTAATATTAATGCCATACTAAATTATACAACACCTTTAACAAGCATCTCTTATATTAAATTGTAAAGACCTCTTCTCACAATAAATAATTGTTTTTTCTCATAATTAATAATGGATTTATACCATACAATTTATAAAGCCATGTAATACAAAATAAATTCTTTTAATATTTCATATAAAAAACCCTATTTAATAACTTTAATACCCTATTAGTATCAAGAGTTCGTAATAGATTTGAGTCAATGTAATATTATTTAGAGTGAATAGTGTAAACCTAATTTATATATTCAATAATATAATATATCAGTCAAGTTAATATGTTCATAATATGTAATATAACTATCTAGTTATTAAATAATATAGTAAGCATATTTCCAAAAAAGCAAAATTTTAAAATAATTTATTGTTTATTTTATTTAATTTGATTTTTTTTTTTAATTATTTACCAGAAGTATGCTATTATTTGAAAACAATTTTTACGTCGTAAGGCGTTATTATTTGAAAACAATTCTTATTTTATGTCCATCGTGTCACAATGTGAAACCCTTAGATCATATGTTAGGACGATTCAAACATTTTCAACCCTTGATCCCAAAAGTTAGTTTACAATGCAAATATGAAAAGAAAAATGTGGAAAGTAGGGCATTGAGCTTTCTAACCGGACATTCTCGCATTTCAAAGATTATGTGGTTTTTGTGTCATTTATGTCTTGATAATAAAGGTTTGTTTGTTAAGGTTTGCAATAAATGCATATGGAATTGAAACCTGTCACAGACAACTAACAGAGTACGGGTATTCAACATAAACGTATTCAAAACGAGTTAAACATACAATACTAATAACCTCATAGATGAGACGTTATTTTCCGATGCCAACAAATTTCGCCGCTCATTTTTTTTCTCTCAGGGTCGCAAATTTGTTGGACAAGCTCAAGGCCATTGCCGATTCCGTGAGGTTTTTACCGAAGCACTTCTAACCAGCACCGTGTTTCTGTTGATTCGCATTCTCACCTCACGGAAGCGAATTTTGCAACTTCTATTGCTCTCTCGCTCAAACCTATGCTCTCGAATTTCTCCTAAAATAACCGGGCACCGCTCACCACGTAATTCTTCCTCCCGCTGTCTTTTTGTTAGCAGAGTTTGGCCCACAGAAAGTGAGGGTTTTATGTTTTATAGTTTTCTAACTCTCTATCTTCTTTTTTGTTTTGTCTTTGTCGATGAGGTAGCAGCATGGATATTCACATGGCATGTGAGAGTTTTCTCAAATCCCCAAATATTTCGAGGGTTTGGCGATTCTGCCTATTTTGTTTCATTATTTGTCAGGCATAAACTTTTCATCCTTCGCTAATTTAATTCTATAAATTTCTATGCACTCAAAAGGAGACATTTCTATTTTAAAGATTGCGTGTTTTTGTGTGCTGCTCATGTTCCTGATAATAAAAGGTTTGTTTTTAAGGCCTGGTGTAATGCATGAATTGAAACCGGCCAATGACAAATCAACAGACACGTGGGTATTCAACACAATGTATTCGAAAACGCAGCGAGTTTGTACACTTACTGGGACAAATTTCATGTATGAGATGTCGAAGCTTCGTAATGCCAATGTCGTATTTATGCTCGCTACTTTTTTTTCTCCGTGCTGCAAATTTGTTGACAAGCTCGTTAAGCACACACGATTCCGTGAGGGTTTCTACCGACATCGAATCGCAATCGTGTTTCGTGATTCGCATTCTCACCTCTCACGAAGCGTAATTTTGCAACTTCCCTATTGCTCTTCACCAAAACCTATACCCCAGTCTCCTCTTGGCAATAACTGGGTACCGCTCACTGTGCATCCTTCTCAAGTTTTGGTTTTTTTGTTATAGAGTTTGGTTGCGTAAAGCAGAGGTTCATCATTGTTTCACCGAAAAGAACTTTTTTTTATTGTCGGCGTGATCTCCGTATACAGTGGTCCGGTATAAACGCAGGTGTATGGGCGGTGGTCCTGGGTGTGCGCGCAGGTGCATGCTGTGGTCCGGGTATGTGTCATAGGAGCCATGCCAGAGATGCTGGCACATCAAAGCCGGTTGTTTGGTGAGGATTGCCTTCGGCAGAAGCCACATCGAAACCTCTCGGATTGGGGTCCAACAATCGTTGTTCTTGTTCTTTTTCTCTTTTTGGTTCACCCATCTCGGTTAGGCGGTGAGGGTCGATATAACAACACAAATGGTCCGGGATAAATACACTATTGTGAATCGACTTCTTTCTAACAATGATATCGAAGTTTGATACGTTGTTACTAGGTTAGTTACTTGCGCAGCCTCTGATTCTCGTGTATCCGTAATCGATTCCATCTGCTTACTCGTTAAACATGCTTTATAACTACAAGCAATTTCTTTGTAACAAGCGTAATGGTTTTAAGTTCCCGAAACAGGGGAGGGGTCTTTTAAGTTTTTAATGGGTCCTTTCCTCCTCGTATTCTTGGTCTATCCGTCACTTGATCCGTCGATGGATCTGGTGAGCAATAATCATGATAGGATTGAGAATGGACTGCGGATGCATGAATTTGATTGTTCGTAGTGTGTCGTTTTGCTTGATGGATTTCGGGGACGGTGAGAGCATGCAGTCAGCTTTGTAGGCACACTTTTCATCCACAAAGTGTGTGGATTCATGGTTAAGAAGAATTTTATGTCCCATTTATATGACCGTGCTCTGCACAGCATGGTGGGGAAAGAGGGACAAGGTGATGGATCACAGGTTAGAGTTGAATCGTAAGTTGGGGGCTGTGAGATGGAGAGTGACCAGAGACATCACATTAAAGGCTGTGGCAAGGAGGGGGTTAAGAGGAGAGAGGAGGTTTTGTTTTTACCGGGCAGTAAATGTCTAATTTGGCAACTAATTCACCTTCATCATCAAGATATTTTCTCATCGATGAATATGTGTAACTAGAATGTCAACCCATCATTGCCATTGTCACAAAGACAACATCCCATGATGATGATGGTGTAGGTAGGGACGGCTATTGATGTTCTCGAGCCTTAATCCAAGCCGCAGCCCTAATAGCCGTACAAGAATCAAATTCATGCAAGTTGATATCAATCTCCAATCCCACCTTGTACAGCCACAATGAGGATGATGGTATGGGGTTTTGCATGCATGCCCTAGCGAAAGCGAATCAGAACTGCATCTGGCGCAATTCGATGTCCATACCGATGCCAACTCGGCACTTCCGATAATGATGTAGTGAGGATTAATGGCATTTGACTGCCATTCAAGAGCGAATCAAACTGATTTTGTGCGATCCAAATATTGTCTCTACTACTACTGCGCTCCTCCGATGATGAGGGTGCGAGAGTCATAGTGATGCCCGGCGTTGAGAATCAGATCCGCAGCCCGGTGGGATGGGACAGATGCTATGGCATGATGCCTAAATTGGGTTCTCAACAGCAGCTACAACTCACTATGGTGGATGTAAAATACAAAGCACATCGGTCTTCCTTTTTATTGAGGTTGAACTTTGGCATATACACCATACATAACCATTAGTGCATGACCTGGATTTTAGAATTGAGACTCGATCAAATAATGACTTCACAGCTTGATTCGAAGTTCATGAATTCTGCCTGTGGTCGGCGAATTTTCTAGATTTTTTCTTCCTACTGCAAAGCAGAATGTAAGTTATTGTTGACTTTTGTATTCGTGACCCCACGCAATATAATTATCCTGGGTCTATTTCCGTAAAGCAAAAGGCACTTCATTTATGAGAAGGGTTCGATGGTTGAGTGGGGTGAAACTACAAGAAAAAAATAAATCAAACTTTTGTGCTACAAAATTTTGCAAGTCAGTGATGACCTTGCATATGAACTTCATGTTGGTAAAGAATTAATCTCCATTTGTGGCTTTTCAACAAAGTTAGACATGTATAATTAATCTTTCGATCTATGGCTTTTCAAATAAAGTTGTATGTGCATAAACATGTATCACGATAAGGTGGTAACAATTGGTCCGTGTGCGGTTTAGTTTCCGTATCTGCAAATCAAGGAAGAGGAAGTTGAGGATTAAAACTACTTTTAGGGAATTAAAATATCTTCATGGAGACATATCTAAGCTTGACCCAGCTATCCCCACTCGAGAGTAGAAAAGCATGTGTAACAAAGAAAAGATGCCCTCTAAACTTGTCTTTGCAATTTTGAGGATGATTTGATGCCCTTGGAAGCGCAATCAATATCTAGACACATGTTAGAATAAATTTACCATTCTAGAAAACTTGTATAGGCATTCATGTGATGATTCTCATAGGTATTCATGTGATGATTCAATAGATTAGTTTGTCACACCATGTGTTCCGTTTTTACATGCACTACACAACTGGGCCACAAATTTCTGAGATTTGTACTTACATATTGCTTTATGAAACACCACCAATGTATAGCCTTCATAGAATAAGAAGGCAGATACATACAAGAACTTTACTTTACATATTGCTTTATGAAACGCTAAATAACACAACACAGAGAATAGGAAGGTAGATATGGTTACAACATGCCCACCGCTGTACGAAGAGTCTCTGACCCAGACATCATGATATTGAGTAGGTTGAATTCCTAAGTCTAATCCTTTCACACAACAAGAAAGGTGATAAGTTGAATTCCTAAGTTCAACTTTTCACAACAGAGCAGGAGCAGACAATCTTAGCAATGGATGAACCATGAAAAGGTTACCGAGACATAAAGCAAACTATATTTCTACCATACCCCATATATGATTTCACAATCAATCGGGTTTTGTTTTTTGATTAAAAACTCGATCTAATTTGCTGGGACATGGTTGATTTGAGTCCAATGGATTATTATCATATAACACCGATAATGAGTGAAATGTACTTATAATATTTGTGAGAACAATTTAATCAGACTCAAAAGAATATTTAATTTACAAGAAAAAGACTATCAACTGCTCTCTATTTTATTTCACTGGGTAGTGATGATTGTCCAGCAATATTTCAGAATGGTTAACCTCATATTGGCTTCTTGTGCAGAAGAAACAGAGCTGGGTGGTTCTCTCAACATACAGAAGTAACCGTATTTCTCTCTTTCTTACTCTGTATTGCTGAAGTGTGAAAAAATATTACAATGGCCATTTCAGAATTTAGGATAGATGAATTTCCCAAAATAGATGATCACATGCTCGATTCAATGATTACTCTACATATGCATGGTGGTAAATTGTAGTAAAATGTAAACTAAAATTTGTGCAAACTGTTAATGCTGCCAATTAATTTAACCTTTTTACTTTGATGAATCAATATTTACTATTTTTGCTGACAATGAAGCACCAAGAATATAACGAGCATATCTTTCGAAATCTATTCCCATAACTCTCTAAGCATGTTGATCGGAATTCCTGGTTGGATTTATATGTAGATTTGTATGCATATGCTTTATACCAACTTGAATCCTATTAACAGTTGTTGTCTTTAACTTGGGTGTTATATTCTTCCACTACCTCAAATTCTGGAAGCTTTCACAATCCTCTTCTCCTTTTCTTTGTGATCACTAGATGTAGGTCACGCAGTGATTAGCTATTGATTATAGGGTAAGATTCCCCATTGACATGGACATGTAATCTTGAGCACAAACTTAATATTGTATGTGGACGCAGGTCGTTTATATGATGGTGGTTCAACAACAATAAATGTTTTTCCCTGAATTTAATTACTTGACACTGCTAGGTAGTGTTTTGTGTAAAACGAAAGCAGAGAATACAAGTATCCAAGACACATTATTAATTGGTTCATATATATTTTTTGGAAAACATAAAAATCGGGTATTAAAAGTAAAATAATAATTAGCAGAAGCTTTTAGAGAATTTGGGGATTGGATAGTGCAGTTTGATAGGAAATGCTTAAAAAATAAAAACTTCATTATAAACAGCCTCAAAAGATTTTCTTCACAAGGTTCTCTGGTTTCTAGGCCTGGCCCATGACAGCCTGCCTTTACCCTTTGTTGGTTCAACTTCTTACTTAGCAGGAAACACAAGGGCTAGGGAAGAGAAACAGAGATTTCGAATGCAATGCTTTCAACTCCAAATGCTTTAAAGAAATAAGTACGTACACTTTAAGCAGGCTGCTAGAATCACCCACCTATGGAAATGGAAACTATTTGAGCATCAAATGCTTGATCCTCAAGCAGCTTCCATTTTCTTGGCAAACTGTGCTCCTGACTAGGCATAAGCAACCTCTTCCTATGAACTATACTGTCTCGGGAAGCCAAATATATGGCCAAATGTCGCATTACATTGTGCTGAGAAAGGTACAACTCATAGGCACTTCCATAATTGATGGCTGGTCTCCTATTACATCCAATTAAGAAGAAAACACAATGTATAAGATAAAGGAAGCCATGATCAAAGAGCTTAGCACAACAAATAGTCGAGAAGGTACTTACCTGAGATTGCTTATTAAATTCAACAGATTTCTACTTGCAAAGGCACTTTCCTGAGATTGCTAGTCAAATTCAACAGATTTTTACTTGCAAAGGAACTTACCTGAGGTTTCTTGTCAAATTCAACAGATTTCTACTTCCAAGTTCTAACAAGATGACAAAAGCATCTCGCCACTCCATTTTTCGCACATAAACCCAGATGTCCAACAATGATTCAGCACAAATTTTTCTATCCGATGGAAATGATCCCAAGTCTATGAAGCAAACCCTTGTTTCCTCATTGAGGACATCAATACTAGTTTCCAAGACTCTAAGAAGCCCTTCTTTGTGATAATCTGAGATTGGTTCCCCATTTAAGAGCTTGTTCTTGGCTCTCTCCCATGTCGGGAGAGGCTGACCATGCAAAGAGCTTCCAATTACCTTCAAAGCAAGTGGAAGGCCTTTACATTATGCTTGCACCTGTGATTCATACATTAACAACTATAAGTGGAAATTCTATAGATGGAAACTCCATCAAACACGTACTTTTGTTGTTGAAGACGTAGTTTTCTCATCTAATAAGCTCAAAGACCTAAAGTTCATAGTTTTTGTGATAAACATGATTCTATTAAGACCATTCAGTACATGTCTAGAATCTTTATTATTGGAACATTGATTAACAACACAAGTATCACTGTAGCAGGAAATCTCATTATAGGGATATGCCACTGTAGTAATAGCTTGTAATTACAAACATATAAAGTGATTGTGTATATTGCAATTAGTAAAATCAACCAAAGTCACACCAAACTTAACACTATAATATAACGCATTTCAACAGGATTACAGTATTGTCAGAGTTATACCTGCCATACTAGAGTTTCAGCTGCAGTGGAAGGGATTGACCTCTGTCCAAAAGCCCAAAAGCAGAAAAGGGACAGAGCATCTGTATCATCTAACAATGGCAATTGATAAAGTTGAGTAGAAGGTGTTTTGGGTATGGTAGAACAATCTCGGGTTGTCACAAGTGTTTTATATTCTTCCCCATCAAATAACACTTTTTCCAAATCTGCCCTTGACCAGACATCATCCAACACCACCAGAGTTGGCCTTGCTTGCCTCAGCAGCTGCTGCTGTAGCTGTCTATGTGCATCCTCGACATTCTGAAATTTGGGTTTCTTCCTACGAACAATCTTCTCCCACATAGTCTCTAAAATTCCCTTTAAATTTGGGAACTGTGAAACAGTGATAAAAATGATATCGTTTTGGAAAATCCCTCTCTTTGGTTCACTGATCTCGGTTATAAGTGAGGGCTGATATAATAATTACAGTGGTCTGATAAATACATTTGTTGTGAACTGATATCTTTCTAACAATGACATTTCTGAAGTTTGATACGTTGTTACTAGGTTAGTTATTTGCAGCAGCTCTTGATTCCTTACATCTGGTAATCGATCTCGACTCGTCACTCGTTAAATATGCTTTATAACTATAAGCAATTGCTTTGTAAATAAGCGCAATGGTTTTAGTTCCTGAAACAGGGGAGGGGGGTCTTTTAAGCGGAATGGGTCTGTCTCCTCGTATTCTTGGTCTATCTGCTTCACTTGATCTGCTAATGGGATCTTGGATGCTACAAGAGCGCGTCCACACCATTGGCTATTGCAATTTCGGAGTATTACTTGATTCATTTCGTCCCCTTTAATGCTATTACTTCTGATATTGTAGTGAAGTTTCACATGTTTAGAGGCTCAGTAGCTGCAGAATCAATATAAAGGGTAGTTTTTAGTGTTATTTTTAATTCGTTCTGACTATTTTAGCATTGGCGCTACCGGTCCCTGGCATGTGTGATTTGAGCGATGATTGATCCCTGGGTTGCAGGGCATTTCACCTAAATATTGCTGGCAACTTGTTCAAGATGATTAGGGGTCTGTTTGCTGGAGCGGATTGATTCCTGGCAACTTATTCAAGAAGTCTTAATTAGGGATTTGTAACTTATTCAAGAAGTCTTAATTAGGGATTTGTAGGGGTTTGATGTTGATTATTTAGTGTTATTTCAAGTCCGAGTTCATTTAGCGTTAACGTTGTCTATGCCTGACTTGGGAAGGAATTGGTCCTTGGGCTGCAGGGTAAATATATTCCTCTATATTGCGAGTTGATCATAGAAAGCAGAATATTTTCTGAAATCCTATCCAACTAACAGCCATCCAGCGATCCGACGAAATTTCGCAGGTCTATGGATCTAAAACTCTCTGTGTACTTTGTAGCGTTGGATATATTTTGTGATTCAATACCACAATCTGCAATCTTGGGTATACATAGTGCAGTAACTTTTAAGTAGGACAATGGATTCTTCACCACAATCTAGGCAGAAATTGTGTAGGACAATTGATTGACAGGTAGTTTATTAGGGCATTTTGGGGTCGAATACATTGTCTACGAGGTTTGCCGTTAATTTCTGATGGGTTGTTTTTAGTTATTAGTATATGTTCATGTGCTCTGTTTGTTTGAGCTTTAATGTGAAAATTGAGGATGAGCATGGTAATACGTTTAGTTTAGTTTAATATATGTTTTTTTCTAATCTCTACTACTGCTTTTGCCATAATCTCCTATTACATATACTGTTTTGGGCCACTACCTTGAATGTGTTACAAATAATGCTTCCATTTGACCTTGGTACAATAAAGTTGCTTCGGCTTGTATTTCTGAAAGTTCATTTCTATGTTCAATTAGGATTCCGTGTCTAAATTTACTTTACAAACTTGTGATTCTGATATGCAATGAAATCAGAGTCAAATTAGACACTTTTGCATTTTTGCTCGAATATGTCGAAATCTATTCCCATAACTCTCTAAGCATGTTGATCGGAATTCCTGGTTGGATTTATATGTAGATTTGTATGCATATGCTTTATACCAACTTGAATCCTATTAACAGTTGATGTCTTTAACTTGGGTGTTATATTCTTCCACTACCTCAAATTCTGGAAGCTTTCACAATCCTCTTCTCCTTTTCATTCATTTACTTGGGCATGTGAATTGATATCTGGCTAATCTAAATGAAACTATAGTTTGATTGTGAAGGTTTTCAATCATAATTCAATGTGGAAGTCAAAAGGTCTACTAACATCATTTCTATGTTCATTTCAGATTACTTGTTCTAAAATTACTTTCCAAACCTGCGATTCTGATTTGCAATGAAATCAGAGGCAAACAAGTTACTGCTGCTTTTTGGCTCAAATCTGTCAATTTGCATCCATCCCCTAGAACTGTCCAAGTTTGTTATTTGGCTATCTGTATCCTAATTCCTTTATATCTATTTTTGACAATCAATATCTTAATTTCTTTGTTTAACATCAAATTAATTACAATTGATTTCTTTCTAGCTTCTTCCTTACGGCGTTTCCTTTGCAAAATTAGGTGCAATTGCTAGTTACCACTTTTTCTTTTAAATTTCGAAACAAATGGAGCGTAACAATAGCAATCCACAAGAACGATTAAATTAAGAAAGAAATGTCTAGCTTCCAGAAGTTGTGGCGGGAATATCTCTTGTTGCTGAGTTTTGTATTTAACATTTACGAACAATGAAATTAAGAAATAATATTTAGGTTCCACAAGTTGTTTGTGGGAGTATCTCTCTTGCTGAGCATCGTTTTCCCATAAATCCCTCGCATTGTTTGCTCGGTTGACCATGGTTTTTGTTTTCGTTAATTTTCACACTACTCAATGAGTCATACTAGTTGCAGTGGAAATAGTTGTAACGACCGCTACTATTTGTTTACTCGAAGTTGGAGAACTAGTTGTCTATGTCAAAGATGTTGATGGTGGGCATTCATTTACATTCTGATCAGTTTTTTCAAAGTTCGTGCATTCTCCAAACTCCTCTACTGCCATAATAAGGCTCTCTAACTTTGCCACTGTTTCTAGCAGAAGAGCATAAAACCTAGCAAGAGGAAGGACCTCCCTAACTACACAACTACTTTGCTTCATTTCTCTCATTTGGCACATCTTGTCAGCTATATCTCTTGACTTATCTGCTTGTATATCTTCCCCATTAGTAGTTGTTCCAGACGACGTTTTACTTATCAGATGATCAACCTGTTTTGCTGGGTTCACTATTGGGGAGGCATGTAAATTTAATCCCACCGAGAAATTTTTCTCCAGAATTTGCCAGCTCTTATTGTCGATGAAAAGCTCTGGATTAGCTGTCAGGGAATTTTGCAGATTCTCCACAACGGCTCTTAACCGATCCCTCATTAAATGGGGGTTTTTACTTCTTCTGGTCGTCCTCACTGTCTCAGCCAGTTCACGAAGAATGATTGCAGACTCTCTGCCGAGGTCAAAGCACGGTGTTCTCAAAATTTCTTTTACCGAAAATGGAAGCTGACCAGATAACATCATCACCCATGATTAGATGATAAGAAATTAATTAGTCTACGAAAATGCAAAGGTATTATATCAGAATTTTCGACCAATACCTGAATCTCAGATTTTAACAATTCATCTAAAGCATCCACACAGTAGGCGTAGTGTCGCGTCATGCTTCCAACCTTTTGATACAGATTCCATGGATATCTGAAGAAAAAGCGTCCATGTGGTGGTTCCCAACTGGCAAAATTCACCTGCAAAATTCGCATAAATTTCTTTGTAAACGAATCGCCAATTTTATATAATAAAAGATGGTAGTATAAAATAATGCTTGATGTTATTTACCAATGACTCTTCTGTGGCTTTCGGGTTAAGAACAAATTTACAGGATCTTGGAACCTCATCATTCTCTGTTCCCTGACCATCATTTGGGTCCACGAAGTATGTTGTCATACATTCTGCAATTATACAAACAATTTTGGTGTAACTGAATGTTTATTTTTACAGAATTAGCAACCTTTGGGTGAGCATGGAACTAATGATACAACCACCGCTGATTTGAAATAGGTAAATAGAAGATTTTCTCAATGTAACATTCTTATTTCGATTACAGATCTTGGAAGTATTGCCAAATCATGACTAAGAATAAAAAATAAATATTTCCAAAATCTACCTTCAACTCTAGTGGCAAGTGGCCAACCGCAAATGTCTATCAATAAAACTTTTTTTACAGAATAAAAAGCAAATA
This sequence comes from Pinus albicaulis, assembly GCA_034641835.2. NCBI lineage: Eukaryota > Viridiplantae > Streptophyta > Pinopsida > Pinales > Pinaceae > Pinus > Pinus albicaulis. Next base: position 1,312,428,312 of record CM076581.1, on the reverse strand, counting down.
TTAATATAAAAAAACCCCAAAAATATTGAGCAATAGAGGGATATGGGGCCAGAGATTTCCATAATCAAGCTTCAATATACATGCTAATTATGGGCATCCATTTTATTGTTGGTTCTTGCTGTAACTTACCTTCCAGAGATTCTGCCAGTCCTTCCATGTTCCGTAAAATGGAATTGTGAAGATCATCTCCAGCCCATACAGGGAAAACAATCACATTAATAGCAAAGCAGAGTGCACAACCTATGGCTATTGTAGACATCCTTTGATGCGCCATTTTAAAAATATTTTCATCGCGATCGCCAGTGCTGGCTAGGAGATTGAAGGTGAGAATGAAAATGATGACACCATAATCGTATCTTTTCTTGATCAGTGGAAAGAAGCGTGAATATGTGGACGCTGCACCTGCACCATCAAACGGAGCAAATACATTAGAATCACGGAAAAGTAATCGAATATACCATGCAAAACTGAATTTTCAAGGTTTTCAGGAATGAGAGTGTATTGACCTAAAGCAAAAATAGAGACACCCAGTATAACTCGTTCACAATTTTTATCTGTATGTTCTGCAACATATCTCACCCCGACTCCTAGGAATCCCGCGAAAAACGTGGCAAAGGATCTGTTTAGAACTTTGCTCAGCGTAGCGCCTGCGTTATAACATAAAACATCAATTTATTATTGTTAAAGCCTAATAACAAATCTAGTGATACGATATACTGATGAAATCGTGATATCCAATTTCTATATCTTCAAATTATAAAGATTGTTTTTTAAGCTTTGTTGTGAAATAAAACCTTCGTTCATATGTGGCTTCATGGGGTTTTAATGACCCAAAATGATGAGGGATTTTAAAGAGTAATTACCTACAGTGAATTCAAAGGCCATCACGACAGTCATGACAATCCACATGGCATTTTCGGCAAAGGTGTCGAACATTGGCCTCACGAAGTAGAAAAGAGAGACGACAGACAGTGCGAGGCCAACTTTGATGGAATGGATAACTCTTCGAGGATCATTTGCGCCCACTTGCGAAATCCTCTTCCACACTGAAATAACAGATCTTTTCCAGCGCTTGAAAGCTTGTAATATTCTGCTAACCAAACGCTCGTGTAATTTCTTTTGGAGACTACTCACATCCATGCTTTCCTCGACATTAATCGTCCACTCCATAGACGTTGAAGGAATCATCGTGTCTCTCATATTAATAACGATTGATTTCTACGCAAATTTCAGATCCAAACTTCAAACTAAGAAAAAGTTAAAACTTCAAACCTGCAATCTATGAAAGTTAGCACGGTTTAATCAACTTATAAATCAAATTTCAACCAACTTATATTCTGTAATATCAGTCAAGCTCTATGCCATTGCATGAACCTACAATTGATTTAAGTTTCACGAGATCCCTCGGTCTCAAAATTCATTGTCTATATACCTAATGTAATGAGAGAAGCCAAACCCGTTAATGGCTGCTACAATGTCCCGCCAGAGTCCCCTCTCCAGGCTTTTATAACGGTACTGTAAAAGACTGCTTACCTACCTAAGAGGATGGAAGGGGGATTACGACTCTGAGTAGGTGGGCAGATCTGAATATTTAGGAAATTGCGAAAAGCGATTATGAATTAATCGTGGGCGGCCAGAGTAAATTCCACTCGATCATTAGGACCAAGAAAGTCTGAAATTCCGTCCACAATCGGCATGCACGCAAGCTAAACAAATAGTTTTTTATAATATATTATTCAAAGAAGGAAAAAGAGTACAGAATGTGACGAAAAACGTTTTTTTTCTGCTTGGTATTTTCTTTTTTAATCCGTGGAGCAGGGTAAAGATTGACTTTTTGGCTTAGTGTAAATAAATGCTAAATGCCGTAGTCTTAAAAAACAGAATCATCCTGAACAGAATAATCCAGAAAAACAGAATAATCCAGAAATTTTTATTTTTGTAAGATTATAAAAATGTCTCCCATACATTTTTGAAAATTTAGATTATAGTGTTTAAATTTCAATATTTTTCATTGTTTTAAGTGTTTTTGATGCTATTGAATCTATTTCCACTATCAAAAAATGTTATTCAAACACTACTACTACCTAATCTTTTTATTTTTTTACCAGATTTCAACAAAATACTGTTGTCCCAACTATTTTATTGCATCTATAAACAACTCCAAAATAAATATTTCAAGTTTTTTTTCATTGGCTGGGTTTTTTATTTGGAATTTGTTTCCATTTTTTTTCAAGTGGTTGAAAGCCTTACGAAAATAACGGCCATTTTCTGGGAAATGGAAATTTGTATAAAATTTCTTCACCATTCTTTTGCGTTTCAAATAAAAAATACAATAAGACCTTAAATTGACTTTTACATATTTATATTTATTCGAATGGGCTCGTATGCAAGCGATGACGCAACATTAAAAAAAAATCAATTTAATAGAATACAATAAGACCTTAAATTGACTTGTACATATTTATACTTATTCGAATGGGCTCGGATGCAAGCGATGACGCAACATTCAAAAATTTTACTTGACTTGCTTCGATCCAATGGTCTCATATGCAAACCATGACGCAGCGTTCAGACATATATTTGTAGTAGATGTGTGCATCTCAAATTTAAATATCCTTAATAGAATCAACATATTTAAAAGATTGATATCTACAAGTGGAATTTCACAGTAATTTATTTCCTTTGTCTTATCATTATCCGAAGCCTTGAGGGGGAATAATGTTCACCCTACTACTTGGTTTTATTTTGTCCATTGAAGTCAATGTCGTTCGAATGATGTGACTAAATATCTTTTACATGTTTGTATCGAAAGTCTACCTCAAGGAATAATGTTCACCCTACTACTTGGTTTTATTTTGTCCATTGAAGTCAATGTAAGTCGTTCGAATGATGTGACTAAATATCTTTTACATGTTTGTATCGAAAGTCTACCATGTGAGTTTGAGCTTCACAAGGTAGAGATTGAGATTCATAAGATTCATACTAATGACATTTTTGCTGGAATTTATTTTAATGAGTATATTATTATCTCTGATAGGTTGAGTTGTCAAGTTCCACAGCTACGATATTTTCTTAGTAGAGTTTTACTAGAGTATATCACCAATCTAGATCCATTTAATTCTAGATCTATCATGCGTCGAGAGGGATCAAATCTCTCGAGCTGCAAACCTATTTTTTGAGTGCAAAACTTGAGGAAAGGTTTGCACCTCGAGAGATTTGATCCCTCTCGGCGCATGATAGATCTAGAGTTAGATGGATCTAGGCTGGTTCCAGTCGAAGGCATCAATGTCACATTTTTCAGATTATTGAAATTTTTGTAAATTTTTGAGATGTAAGATGGATCAATCATGTGTTGCTAAGGAAAATCTATCAAAGATATGATTAATTTTGTCAGTGATATGTAAATATATCAAATATTAATATAATCATTTTAAATCTGCTAAATATTTCTGAGATTAACTTGGTCATTTTAATTTTAAATTTTCTTAGTTACCTCAATTCGTTGAGATGATAATTATTGTTAATAACTATAATGATGAAAAACGATGAAACATTTTTTTTTTTAATGCAAAGTGACAATAATAGTGTTAAAAGATAGAAAATGTGAATAATAAGAACGTACTCATGTTACAATCAATCTCAAACTATTTTCTTCTACTATTCTTATTTCCTCCCTTGTTAGTTTTTTTATCTTTTCATATCGATTATATGAAAAAGAAAATTTAAATCGTAAACCATTTAAATCTTTAGCTCGATTTGTTGTAGTAAACATGATACCTTGTCTCTCTTGCTCTCCAATATTAATAGCTTAAATTACTATAACACAAAAATCAATATACATTGTTAATAACTTTTTGTGCTTACACTAAAATCAATGCATATTGTTAATCCAATCACTTTAATATTAATGTACCGTCATATATCCAATTACATCAAATCATAAATCAACATATACATTGAAATCAATGCATTTAATGCAAGAAATCAAATAAGATTAGAAAATAACTTCTACATTGAAATCAATGCACCTAATGCAATCAATCAAATAAGATTAGAAACCAACATCTACACTCATATCAATGCATTTCTTCAAAGCAATCAAATAGGATTTGAAATCGCCATCTACACTGAAATCAAGGCATTTTGGCGCAAACAATCAAATAGTATTAGGAATAATCTACATTGAAATCAATGCATCTAGTGCAAGCAATCAAATATAATTATAAATCGACGTCTAAATTGAAATCAACACATCCAGTGCAAGCAATGAAATAGTATTAGGAATCATCACCTACACTGAAATCAATGCATCTAGTGCAAGTAATCATATATCATTAGAAATAAATATCTACACTAAAATCGATGCATCTAGGGCAAATAATCAAATAGGATTATAAATCACCATCTCCACTTAAATCAATCCATCTAGTGCAAGAAATATTCTTCTCTCTCTCCACCCTCCATCCATATCTATATCCCCATCCATCTCTTTTTTTTTTGTCTCTATCTCACCCCCCTAAACACACACGCTCTCGCACTCCATATATATCATTCTTTTTGTCGATCACCCTCTCACCCCATCTCTCTCTTCTTCCCTCTCTTCCCCTTCTCTCCCTCTCCCCCGCTAATATCTCTCTTTCCTCCTTTTTTCCTCTCTCTCTCTCTCTAGGAACCAACATCTACACTGAAATCAATGCATTTACTCAAAGCAATCAAATAGGATTAGAAATCGCCATCTACACTTAAATCAATGCATTTGGTGCAAATAATAAAATAGGATTAGAAATCATCTACATTGAAATTAAGTCATCTAGTTCAAGTAATCAAATATATTTATAAATCGACATCTAAATTGAAATCAACACATTAAGTGCAAGCAATCAAATTGTCTTAGAAATCACCACCTACGCTGAAATCAATGCATCTAGTGCAAGTAAACAAATATCATTAGAAATAAATATATACACTAAAATCGATGCATCTAGTGAAAATAATCAAATAGGATTAGAAATCACCATCTCCACTTATATCAATCCATCTAGTGCGAGAAATATTCCTCCCTCTCTCCACCCTCCATAAATATCTATATCCCCCTCCATCTATTCTTTTTTGTCTCTCCATCTCACCCCCCTAAACACACATGCTCTCGTACTCCATATATATCAATCTCTTTTTCAATCACCCCCTCTCCCCATCTCTCTCTTCTTCCCTCTCTTCACCTTCCATCTATATCTTTGTCTTCCCCTTCTCTCCCTCTCCCCCATTAATATCTCTCTTTCCTCCTTTTGTCCTCTCTCCCTCTCTCTCCATCTTCCTTATCACTCTCTCTCTCTCTCTCTCTAGAAACCAACATGTACACTGAAATCAATTCATTTACTCAAATAAATCAAATATGATTAGAAATCGCCATCTACACTGAAATCAATGCATTTAGTGCAAACAATCAAATAGGATTAGAAATCATCTACATTGAAACCAATTCATCTAGTACAAGTAATCAAATATAATTATAAATCGACATCTAAATTGAAATCAACAAATTCAGTGCAAGCAATCAAATTGTATTAGAAATCACCACCTACACTGAAATCAATGCATCTAGTGCAAGTAATCAAATATCATTAGAAATAAATATCTACACTAAAATCGATGCATCTAGTGTAAATAATCAAATAGGATTATAAATCACCATCTCCACTTATATCAATCCATCTAGTGTGAGGAATATTCTTCCCTCTCTCCACCCTCCATCCATATCTATATCCCCCTCCATCTCTTCTCTTCTGTCTCTCTATCTCACCCCCCTAAACACACACACTCTCGCAATCCATATATATCAATCTCTTTGTCAATCCCCTCCTCTCCCCATCTCTCTCTTCTGCCCTTTCTTCACCTTCCATCTATATCTCTATCTTCCCCCTCTCTCCCTCTCTCTCCATCTTCCTTATCACTCGCTCACTCTCTCTCTCTTCACCTTTCTCTCTCTATTTATTTCTTCTTACCTCTCTCCCCCTCCCCCTCCAAGTCCATCTCTCTTTCCCTCCCTCTCTCCACTCTCTCACATCCTCTCTCTTCCTTCCTCTCTTTCCCTTTCTCTCCCATCTCTCTCTCCCTCTCTCTCTCTCTTCACCCACCAACTATGTTTCTATATCCCTCCCTCTCTCATTATATCTCCTTCTCCCCCCTTATCTTCATCTCTCCTTATTTGTCTCTTTATCTCAGCCCCAAACATACACGCTCTCTCTTTGTCTCTCCCTTGTCACTCCTTCTCTCTCTCCACTTCTCACTCTCTATATTTCTTATTTCCTACATCTCTCCCCCTCTAACTCCATCTCTCTTATCGATCCCTCTCTCCTCCTCTCTCTCAAGTCCTCTTTCTCGTCCTTCCTCTCTCTCTCTCTCCCCTAAATCCCTCTCTCTCTCTCTCTCTCACCAATACTCTCTCTTCCCCCATCACTCTCTACCTCTCTCTCATCATTCCTCTCTCCCCCTTTCTCTCCCACCTCTCTCTCTCTCTTTTCCCTCCAATTCTCTCTCTTCCCCCATATCTCTCTCTCTCTCTCTAATCGTCTCTCTTCCCCCATCCCTTTCTTTCTCTCTCTCTTTCCACCCCTCTCTCTCTCCAACTACATTACTATATCCCTCCCTCTCTCCTTCTCACTTCTTCTCTCCCTCCTTCTTTCCATACATCTTACTTTGTCTCTTTATCTCACCCCTAAACATACACACTCTCTCTCCATCTCTCCCTTATCACTCTCTCTCTCTATTTATTCTTAGTTATGTAAACTAATGAACATAAATATTCGTAAATATAAAGCAGATTATGGAGTAAATATGAAAAAAGGTTTTATTTACTTACCATACCTCTAGTTTATTTATATTTTTATTTATTTACCATACCCCTTTTCTTTACTATGGTATTTGGCCCATAGGCTTGTTATGTAATTAGATTTTTATTTATAATCCTATTTGATATATTCTTATTTATTTAGCTTACCTCTTTATGCCTCTTTTATGTTTATTTATTTACCATACCTCTTTATATCTATTTTATATTTATTTATTTATTTATCATACTTCTTTATACCTCTTTTATATTTATTTATTTACCCGTGGTATTTGGCCCATGGTATCAATATTAATTTGTCCCATGGTATTCCTCCCATAGGCTTCATCTAAATAAAACCTCTTTTTAAAGTTTTTTAAAATATAAAAAGGTTTATGGAATAAATATAAAAAGAATTTTTATTTATTTACCATACATCTAGTTTATATATATTTTTTATTTATTTACCATAGCTTTGGAGTAAGTATAAATTCATTTTACAAATATTTAATTAAAAGAAATATTAAAAGATTTTGGATTTTGATTGTTTGTGCTAAATTAACTCTTTTCCTTTGATTTAGGAAATGGTATTGACTTTAGTAAAGAGTAAAGATGTTTAAAATTTTATTTAATTTGGAATACATAAATGTATTATAAATTGATATATGTTCTAGCAATTTTTATTTTTAATTTAAAACTTAAGCCGACATTTTGTATGAAGACCTGACATCGGGGTCATATTGGGCTGTAGATGTGCCTCTCAGCGCAATAAGGTATGTGTTAATAAGGTTGGGGAGAAAAACTATTGGATTTGCATGATCATTGAAAATTTCATAAAAGTTTTTTTAAGTTATTTATTTTTTTAAATTGATAGGATTTTTTTTCAGAGGTGATGACGTGTTACCTTGATGAGTTTGTTTAATTCAAATTTTTTTTAGTAGAATAATTGGTCTTTCACATATTATATTAAGATTTTTTTAAAATTTATTCTCTTCGTTATTTTATAATTCTCATTCAAAAACACATGTATATATTTGAGTGAACTTGTTTCAAAACATGAATGAGTAGGTTTTTATTAATGCTACAAAACGTTTTATTCATAAAATTGTAATTTACTTTCTAAAAATTTACTTTCTTCGTTGAAGTTCTAATTATGATTAATAATGGCCTAAGAAAGTCTAAGATTATTTATTCTTATACCTCATTATGTGTTACCCTAGCTTGTTTGGCTCTTTGGCCTCTACTAAAAGTAGTGAATGGATTCGAGTGGTGAAAACGGTAACAAAGGAATGTGGTTTCCAAATCTCTAATTAAGATGACATTTAAATTTAGTTAAATGATGTCTTAGAAAACTACTACAACCATGGATAAAAAATTTCTTGCACTTCTTAAATTATTTCCTTGTTGAAAGGTTTGATGTAGGCCCCATTTCAACCTCTTCAAGAAGAGGGGGCTAAGAAAAATATCATATATGGGTGGGTAACATTTAAGCTCATAAAGAATGTGTAAAAGAATATATTTGTGAGTACAAACACCTACCCTATATTACATAGCAATGATTTTGAGGAGATGGATTTTTTTATGAATTTTTTGTAAATAAATTTATTAGATCATCGTCAAGAATATTGTAGTTTATGGAATTCTCTTATTAATTTCAAAATTAGACACTGTGTTTGTAGGAAGTGAAAGTGACTCTTTTTATGTTAAGAAAAACATTGAATTACATTTGGATTGGGATATTGTGCTCATACGATACATGAGCAAGTGAAAGTGAGGGTACACATCCATCTCTCACTCGAGCTTTCGGTGTGCATAATTGAACATATAATAAACTCATTAATTAGAATGGCATGGGAGCTTCATAATTTTGATGACTGAGTCCTCAACCTTGCTAGCTTGAATGCCCGTAATGATGCATGAAATAGAGAGATGCTATGAAACTAGCTAGTTAAATATCTATTGGTAGTTAACGAGTTATTGTGTTGTGAGTTTAATATTGTTGAGCCTCATGATAATAAGATTGGTCTCAACCTCGCCCACATGCATATTAGGGCCCTGTGTTAACCTCCCTACTTAGGAATTGGTGATTTATTGTTAGAAGTCATTTTGGTTGGGCCTTGAATTAGTGAATTGATGGAAGAGGCCATTTTGTTTGAATATGTCCCATTAGGTATTTAGTAAGTGGTTGTTCAATGTAAAGGGGCTTTTCAATTAATTAAGGCCCACTACGTGGTTAATACTTATTATTATGAAAATTCAAGTGGCTAGGGTTTTGTTAATTGCAAACTCTTTATACTAGGAGAAGGCTATGCAATGTTCTGCCAAGTTTTGATATTTTATTTGAGATTTTCTCAATTGGAAGTTCCCCGTAAAAGATAATGTTGAATATTGTTCTGTTTCATAACTATAAATACAAGGGCTAATACTTTATAGGTTCTATATAATCCTTTCTCCTATTCTAATATTTTGTATTGTTTATTTCTTCATATATTGCTCATAATTTATTTATTTTTTAATTAAGTACACTATAAATAGTATCAAAATTTTGTTGGCACATGTTGAAATTTTAGAGTCTCTATTTTAAGACTACAAATGTGCCTCAACATATTTAAAAACAATGAACTATCATTTAATAGGCAAGACTATAGCTATGAAGAATACTTATAGGAAATACAAGTAGAGTCACATGGTTGGACACCTTTCAATAACTCTATTCATACTTCATTAATAAGACCACATTAGAGAAATGTTTTATATCGATTTGGTCTTCCAAATAAGTTAGGTTTATATGAATCACCCTGGGTGCAATTAAAAGTATCCTTAAATAAACATATTCACCATTTTTTATTGTAGTATAACGGAACAAAACTTAATGAGATCAATTTTTCTTACCAATGAATCATGTAGTAAAATTAAGGCGATAAGCTATTTTCCTTTATTAGCATGTTGAAATATTCACCTAAGTCCTATTATTGAAAATAATTAACTATAATATAGAGGTATCTTAGTTTAATCTCATTTTTTCTTAGGGCCTTGAAAAACTTAGCCTTTGTAATAGATAATGGAGAAAAGAAGTCTCGTTCAGTATTAATAATTTGTAAATGTTAACCCCATAGTAATATATAAACAAGAGTAATATCCCGTTTGGAGTGGGAAAAGAAATGGGTCAGAATGATACTATCGACGATTCATTCTTATATGAAGAGACTCTTTACGTGATGTTAATTGCATTGGTATATCTCATTGTTATCCCTTTATATGACCCTAACCCTTCTACCACTCTAAGAGATTCATCTATGAATACTCCTTACAAAACATTGATTACACTTAAATATTTTTCTAGGAACCATATTAAAGGACTGAGGGATCCATGAAATCCACCATAAACATGTTAGAAACATGAATATAGTGAATATAATCTCCCATGTGGAAAAGTAAGTATTTAAGATCAAAACTCATGGTTCCCAAAAAAAAAATACATGAACACATGATTTGCTATGATAGGTGAAAATGTGAAGGTGGGTTACACATTTTTCCTTTTTCTGAGAAAAAATATCATTTTTAAAAGTTCTTCAACATTTTGCAAGACAAAATAAATTTTTTTCTAGAATTTCATTTTACGATAAAAATAAATCTTGTCACAATTTTTATTAGCTTTTTGTTACTTATTTTTTGGAATTTTTTATTCACATTTGATATGTCGACTTAAAAATTCTTTGAGTGTGTGTTCTTTAACAATAAAGGGATTCATAAAAAGCCATGTTGAGCCGTGTTGGTTTATTATTTGAAAACTTGGTGTTTTTAAAAAAAAATTATGTTACAACAATCTACACAAATTCTGCTTCGGTATCGTTATATTTACGAAACCAATTGATACAGATCATAACTAGTATAATTTTTTGAACTGAACCAATATGAAAAAACTACATAGTTTTAATATGTTTCAGTCTGCGTCAAGTTTCTCAACATATTAGTTATAAACTAAAAATATAAAAAAAACCCATTACAGATGACAAGCCAATGTAATGCACCATAATTTTTATTTTTTTACAGTGTATTTTGGGAGATAAAAAATTTTGATTTCCCCGAGTCATAATGACCTTTAGAATTTTCTTGAATCCATTTTTGACAAAATTAATTAAAATTAGTAAATATCTATGGAATTCCGTAAAAGTTATATCTCCTCAAAGTAGATTGAATTCTGCAAATTTTAGTCTCGGTTTTGAAAGTTAATTCGTTAAATTTGATGGAGTTTAACCATTTCAAAGTTGAAGAAACATGTTCAAAGCCAAGTTGCAGCGTAGTTGCACACATTTTAGTCCGGACGGAATTTTGTAGTAGTTCGGTTGAACTTTTTTGGTCACTCCGTTCCGTTAGTTTTAACGACAAAAAATGTTCGGCTGAACTTTTGATAAAATTTTGACTGAACTCTCGGTTGCAAATTTGGTCAGTCAAAAAAAATTTGATAAATGCCCTCCAAATTTTTTTTTCGCAATTCTATAAATACTCTAAAATGGAAACATTATTTTCACACACTTCTTCACTTGGTTGAATTTGCAAAGGAGATTTTTAGGGCTGAATTTGCAAAGGAAATTTTTTGGGTTGAAATTTGAAAGGAAGTTTTTTTGGGCTGAATTTGCAAAGGAAAATTTTTGGGCTGAATTTTCAAAGAACATTTTTTGGGGCATTTTTAAAAGCATCATTTTTTTAGAGAAAGTGTTTTGGGTTGATGTAAATATTTTATAATGATTTTTTAAACTGAGTTATTGTCTAAATTTTTAAAGTGAGATTTTTTTGTAGAACTCGGAAGGAAATACTTTGAGATTCATTTTTAAAAGACAATTTTTTGGGTGGAATTTTTGAAGTACATGTTTTGGGTTGAAATATGTCTTTTGTGCGAACTTTTTAGAGTGAGTTTTTTTGAAATTAAATCTTTTGTGATGATTTCTGAAGTGAGTTTTTGTCTAAATTTTCATAGTGAATTTATTTTTGCAGGATTTTGAAGGAAATTTTTTGAGCTTCATACTAAAATATCACGGGAAATCAAAGAAATTGCAAGAGAATACATCAGGTTGCCAACTATGCTCTTTTACAAACTTGGATCGAAATCCTTGTTGTTGTCTTCTTTGATCAATTTTAACCCCATGAGAGTTGGAGTTATAGATGCCTTGCTGTTCTGCATGTTGAATCTTTTCAACACTTCTTCAACATATTTTTCTTGGGAAATAAAAATCCCATTTTCATTTTTCTCTACTTCTATTCTGAGAAAATATCTCAGAAAACCCAAATGAGTCATTTCAAATTCACTCTTCATGACTGCTTTAAAATCAACAATGAGTGAAACTTCATTGCCAGTAAAGATTAAATCATCTACATATAAAACAAAAATAAGAATCTTACCATCATTTTCTTTTATGTAGATTGTGGGTTCTCCATCACATTTCTCAAATCCATTTTCAGTCAGGTAAGCATCTATTATGTTGTACCATGCTCTCGGTGCTTTATTCAGCCCATAAAGAGCTTTCTTCAACTTGAATACTTTGTGCTCTTGGTATTCCATCTCACAACCTAGAGGTTGTTCAACATATACCTCTTCTTTCAACACTACATTCATGAATGCAGATTTCACATCCATTTGATAAACCTTCCATTTATGTTGTGCTGCTATGGACAACACAGTCCTTACGATTTCCATACTTGGAACCGGTACGAAATTTTCTTCATAATCTCTTCCTTGTTTCTACTTGTAACCTTTGACAACAAGTATTTCATTGTGCCTTTCAACCTTTCCTTCAGCATTGCTCTTGGTCTTATTGACCCATTTTATTCCAATGACTTCTTTACCTTTAGGGAGGTCCACTAACTCCCATGTAATACTCTTTTCTATTACACAAATCTCTTTGTTCATTGCTTCAATCCATTTTTCTTCTTTTACAGCGTCTTAAAAATGAATAGGGTCATCAACATTATAATACAAAGCAAATAAAGAGTTCAAACTAGGATTATCTTTTACCTCTCCTTGTTCATAAATCTCACTCAGATTTCTGAATCTCGGTCTTCTTGGTGTACTTGGAGTTCCACTTGAACTCGAGGGAGTTTCAGTTCCCTGTGGTGTGTTTGAAGAAGAACTTTCTTGATTTCTCAAGGTTGTTCTATTTCCAGCTTGTGCTGTGGTTTGTTGTGCTTGCGGTGGTGGAGGAGGAGCCACCACGGAAGGATTATTTGTTGTTGTCCCTTCCTCTTGTTCCTCATGAGACACACATGTCTTCACATTCACTGTTTTCTTCAAGCTTTCATCCCAAGCCTCTTCTTCAATAAAATGCACATCTCTGCTAATTATAACTTTCTTGGTGGATGGATTATAGAGTTTGTATGCCTTGGACTCATCACTGTATCCAACAAAGATACAATTCTCCCCCTTACTGTCCAACTTCTTCCTTAGCTGATCTAGAATGTGTGCATAAGCCACACAAGCGAACACTCTCATGTGGATATCATGTTGCTTTATGCCGCTCCACACTTTTTCCGGAACTCTGTTCATGACAACTTTGGTTGGGCATCCATTAAAGATGTACGCTGCACAATTGACAACTTCATCCCAATACTAATTTCGCAAATGTTTTGCCTTCAACATACTTCTAACCATGTCCATGATGGACCTATTCTTCCTTTCTCCAACGTTGTTTTGCTGAGGTGTGTACCTTGTGGTAAACTGCTTATGTATTCCATTCTTTCTACAGAATCGTAGGAACTCTTTGGAGATGTATTCTCCACCTCTTTCAGTTCTTAGCACTTTGATGTAGTGCCCACTCTACTTCTCAACATGAGCTTTGAAGTGGAAAAACTGTTCAAACACTTCACTCTTCTGTTTCATGAAATACACCCATGTCTTTCTGGTGTAATCATATATAGATGTAAAAACATATTTGTTGCCAACTAAAGATGGCGTTTGCATTGGTCTACACAAATTAGAGTGGACAATCTCTATGTGTGGCCTTTGCCCATATACTCTTCCCTGTTGGAAATATTTCTCCGTGTTGCTTGCCCAAGATGCAGCCTTCACACAGGCTGTCTGGTTTCTCAATCAATGGTAATCCCTTTACCATACCCCTTTTTTTCAACAAGTTCAGGTCTCTGAAGTTGAGATGTCCAAATCTTAAGGGCCATAACAAATTTTAATCTTTCACTTCCTCTTGAAAGACCTCTTGTGTTATAGCTGCTACATTTCTTCTTTCCTTCAAGTCTATTCTGACCTTGAGAGGAAACATCCTATTGTTTGTCATCTACACCTCTGCAATGACTTTCTTTCTTGGAGGTATGTCCATGATTGTGCACACATCATCTTTAAAGAATACATTGTAGCCCTTGTCTATGAGCTGCCCAATGCTAAAAAGATTACATTTCAAGTCAGGTTCATAATATACATCTGGCACAAACTTCTGTTCTCATTTTCTTGTCAAGATACTTACTCTGCCTTTTCCCTTGATAGAGATCTTACTATGATTTCCTCTTGTTACTTCAAATTTAACATTTTCATCAAGATTGGAAAACATTGCTATGTTTCCAGTCATGTGGTTACTACAACCTGAGTCTAAAAACCATATATCATCTTGTCTATCTTGTGCTACATTACATGCTAACATCACATTCTTCTGGTTCTTTTCTTCTTATGGAAAATTAACATTCTTCTTGGGAAACACTTTTTGGCATGAGATAGAATTCGGGAGGATTTTTTAATTTCTCGGCCGAGAAAAAAAGTCAACTAAATTTCTCGGCCGAGAGTTTTCAAAACTCTCGTTCGAGAGATTTTAAATATTTCGAATTTTCTCGGACGAGAGTTTTGAAAACTCTCGGCCGAGAGTTGTGTCACAAAACTCTCGGCCGCAAACTCTCGGCCGAGAGTTTTTAAAACTTTTGCCCGGGAGTTTTCCCGCGCATAAATTGGTTTAAAACTCTCGGCCGAGAGTTTTAAAAATTTCTCGGCCGAGAGTTTTTCTCGGCCGAGAGTTTCTGGTCAACAAAAAACTCAGAAAACTCTGCAGTTTTGAGAAACCTGCAACTTTGGAGGGACAGAACACCTAAAAAAACAAAATGTTATATGTCGGACCAAGTACCATTAGATTCATCTCTAAATCTAGTTTTTGATGATGTGAGATTTATGGAGTTTCATTAAAAAATTCAATTTTTTATTAATTTTTTACTAAACTATGTCACTATGGAATTTCATTGTTCGAAAAATTGCACTGAATAAAAATTCAATAACTTTCAAACGAGGACACCAAAAAATTTAAAAAAATCATAGTGCACTTCCTCTCCCTGTCTACTTCAAAAGGGTACTCTCATTTTTCTTATTGATGATCACATTGAAAAGAAAATCAAAGGATAATAAAATGTACTGAAACATCACTATTTTTTTGTCTTCGTCCATTTCAAAAAATAATAAAAAATAGTGATTTGATCCGAAAATTACCAAAAAATAGTCTGTGCACTAGTGCAATATATGCAGATTATGATGCTATGGTTTTTTTTCAAAAAATGAATAACCTTCCCTAAAAAAAGTAAAGGATAATAAAGTGACTATTTATGTTTGCCTGAAAATTTCAAGTATATGCAGTTAGTAAACAACAAATTTACCCCTCTATATGTCAATATTTAAAAAAAAAAAATATCGGTATGGAGGTAAGACAGTTCTCTACAATTCTTGTTTTTATGTCAAAGCATAATTTGCGATAAAAATATGGGTTTAGTGGAGTTGAAGTTGAAAAACATAGAAAATTACAATTTTCAACGTCAAAAAAGGGCAAAAAGTGTTTCCCAACTTCACATTTCTTGTTCTTTTCCTACATTCATTGGCATAGTCCCTATATTTCTTGCAATAATGACATTGGACTTGGGATTTATTGTACCTTTTTCCATGAGCTTGATGTTGGCTTGAGCCTTCATTCTGGTTCTAATTTCTGCCCCTTCTACTCAAACTTGCAGGGTTGTTTCTTCCTCTATTGTTTGTTCTGTCATGACCTCTGCTTCGGCCAAAAGACATTTGAGTCTTGAAAGCTTATTCTAATGAAGAATTTGTTCCTCTGTTCATTTTGTGTTCATGAGACATCAGAGATGCACTAAGCTCATCCACTGTAAATAGTGAGAGATCCTTTGTCTTCTATTTCCACTACAATGACATCAAATTTTGAGGGTATACTTCTCAAGATTTTCTCCACAATTCTTCTTTCTTCAAGCGTCTCTCCGTGAGACCTTATTTGGGTAACCAACCCAATAACATGCATGAAGAATAAGTGTATAGTTTCAGACTCTTTCATACAGAGAGTTTCAAAATCTCTCCTCAACATTTGCAACTTTGTTGTCTTCACTTTATCCGTGCACTGATAGGCTATTTTGAGAATATTCCACCCCTCCTTATACTTTGTTGCTACTGCAATCTTTGGGAAAATACTCTCATGCATAGATTCAAAGATATAGAAGAGGGCATTGGAGTCCTCCTTCATATTATCTCTTAACAAATCTCTTTCTGTTGTTCTCAAAGTAGCCAATGTTGTTGCGTCTGCGGGTTTTGCGTAGCCATTCTCAACTAGCTCCCATATATCCTGTGAAGCAAATAGGGCTCTCATCGTGATTGCCCAATAATCGTGGTTCTTCCTGTTAAACTGTGGAAGTTGGGGATTCGTCAGACTGGTGCCTATTGCTGCCATCGTGACTGTGCAAACACAGCAATTTCCTTGACTGTGTTAAAAAAAGAAAACAATCAAACTCTTTGACTGTGTAAACAAACATAAGCTTTCTCTCCTCTCAAGAAATCTGTTTCAACAAACTTCTTACATATTCTGCAGTGAAGAGCGATCTCTATTTCGTTCACTGAGCGCCTAGACTAGCTCTGACACTATGTTGGAATTTTTGAACAATTCCGAACACACAGGAATAAAACAATTCCTCTTCCACAACACAGAGATTAAAATAAAAATTAAATTGTGGACACAGAAATGGATTAAAACACTATTTCATTAAACACAAAACTAACTGTTACAAAATATAATTCTTCAGAACTCATGTCTTTTGGATTCACAAAAAAAACTTCAGCTGCTACAACACATAGTACTTCAACAAAAAAAAAAAATTCTTTGTCTCTGTGTTCCTATTCACTGCTACACACAGAGTGCTCTCTGCCTTTTTCAGCCTTTGGGTAAATTACACAATGCAACTGCAAAATCAACTTCTACAATGCGTTCACGGCATATATATAAGACATTACAATATATATATTATAAAAATTTCATATTTATAATATATATAACCAAAGTTAAAAATCTAAATGTACTGCGGTAAATAAAATTAACCCAACGTTAAGACTTTAAAACATAATGCAGGAAAATAAAATTAAATCAAAGACTTTATGCTAAAGTTAAAAACCTTATTCCCTTCATACTTTCCGCGGGCTGCTTGGATACTATTTACGTGAGTTCTCTTATCTCTCCAGAATTGCTTTGGTTGGTAAAGAGGTGGGTCCAGAGATGAGTGACATCACCTTCTTCGGGGGTTGTCTTCCCCTTTGCTACTCAAGCTTGAATGTCCTCCCGGAATGTTGTTGGTTGTGTAATGAATATGGTTGGCCGAGAATTGAAAGCGGTGGTTGCTACAAATAAGTATGCGTTGGGTGAAGTGCAAATTTGGAAATTGTTGCCACCGTTCTTCAAACTCCTCACATCATAACTGATGTCGCAGCTTCTAGTGTCTCTTCATTCCCATCACAATTAATCTGCATCACAATTAATCTGCGATCCTACTGTTCTGTGCCAGCAGTTAGAATTAAATTCAAACGAGAGAGAATTGGAGATTCTACAATGACCTCCACCGCCTGGTATTTATTTCATACTTGCATCGCCTTCATGGCCAGCTATATACATGAAGAGAATTGGAGATTCTACAATGACCCACCACCTGGTATTTATTTCATACTTGCATCGCCCTCATCGCCAGCTATATAAAATAGTGCTAGCTATCATGTGAACAATTGACGTGATTACTATTTTAACACTTTGGTTGGTAATGGTGATTGATAATATGGAAAATATCTCTCGTACTTCGGTCTAAGGTCCTAGGAAACTGGGTGACGGTAAAATGCTCTAAAGAATTAGTTCTGAAAAATGCTATAAAAAATGCCACATGGAACCATTCAACAAAGTTGATTTAAGGTTGTTGGCATTTTACTATACCCTTATTTGGAATTTTCCCTAAGAGCTAATATAGAACATCATGGTTATAAATTCGTGTGTCTCTCTAAATTAGCATTCCCATGATATACATCATGTATGTTTATATATTTTATTATTCATAAAGTATTGATTTGTATATATGGAAAGTAAAATAAGTTATTAATTACAATTATAATGTTTAGAGGTTTTGGAGAGATAGAGAATTATTGAGTGTTCTCTCAAGATATTATTGAGTGTGAATTTACTGAATCAATTCCCAATTTCTATAAAGATGATATATTAAATATGATGAAGTATAATTTGGCCAAACTTTAAAAAAAATTATAATTATAATAAAGAAAATATTGCTAGGAGATTACTATTTCATATTACATGCATCTACTAGAATTGCTAATTTAAAATCCCAAAGAAAAGGTTGCTAATCACTAAACACTCTTATAATTATAATGTGAGATTTTTCTTAATGTAAATATTTTAAAAAATTCATAATATTAAATAACATATAATTTGTTTACTATTTTGTTGAAGTTTCTGGGCTTCTACTTTTCTTCCTTTCTAAAGGTTGAAACAACTTGATTACCTTTCCAATGGATAAAAAAATGCATGGAAAACACTTGTTTGAATATATCTTAAAATTAATGGTCTTGGAGGCCATTGGTCTGATTAGTTTTTCAACAAACTAAATCAACATTAATGAACAAATAAATTAAGAAATAATTTCAGGCTTCCTAGTGACTTTCTCCATAGTCACCTCTTTACTTGCGTTATTCCAAGGTGGAATATGACAGAGTGTCATGCGGAGGTAGCAACCGATGACCAGAAGAAGGGTTATCTGACTTGCCTTATAACTTGAGACCTCCGCTGCGAAATCTAGTTTGCATCTTTGATGTACTATTTGTTCATTCGACCACCGTCTTGCTTTTTGTTAGTTTTCGTAGGAGTGATGAACTAGTGAGGAATTAACCAGTTGTACTAGTTGTAGTGAGCATAGTTTTAACTGATAATGATGGGGATTAAGAAGCTGGTGCTATTTGTTTACTTGAAGTTAGCAACCTAGTTGCATGTGTGAATGATGTTGATTGTAGGGATTCACATACCTACTGATCAGTGTTTCTAAAGATGGCCTCCTCAAGCTCTTCCACTGCCATGATCACACTCTCTAACTTTGCCATTGTTTCTATTAGTAAAGCAGAAAAGCTAACGAGAGGAAGGATCTCCATAAATGGCCAACTACTTTGCTTCATTTCTCTCATTTCACAAATTTTCCCAGCTCGATCTCTTCACTTATCTGCTTGCACCTCTTCCTCCTCCATTGTAATTCCAGTTGACACTCTATTTATCAGATTAGCCTCTTTTGTTGGCTTTGGTATTGAGGAGGCCTTCGAATTCGCTGTAGTTGACCTTCCAAGAAATATTGTGAACTCAAGGGCTCCTCAGAAGTTTGATCGAGCTCGTGGAAATTTGCAGATTCCCCACAACTGTTCTTAACCGATCCATCATTAAATGAAGACTTTTACTTCTTCTAGTCATCCTTACTCTCTCAGCCAGTCCACGAAGAATGTTTGCAGACTCTATGCCGATGTTAATGCTTTCTGTTTTCACATTTTCTCTTACCGCAAAATGATCCTGAACAGATGATATCATCACCAATGGTTATATGAGAATAAATTATTCAGTGCACAAAAATGCAATAGAATTGCATCGAGATTTCAACCAATACCTGAATCTCAGATTTTAAAAATCCATTTAGAGCCTCCACAGAGTATGCGCAATGTCGAGTCATGTTTCCAACCTTTTCATAAAGATTCCATGGATATCTGAAGAAGAAACGTCCATGTGGTTGCTCCCAAATGGCAAAACTCACCTGCGAAATTCACATAATTTTCTTAGTAAAAGGATTACCAAGTTTAAATAATAGGAAATGATAGTACACATGCAATATGGTATTTACCAATGTCTCTTCCATGGTTTTCAAGTTCAGCACAAATTTACAGGCTCTTGGAACCTCATCATAGCCTGACTCATGGCCATTTTTTGGCTCCCCTAAGTATTTTGCGACACATTCTGCTAGTATACAACAAAAATTTGTGTTAAAAAATATAAGCATTTTCATATACCAACTGTTATTTTTACAACATTTGCTACTTTTGGGGGAGAATGGCGCTAAAGATACAAAAAATCATTAAACGATCATACACAGAAGAGAGATAATGTCAAAGGCATCGCAACCATCCTTATTTGTATTATAGATTTAGGCAATATTTTGAAATATAATAATAAAATTGATAAATTGTTATTTTCAACTAAACCATAAAATAAAATCAGCAAATATTTATCATAATCAATTTTCATGAAAATAATAAACATCCCATTTATTGGTGTTTTTGGCGACGCCTTACCTTCTAAAGACTCAGCTAATACTTCCATATGACATAAAATGGAATTGTGAAGATCATCTCCAGCCCATACAGGAAAAATGATCACATTAATAGAAAAAGAGAGCGCACAACCGATGACCATCATAGACATTTTTTGATACGCCATTTTAAAAATATTTTCAGCACGATAACTGGAAATGGCTATGAAATTGAAGGTGAGAATGAAGATGACCACTACATAGTCATATCTTTTCTTGATCATAATTGGAAAGAAACGTGAATATGTAGACCATGCACCTGCATCACCCGAACGAACCAGCCATATTAGAATCGTGAAAAGTAAAGAATCGAATATACCATGCAATTTCGAGTGTAACATCGGGGATGGTCTAACTTCATGGATTTTTCTGTTTCAGAATTTATTGCTCACTGCACTTTTGCTTCTTACTTTCTCATCTATTATAGTTGACCATAACAGTTATTTCAAATTCAGTTATTCATTTTTAAGCAAACACACTTAATAGTGATTATAGTGATTATGTTCATCACTATTGTTCATTCCTAACTTCATTTATAGTATCACACGTAATAGTTAATCCCTATTGTTCATTCCTAACTTCATTTCTAGTATCACCATTAAGGACTACTCCAACACTTGCTTACTAAATTCTGCGAGGAAATTAAAACTTTCGAGAGCGCTGTATCTCAGCAGTATCATGGAGATTTTAATATAGCAAATTAAGTACCCGGGATTTTGGTGATTTTAATACTATAGTTAAGTGATTACAAATTTTTAAAATATTATAAAATCTAAAATATTTCAAAATCTGATAAACAAAGAGGAAAGAGTTTTATATATAATTACCTACAGTGAATTCAAAAAACAACACGACAGCAGCTACGGCCCATATGGCATTCCCACCAAAGGTGTGAAATATTGGCCTCACGAAGTACAAAAGAGACACTAGAGACAGTGCAAGCCCAAATTTCATGGAATGGATAACTTTTCGAGGATCCTGTGCACCCATTGCCAAATCGTCGTGCACACAGAAAGAACATATATTTTCCATTCCTTGAGATCCCGTGATATTATGCTAACCAGACGCTCTTGGAATTTCTTCCGGATGGTAGTCACATCCATCTTTTCCTCGATATTAATGTTCCACTTCATAGATTTTTTTTTCCCCAAAGTTTGATAGTTGTGTTTGTTTGTAGAAATTCTTTGAGTAATAATCACATGCATTGGAACGTGGTCGACGCGTTTTGAACTAACCAGTTGTGTTTGTCTTTGGATTCTATTTTTTTCCATTTCATTAGTAGTCAATCTCTTTTCACGAGGTAAAATTGCATGGAATATATTTATCTTAACTTTTTAACATTTTTTTTTTAATAATGATACTTAAATATTTATTAAAATCAAATCAGACAATTCTATTTCTCTTTGGAGTGTATTTTTTTCCACCAGTGCTTTTTAAGATATTTATTTCCTTATTTTTAGACTATAATTTTCATCGGATAAAATTGCATTTGAGTATTATTTATTTTAACTTGTAAAATATATATATATATATATATATATATATATATATATATATATATACTTAAATATTCACTAAAATAAAAAAAATTATTTATTTTAATTATATAAACAAAATTACATGGTTTATTTCGAACCGAGCACAAATAGAACAAAACCTTCAACTAAATTGCCCATACATATTTTCTTCAACCCAATGGACTCGTATGCAAGTAATGACGCAACTTTCATACTTCTTTCCACTCAATGTTGTTGGATGCAACGTAACATTTAAACATACATTTAACCAAATTGCCTCATACGTATGTCGTGACACAATGTATAAACATTCATTTAACTCAATGATCTCATATGCAAGCCATGACGCAACATTCAAATACAAATGTGTTGCAATATTAGAACTTTCCTCCACGAGATTGTTTAAGCAATATTAGGATTTTCTTTTAAGTGTCTTTCAACTCTGTTGAAATGTTACTTTCAACAGTGGCTATGCAGACTCGCTTTCCATATTCTTTTCCAGGTTTATGTACTCCCAGCCGCTTTTTAAATGCAGTGAACAGTCATTTTCAGATTTTTTTTTTGATCGACGCAGTTTTTTATTTTGAAAAACAATTTTTTAAATTGTTCAGGGACAGTCTCTGTTTTTGGAAAAATAGAGTACTTTCTATTTTTATATACACAGAGATATTTTTTCTGTGTACGCGGGCGTTTTAGTTTTAAACCCTGTGGTCCCCACAGGAGGAGAAGTGTCTTGTTGATGTGGCAAGTTCCGCAAGCGGAATGAACATACATATACCACAGCCTTTGTTAAGGCCCGATGCGATCACACACATCGAAATCGAAACTTATATTATAATCGCCCTCCACCTTATGTCGAGGTCCGCTGGTCCCATAGACCACGTGACATCATATTAAACAATTGCAAGTTTTGAATCACAACTGTTTTGTTTATGCCCCCGGTTGCATTAACCAATGGCAGACTTGATCCAATTTATGCAGCGAAATTAAAAGGGGAAATTGCATCCGTTTCTCAATCGCAATCGGAACCTCTTTTGTACGAGGCCCGATCGCACAGTGTTTGAAGTCCAGACCCAATTGATTTATGAACCAGATTTCATATTTGGTCATCGCGTCCATTTTATAATCACAATCAAAACTTTTTCTTTTGGTCGTGTGTTTTGTTATAACACGGACCCGATGGTTTTATTATATCATAGTTTTATGCACCATCACATCCAGTTTGTCAATCGGAATCGGAGTTTTTTGGTTATTGTTTGTTTTGTGTTGAAGTCGCGGACCTGATGGAGTTTGTTTTAAAACAGATTTAAGTTTAAAGTTTTATATATTCGGTAATGTTTTTTTAATATGCGCGGCATATAAAAGAAAAGGCCCGAGAGCCTATTTTGTATTGTAATGTTTTTGTTTGTAATGCACAGCAGTGCGTGAGAGAAAAACACAACAGTGTTATTTTCATAGATACAGAGTGTTTTGTTTGTGAGACAGTGAAGTTTTGTGCACTATGTTTTTGAAGAAGTCACATTTTGTAAATCCCTTTGTGTGAGGAAGACATTGTAATAGTTTTTTTTTGAAAGGAATAGAAGTTTGTTTTGAGTGTGAAAACTCTGTCTCCTGTCAAGAAATTTTATATTTATCTGTGTTGAAGAGGAGCGTATTACTTTGTCCATTGTTGTTCTGGAATTCTCAGAAATTTCAACATGGTATCAGAGCTAGTCCAGGCTGTTTGAAGATCAAAGAAGCTGAAGGAAGCTAGTCCGGGCTCTTTGAAGATCAAAGATGTTAAAGGAAAGGAGTTATTTGTTGCAGCAACTTCTCCAGCAGTGTGAAGACTCAGCCAAAAATAATTCAAGGTATTTCTCTATACAGTTTATTATGTTACTATTGCAGAACAGTCAATTATTTTAAATACACAGTCAAGTGTTTTTTGAATCATAGTTAAGAGTGCAGAATGGCTGGAGCCAACACTGGTATGGGTATGGGAAATATCCACCTCCCACTATTTAATGGAAAAAATTATGACTACTGGTCAATAACTATGAGAGATTTATTTGTCTCCCAAGACTTATGGGAATTTGTTGAGGATGGCTTTGAAGAGCCAGCAAATGAAGAAGAGTTTGAAGATTTAACTCAAAGGTAGAACGAGCTGGGGTCGGGGTGCTAACAGGGAAGAAAGACTCCAAGGCTCTCTTCTTATTGTATCAAGCAGTGCATGAGAGTGTGTTTCCAAGGATAGCAGCAGCCAAGAGATCCAGAGAAGCATGGGAAACTCTCAAGACAACCTATCAAGGCATGGAAAAAGTGAAGACAACAAAACTTCAGTTGCTGAGGAGAGACTTTGAGACTCTCTGTATGAAAGAGTCAGATACTATTGACTCATTCTTCACTCATGTGATTAGAATGGTCACACAAATAAGATCTCATGGAGAGACTCTTGAAGATAAGAGGATCGTGGAAAAACTCTTGAGGAGTCTACCCTCAAGATTCAATGTGATTGTCACCACCATAGAGGAGACTAAGGATCTCTCAAAGTTCACAGTGGATGAGCTACATGCATCATTGATGACTCATGAGCAGAGATTGGGTAGGAGTGAAAAATCATCTCTGGAACATGCCTTTAAGACCCAGATGTCTTTCAGAAGAGGAAGAGGGCAAGGCAGAGGAAACAAAAGAGGAAGAGGCAGAAGCCAAAACAGAGGTGGAAGGAACAGTCCAACAAATGCTCAAGGAAGGGGCAGCAATCCAAATCAGCATCAAGGCCAAGGCAGCAGCCAGCAGAGTGGTCAGCAGAATGCTCAAGGACAGAGGTATGATAAGTCCAATGTCTAATGTCACTATTGTAAAAAATATGGTCATTATGCTAATGAATGTAGAAAGAAGCAGCATGATATGGGAAATAGAACTAGTGCAAATTTCACTAGAGAAAATATCAGCCAAGATAATTTGTTTTTAGCTTGTAATATGGTTGAAGAAAAAAGTGAGGATTTATGGTTTCTAGACTCCGGTTGCAGTAACCATATGACAGGAAACTTAGCAATGTTTTCAATGCTAGATGAGAGTGTGAAGTCACAAGTCACACTAGGAACTGATAGCAAAGTTTCTGTTATGGGAAAAGGAAATGTAAATGTTTTAACAAGGAAAGGTGCAAAGAAATCCATAGCAGATGTGTATTATGTTCCAAGAATGAAGTGTAACCTCTTAAGTATTGGACAACTTGTTCAAAAGGGGTATAATGTATTTTTTGAGGATGATGTTTGTACCATCATGGACAAACCACCCAGCAAAAAATGTATTGCTGAAGTGAAGATGACAAGGAACAGGATGTTCCCTCTTAGAATGAGAGCAGATTTGAAGAATGAAGAAAAGATAGCAGCAGTGGCAAAAGAGGCTATCCAAAGCAAACCAAAAGATGAAAATTGGTTGTGGCACTTGAGATTTGGACATCTCAACTTTGGAGGTCTTAATTTGTTGAACAGAAAAGGAATGGTAAGAGGTTTACCATTGATAGAGAAGTCGGACAGCCTTTGTGAAGGTTGTATCTTGGGAAAACAACACAGAGAAAGTTTTCCTTCCGGGAAAAGCATAAGGGCAAAGGCACCCTTAGAGATTGTCCACTCAGATTTGTGTGGACCGATGCAAACTCCATCGCTTGCTAGCAACCACTACATGTTAACATTCATAGATGATTTTACAAGAAAAACTTGGGTTTATTTTTTGAAAAACAAAAGTGAAGTGTTTGAAAGGTTCTGCAATTTCAAAGCACTTGT
This sequence comes from Pinus albicaulis, assembly GCA_034641835.2. NCBI lineage: Eukaryota > Viridiplantae > Streptophyta > Pinopsida > Pinales > Pinaceae > Pinus > Pinus albicaulis. The sequence goes on along the minus strand of CM076581.1, from coordinate 1,312,402,567 downwards.
TGAGAACCAAAGTGGGCTGCACATCAAAGTCCTAAGGACTGATAGAGGAGGTGAGTATATCTCTAAATATTTTCTACATTTTTGTAGAGAAAATGGTATTCATAAGTAGTTTACAACAAGATATACTCCACAGCAAAATGGAGTAGCCGAAAGGAAGAATAGAACCATAATGGACATGGTGAGGAGTATGTTAAAGGCAAAGCATTTTCCTAATGATTATTGGGCTGAAGCTATACATTGTGCAGCATACATTTTGAATAGGTGCCCTACAAAAGCAGTGATGAACAAAGTGCCGGAAGAGGCATGGAGTGGCACAAAGCAAGGTGTCACACATATGAAGGTTTTTGGATGAGTGGCTTATGCACACATTCCGGATCAGATAAGGAAGAAGTTGGATAGCAAGGGGGAGAAATGTATTTTCATTGGATACAGTGAGGAATCCAAGGCCTATAGGTTATATAACCCATCCACCAAGAAGTTTATTGTGAGCAGAGATGTTCAGTTTATTGAGGAGGAAGCTTGGGATGGAAGCATAGAGAAAACAATGAATGTTAAACACTGTTTATCTCATGATGAAGATGATGATGAGTTGGCTGAAATACATCCCCAAACAGCAGCACCAACACAAGAGCAGCAAGAGACACCCTTGAGAAGAAATGAGAGTTCTTCTCCAAGCACACCACAAGGAGGAAATTCAAGTGCTTCTTCAAGCATTTGTACATCTAGTGAAAGAGGTAAGAAGTTCAGAAATTTGAATGACATTTATGCACAAGAGGCAACAAATGAAGGTATCAATTCTTTGTTTGCTTTATATTGTCATGTTGATGATCCTGTTCATTTCGAAGAAGCTAATAAGGATAAGAAATGGATAGAAGCTATGGATGAGGAGATTAATGCCATAGAAAGAAACAAGACTTGGGATTTGGTTGAACTCCCAAAAGGTAAAGATGTCATTGGAGTTAAATGGGTCTACAAGACCAAGAGTAATGCTGAAGGAAAAATAGAGAGACACAAGGCAAGGCTTGTTGTCAAAGGGTATAAGCAGAAGCATGGGATAGATTATGAGGAAACTTTTGCACCGGTTGCTAGAATGGAAACCGTGAGAGCAGTGATGTCCATAGCAGCACAAAACAAGTGGAAAGTTTACCAAATGGATGTGAAGTCAGCATTCCTAAATGGAGTGTTAATGGAAGAGGTTTACATTGAACAACCTCTTGGCTATGAGAAGAAATGCCAAGAGCACAAAGTGTGCAAGTTGAAGAAAGCTCTTTATGGGCTGAAGCAAGCGCCAAGAGCGTGGTACAGTAGGATAGATTCCTATCTACTGGAAAATGGATTTGAAAAATGTGAGGGAGAACCCACCCTCTACATCAAAGAAAAAGATGGTAAAATGTTGATTGTGGTTTTATATGTTGATGATGTTATTTTCACAGGTAATGATGATTACCTTATTGAAAATTTTAAAACAATCATGAAAGAAGAATTTGAAATGACTGACATGGGTTTGTTGAAATACTTCTTAGGAATAGAAGTAGAACAAGATGAAAATGGGATTTTTATCTCACAGACAAAATATGTTAATGAAGTGCTGGAAAGATTTAATATGCAGGAGAGCAAATCAGCGATCACTCCCACAGTGATGGGATTAAAACTCAGCAGAGAGGACAGCAGCAAGGATTTTGATCCTAGCTTGTATAAGAGCATAGTTGGCAGCCTCATGTATTTGACTGCAACTAGGCCCGACATAATGCATGTTGTTAGTTTGATTTCCAGATTCATGGAGAAGCCAAAGGATGCACATGGTAGGCAGCAAAGAGAATTCTGAGGTATGTTAAAGGTACAAAAAGGTTTGGTATTTTATATACTACTTCAGAAAATTCAGATTTAGTTGGATACACTGACAGTGATTGGGCTGGAAGTGTAGATGATCGGAAGAGCACTTCCGGTTATGTTTTTCACATGGGTTCAGGAGCCATTTCATGGGCTTCTAAAAAACAACCCATTGTAGCATTTTCTACAGCAGAGGCAGAATATGTGGCAGCCACAGCAGCAGCTTGTCAAGCAATTTGGATGAGGAGGATGTTAAGAAGTTTGTGCCAAGAGCAGGTAAAAGGAACAGTGATTTATTGTGACAATAGCTCAGCTATTGCGTTATCCAAGAATTTTGTGTTTCAAAAGAGAACGAAACACATTGACACAAAGTTTCATTACATCAGAGAATTGGTAAACAATGGTGAAATTGTTTTGGAACACTGCAGAACTCAGGAGCAGTTTGCAGACATTCTGACTAAGCCATTGGGGCAGAAGAGTTTTGAGTTTTTGAGGAAATGTCTGGGTATGACTGATAACCCAGCAGCTGAAAGTAAGGGGGAGTGTTGAAATTACTTTCCGCCGTGCTCTGTACAGGAGGCAGCCACCTTCCGTTTTTGTTTGCAGAACAGTGCAGATGAGCCCCTTGCCATTTTTGAATGCGCGGGAGTTTACAAACTGAAGGACAGTGGTCCCAAACCACAAGTCAAATTCCCGGACCTGAATTTTATTAAGCCAGAATTGTGAAAAAATTCCGCATCACACTTTTCATCCGTACGAGAGCCCAAAAATCGGACGCGGGAAGATCATGAAGCGGATTTAATAAAAATTCCGCGTCACATTTTTGATGACGTCTGCAAATTGTTTTGGCACCCGGAATTTTTATGCACGCTGGTTTAATTCTTGGTTGGCGTCCGGTTCGATACATGGTCAAAGTCTATTTTAATGTTTGGTTTAAAAAAATGGTGTGTTCAGTCAACATGCATATATATGTTTTACATATATATCATGTGCACTATTTCAAAAGGAAAGGGCCGTGGGCCATATTCAAAAACTTTTGGTTTTAGTTTTTTTTTATTTTAAGTTTTTAAAATAAGCTTTTATTTTATTATAGTTTTTTATATATTGTAAAAAAAAATGTAGAGGCATATAAAAAAAGGGAAAAGGCTTGTGTGCGTTTTTTTTTAGACAGTGTAAGTTTTTATTTTACACACAAAGACAGAAAAATTTGATGCAATAAAGAGTTGTAATGTAATTTGGAATGGCACAAAGAAGGCATCATTTTTTTAAGATATTTATATTTTTCTGTGAGGGAACACCTAGAGAGTGTGATGTGTGTTTTGAACCCGTGAGCTTTGAAGTACTTCAAAGTCTTCTTTGTATTCCCTCGCCTGTAAGAGGTGGATTTTGTAACCAAGTTTTGAAGTTTAATGGAATAGTTTTACAAGAAACTCCGTTTCACAAGAAGAAATTTTTTAATATTTTCTATGTTAAAGAGGTGGGGAATTTTTATTCTCCAATGTTGTTCCTCGTAAATTTTAAATAATCCAACAATTTTCCATCTTCATTGCCTCTCTCAGAGCAAAGAATTGCTCCGATGGTATGCTGCTTTGTCCCACTGCTAATAGAGAACCAAAACCAAACAGTTATGGGTTGGGTGAGGATATCCTGCATCTGCTTCACATTGCACATAAGAAAAGTTCAAGCAGGTTTCATGGCCTTAGAAAGAGAAAAAGAAACCCTAAGGCTCTGAATGCATAAGAGCGCCTAGGGATTTATAGGGATGGTTATGTCAAGTCCCTTAGACTAGGTTCCGCACCTCAGGCATTTCAAGTCTTCATGGACACTGGTAGTGACCTTGTGTGGGTGCCATGTTTGGATTCCCCTGAATCCACAGTCTTTGATTGCATTGACTGTGATGAATGTCATCAGAGCATAGATATATTATACCCTAGGCATTCTCGTTCTCACAAACCAGAGTCCTGTGATGGCACCTTCTGTTTAGATATCCACACCTCAGCAGACCCCTATGATACCTGCATAATGACTGGATGCCCTCTGAGAGACCTTGTAGAGGGCTCTTGTTCAATGTCCTGCCCTCCATTCTCATACTGATATGGAGAGGCATAGTCAAAGCTGAATTGATGAGAGAACGCATTGTACTAAAGGGGCCCTCCATTGCAAAATTCTGGAACTTTTGTTTTGGTTGTGCAGATGCAACTGTGAATGGGACATCTATTTCTAAATGTTTTAGTCATATCACTTAAAATAGTTACCCTATACTCTATAATTATTCTGTAATAGGTTATAGGACTCACCAAGCTGGCGGGTACTCTGCCACCCAAACTAAAATTTTAGTCAAATCTCTGTTCATTTATAGGAACTTTCAGGTCCATGGAGAATGACCTGACCTGGCAAATATAAGAGCGATTTCACACTTTATTTGGCATTATCTCATCATTTTAAGAGGAGGATTTATGCTGTTAAGTAGCTTGGACTGCATTTGAACCACGTTTTTCCAGGTTTGTTGAGTATTTTGAACAATCTGGAGTCCAGACAATCATCAGGAGAAGGTAGTCCGAATTTTCAGATCATAAATGGAAAATCCTAGTTTTTTTCTTATAAAATGTAATTTTCTATTAATAAGCCTGAGTTATTGCTGAGTATTCTGTCGAGTTTTCTCCATTTTGGTTTTGGGGAGTTCTTGCTCAGTTAATGAGAAATGAGCCCGAAGTGTGTCTGTATATTATTGTCAAAGCTAACCCAGTAGAACCACCCTGCCATCTAACTAAACTGCGCCTATAGCTGTCAAGCCATTTACATTACCAGGACAGAGATCACAGTTACCAGGTTCAACTAGACCTGGCTGCCCAACTGATCCAGACTGAACCTCCTAACCTTTCCTAAAAACAAGAAAACGGAAAGTACCTAAAATAAATTTAGAAGCAAAGAAAAAGCACTTTATATGTTTCTACGTTCTTCTGTGATTGTTTGAATTCCTAAGCAACATGTATAATTTTCTATGTTCCATTTTTCTGAACCTTTCTAACATTTTTTAGATCCCAAAGTTTTCCAGCCCTCCCCTCCTGAACCTACCAAAATTGTCGAACCTCGTAACCATACTCAAGATGCACTACACTTGGAAACATCCATTCCATCTCTCCCAGCTGTCGCAGGCTCACAGAAAAATATTGTAATATTGGTAAAATATTATTGCAAACATTAGACTAATTAGTTAAAGATGCAATAACATATTCGCAAATGTGGCTCCTATATTAAATCACAGTAACAGACATTTCCCTTTAATTAAATCTCAGTTCCAGATATTTAACTTTATCTCAAGCCTCTGGATATTAAATATCGCAGCATGATCCTCCACATTTGAATACTTGCATAAGCATATGGTTGCTGAATATCAAATAAGAAGACCTATGACAAAAACATATAGGGACCTCCACGGATCGAATCCCTAGGGCATGTCATGCTTGAACGATACATCTTAGGAAAAAAGCTAGCCTAATGGGTTTTGGGTTTAAGAGACAGAAACGACGAACCTGAAGGGCTGGCGGTAACTAAGGCTGGTACTGGCTTCAAAGCTCCTGCAAACCAGTCAGATTGCTTGCTTATGTATGTCCCGGTTCTATTCCATTGGCACGACTTCTATCTTTGTTCCCTGCTATTGGCAGGGACTTGCTGCTTTGCAGCATTTCTTGTTTAAATTTGAAAGCCAAAGTTTCCATCTGGGATTTTTAGTTTGAGTTTTTGGAAGCGAAAGTTCCATTTGGGATTTTAACCAAAGTTTTTTTGTCATGGCTTTATAAATCCTCTGTCTATTTTATTTATCTAAAATTTCTATTACCTTCAAACACTTCGGTATCCAACGTTTCCACTAACCTTTTTTTTTTAAAATTCATACGTTTTTCTTTATGTTAACTGCCACCTATCTCTTCCACGCCTCCATATCTTTCTCGTGTTGCTACATTTTATTTTCTTGAGCCACGCGGTGCCCCACCACTTTCTTTTATTGCCAGTACAGACTATGGCCAACATGTTTACCATAGCATGTCCGCCTGCTACATCGCTTGTTTTTGTTTTTGTTTTTGTTTTTTAGGTTTATACCAAAACTAGAGGTGGATTTTCCGTTTTGCAGAGATGAGAATGGGAAAAATGACACCTTCCTTACCCACTGATTTGATCTTCCCAGTGAGTTGATCTTCGCTTATGAACGCATTGTTCCTCGAACTTTGACTTTGAAGGCATTGTTCCTTGAACTTGACTTTGAGACCAACAAAGGAGACATTTTTTCTCGAACTTTGGCTTTGAAAGCCCGCACAGGAGAGGTGAAACTATTGGCCTCCAGTTTCTCCGTCAATTTCGTGAAGTTGACTCTAAACTTATTAAATCTAGCTTCTTCATTTCTGACATTTTGTGTAGCTTTGTTGTTTCCAAGTTCGCTTATTTATTTCCTACATTCTGTGTCGCTTTCTTTTCAGGTTTGGTTTCTCTTATTGCATGTCAGCCTTTCTCACTTGGCTTGCATTCTGTGTAGCTTTTTCGTTTTCAGGTCTAGTTTCCCTTCTTGCATGTCAGTCTTCCCCTTTCTCGTTTTCAGGTCTAGTTTCCCTTCTGCATGTCGGTCTTTGTCACTTGACTTGTAGTTGGTATTGTTTATTAACTTGAACCGCAAACACCTACTCCTTCTCACTTGGCTTGTAGTTTGTATTGTTTATTAACTTGAACCTCAAACACCTACTCCACGCATACTCCACACATAGTCAAAGGTTTCAACTCACTCGTAAGACCTTAAATCCACTTATGAGCGAAAATTGTTATCTCAAAATGTTGCACCTACTGCCAAATTGCTAATTTATTATTTGTAAAGAATAAATAGCAGACATATCTGCAAAATTGCTAATTTATTATTTGTAAAGAATAAATAGCAGACATATCTGATCCACAAAGAAGCCAAACACTTGATGGCCATTGTCACATTCTATATATTGCGGTGGTACAAGCCAAGGCATGCTTTCTAGCCTCAACGATATTGCTTTATTTATTGTTTTTTTATGTTGAGAAACAAAATCACAAAATTCGACATCGATTATCATCTACCATTTATTGTCTATTGTTGTATGGCTCGTAAACTTGGATGTAATGAGCAAAGCATATGATGCATTCTGCCCATGAAATGACAAATTATAGGGAGGGTTGCTTCACTAGGAGTAGATTAATAAATAAAACATAGTTATAAGATGCAATTTCAATTTCACTGCAAGTGAAAAGTAAGGTAAATATGGTGAATTGAGAATAAAACAACCAAAAATATGTATCACATGCATAAGAAAATGCTTATCAATGCAGGGTCTGAAACCTGGTTGAATTGCATTAAAGTTCTAGTCGCACTACATTTATTTATTAGGCGTTTGAGACCGGGTTCCATATCATACATTCATTCATTAGACTCAAATCCTGAATGGTTGGTCCTTGTATGACCAGCACCCCAGGACCAACTTAAAATAACACCATAACTTACAACAATAAAATATGTTCAAGTTTAGACAATATTTCTCAAATAAAACATACTAATACACTACATTAAACTTCTTTGAGTCTTATTTTTCTTGTCTTTTCTCTTATTATTTGCAAGTGGGAAGGCCAAGTAGTTGGCTCCCTTTAAAAGGGGTGAGCTAGCATGTGTAAACTCTAGTGTAAGAGTCTAATGTAAGAGAGAGACTCACTTGCAAGAGAAAGAATCACTTGCAATGAAAGTAGTAGACATTCCACGGATATATGGATATTGGTAGGAAGGTATATTCTGATTTGTGTTATTTTTTATTTATTTTGATCACAATGTCATATTTTATAAGAAAATTAATGAAGTTTATAGCCTTCGCATTTTCTTAAGCTAATGTTTTTTGAGGGATAGAAAGGCATCTCTACTTACCTAGCCATTGGAGAAGTTGCACTGGGGAGAGTGGCAAACTGGAAAACAGGAATACCTTCGATACGAGAAGTTGCACTGGGGAGAGTGGAAAATTGGAAAGCCGGAATACCTTCGATAAAGGAGTCAAAAATGAATTTCGATAAAGGAGTAAAAATGAATTTAGATGGATGAAATTTGTGTCTTCTTTGAAGTTTCCTCACCAAATTGGAGAGGCCTCGTTAGCACCGTGTGAGTGTCAGTGTGGAACTTTTTGTGGAATTTCTCCATATCATTTTTTTTTTTTTAAATTCAAAGCTTATTTTATTTAAATTCCCGTCATGAAATTTGAAATTTATGAAAGTTGATTTCATTTTGAAATATACAAAAGAGTAAACGATTCACAAATAATTCCCTGCCATAAAATTTATGAAAAATAACTTTATCTTGAAATATATCAGAAATTTTGGTAAACAAATCCCCGCCATAATATTTATGAAAATTAACTTTATCTGAAATATATCAGAAAATGGTAACAATTTACCAATAATTGACTGAAAAAGCTCCAAAACTGTATACACAATCGAACTGGAACAATTCATACAGACCATACAATAAATAGTGATATATATATATATATATATATATATATATATATATATATATATATATATATATAATCAAATATACGTTAAATCTAACATTATATGTCTTTACAGAGAAACAAAACAGGAATAATTTATCCAATACTGATTGCAGCAAAATTGAAGAATTTTATTTAGTGTTAAATCTATCTATTTAACATTAAAATAAATTTATCTTTAAATTTAATAATATCATATATACGAAGATTTAATAACATCATATATGAAATCAAATTATTGAAATATACCTTTTTTTATACTAATTAAAAAGACTATCATTGCACAAGAATGCCATTTGTACAAAAGTGTGCTCATTTTTGTTTGCAGGTCGACTTCAATTTCATTTTGTTTGCAGGTTAAAGCTCTTACGTTGTGGAGACTGTTGACTTCAATTTTTTACATCCACCATCATCATTTATTATGAGTGCTTATATAGTTGTTTTTGGAATTTTTTATTCTAAGTGTTTCTGGAATCTTGGCATATCATCTTTTTAAACTGCTTCTAGAATATCTGCATATCATCTTTGTATGTTAATGAAACAATCTTTTAACTATTAAATAACTAGTTACCTTATTAAACAGTTGAACATACAAACACATGAACAAATAACTGGTTTTCCTATTAAACACATGAACAAATAACTAGTTCCCTATTAAACACATGAACAAACCAGAAATACGTGGTTTCCCTAAACAGGTGAACAAACCTGTCCTGTAACAAAATTATCTATTAAACATATGAACAAACCTGGCGTGTAACAAAATTACCAGAAATACTTTTTAACCTGAATTAATAATTAGTTTCCCTATTAAAAATTTGAACAAACCTGACCTGTAACAAACTTATCTATTGACCTGTAACAAAATTATGAGAAATACCTTCTAGTTTTTTAAAATAAATGACAAATTGGTTGAAGCGATTGTTTTACAAAATGTCTATCTCAACATCACCTATATAGTTTTTTCTAGCAACATCATAAATACTTTCTAGTTCTTTAATAATGACAAATTGATTAAGGGAATTCTTCTTACAAAATGTCTATCCCAACATCACCTTGAAAGTAAAAGCAATTGTACACTTCAAATTGTTTGGCTAACAAAATTTTTTGTCTTCCCAGCACGGACTATCGCTGCAGACCTTGTCTACTATTGAGATTTGTTCTCAATTAATTTTAAATTTTTTTTTCTTAAAGACATTGGTTATTATTATTTTTTAAAGGTGCGAATTGAAGACATTAACTTATTTTGTTATTATTATTTCTAATTGGTTAATTAAATTATTATTTTACTATTTCTAAATGACTTCTAAGTTCAATAATTTATAAACTGTTTTATACGATAAAGTAAAAATCATTAATTTACATTAAAGTTTTGGTTTTTCATAAATATATAATTATATTTTTAATGAATTTTATTTTTATTTAAATAAAAATTTGTTGAAAATATAAATTTCAGTTATATAATTTATACACATTTCAAAAAATTAAATTTATTATAAATTTAAAAAATAAGTTTAACATAACATTTTAAAATGTATACACTTTTAATATCTCAAAGTTTTTTCAATAAATTAAATTTAGAAAAAAAATTAAACCAATATTTTAAAATTTCTAACAGCATGTCAACTCAACAAGCCATACTTGGTAGCTCTATCTTTGTATTCCTAAAAGCATTGAAGGTTTCTAAAGTTGAGTCAAGTTTTGGAGATATATACTTGTTTTATATATATATATAATTTGATCCCCTTAAAGAACTGAGATAAGTTTTGGAGATACATACTTGTTCAATATATATATATATATATATATATATATATATATAATTTGATCCCCTCAAAGAATTGAGATATTTATCTTAAGAATTTGTGTGATTCCCCAACACTATGGAAAAGATCCTAGACAACCCTATAGAGGATAATATATTTTCTTTGGAAGATATGGAGTTTAAGATTAATAAACTTATTAATGGGAAAGCTAGGAGTATTGAAAGCTACCAAGCTGAAATTTTCAAAATGGGAAAGTCTATCCTCATCCCTCATATTCACAAACCTCTCATTTTGGTAGTGAGACAAAACTTCCATAATTGTTGGATGCAAAGCCTGATTGTTCCTATCTTTAAAATTTGGGATAAAAATAATCCCTCTAACTATAGGACCATTACGAGTAGCCACATTTTAGCCAAACTATATGGGCTCATTTTGGAAAAGAAGACTAGCCTTTAGCTTGAAAGCCATGGTAAAAGAGCTAAAAGGCAAGTTGTTTTTACGAGAGATCACTCAACTATTGACCATCTCGTTACTCATAGGGATTATTACTCATGAATGTCACAATAGTAAAATTGATCTCTTATATTATTTTGTTGAATTTAGAAAGCTTTCGATAAAGGTCCTCGAGAAAAGCTATGGTAGAGGGTTGAAGAGATAATCGTTCCTCTCAAGTTGAGGGTTGTTGTGATTAGGATATATGAGAATTTGTCATTGCCAAACTTAAGACCATGGAGTTTTGGTTGGAAGAAATCAAATGCAATATCGGAGTTAAACAAATGTGTCCCCTATCCCCTACCCTTTTTTACATTTACATTGATAAGCTAGAAGAATGTTTGCAAGTCGTGTTATGTAATGTCAGTATAATAGTTTCCATGGTCATTATTCTTCTCCTTTATGTTTATGATATCATTCTTCTAGCGAGAAACAATGATGATATCGAAAAAGAATGTAAAATCCTCCATCATTATTTATCCAAGGTTAGTATTACTATTAATATCGGCAAAGATTAAATTCAAGATAATTAAATCCAAAAAGTTCAACTACAATAATTTCATCTATGATAAGAATTGATTGGAGAAGGTTTCTCCATACAAATATTTTGGTATTGAAATTCATCATCTTCTCAACTAGAATCATATTCTTGAGAAAAGGATTATTGGAGGGTAGAAAGAGTTAGATATTTCCGTATGGAGTTAAAAAAATTACATCTTTGAGTCTCTTGTCACTCATGTTATTTTATATTGATGTGAGGTTTGGGGTTGTAATATATCTATTGAATTGTTGAGGAAAATAGTGTTTATTCGAAATTCATTTATGGCATACAACCTAAAGATTAAAGGAAATAATCTCTTTCCTATCATCTGGATTGAAGCTAGCCTTCCCCACATTGAAAGTATGGATATGTTTAGGTATTTTATATGTAAGAAGAATATTTACAACATGGAAGTCAAGAGGTTCCCCAAAATTGCTTCTAACTCTACTCAAGTGAGGTTGCCATAGGGATTCCTAGTCGTGTCTCGACCATTGGGCATAAAGTAGGAAATAATCTTGGAAAGTAAGGATAATATTAAAGATACTATTATTTCCAAATTCAAGGATGAATTGTGGAATTATAAGGAGGTAGACGGAAAAAGGAAGCTAAGGTATTATAAAGAGATAATCAAACCCACTCTTGCTAACTAGAATGATCTTTCTATCTTGACCAGTGTAAAGAAGAAAATTAACATTGTGAAGATAACAACCAATTCTCATGACCTTCGAAGTGAAACTGAGCATTGGTCTATTCCCATAAAACCATGAGAAGAAAGAGTCTCTCACCTTTAGGTTACAAATAAGGTTGAAGATGAAAAACATTTTCACTGAGATTGCTTCGCTCTTACTCACATTTATTCTCATTTCCAAAACATTTTCCACACTACCATTTTTTTTGACATGTTAAGTCAACAAAACTATAATGATTTAGAAGCATTTCTCTTAGTTCATTTTGATCATAGAAATAAAATATTAAAAAATCTCAATTAATTTCTTACTTTCTTATAAACCACATTAATCTTAATAAACTTTAATCATCACATAATCAATATTTTTTTTTCTTAATTTTTAAATTCCTTCTCAAAATTAAATTATTCTGATTGTCTTGGATTCACATCCCGAGGAAATTGACATTGTATTTTAGTTGGTTTTTCCTAAACACACATTGCTTATATCACCACAAATTTATTAATCAACGAACATATTCAAATTAAATTTAAGGTGAAAACTAAATTGTTTTACGAAAAAGTGATTATAATAATCCACTTTGAGAAGAGTTTTATCATATATTTAAATTTTTAGATAGAAATAAATATCTCAAACTTGTTAAAATTTTTAATTTGTAAATACATTATTACATGTGTTCTCCGCCATTTCTGTCACCTCTACTTCAAAGTCAAATCGTATTATTTCCTCCTCTTATTTCATTCACCCTTGAATTGCGATAACTTGTGGGTCCTGCTTTTCTTGTTTAAAAAGGATGAGATGCCTCTCGGGAAACTTCAGTAGTGCCATCCATTATTTCTTTAATCCTTCTTCATCACTGATCTTTCTCTCCCGAGATTTTCAGAGGCGTTGTTTTCTTTATTCTTCATTTCAGATCGTCCCCCTTCGTGTTGCGCAAAAGAATGGATTACATAAGGCAGACCTCGCTGAAGTCCGAAGTTATCGAACGCATTCTCGGCAATTTCAAACCTTGTCTGGAGATCATTGTACCCTACAGAGGTAGAGGAATAAGCATAGGTGACGAAATAACCTCTACTGAAGCACAACGCCATCCTTCTTGGTTTGATCTCTATCACAATATTTATGACCTAGAGCTACAACAATCTTATGGAGTCATCCTCATCATCTTTTCTTCATCTTATGGCCTTCTTGTGCCACACACAAATTTTATACAAGAAACTCTCTCATGCCTATAACAGTCTGTTTCTTGCCTCTTCTTGTTACAGTTTTCTCATAAATGGAGGGATATGGTTGATGGAGGATATGGAGGGAGTCATGGAAGGAATGGAGTGAAGGATAACCAAGTGAAGGGATCTCATGCCAGGTTTTCAATGATTTTAGTTTCTAATGGTGCAACATAGGTTTTGGACAATGAATTGTTGGGCATGGAGTGAAATAAGGGTTTAGGAATGGTAAGTATAGGATAAACATGAATTATCATGCTCTCCTTAAAGTTCTGAAATCCCTCACGGAGATTATTCCTCCATAAATGGGTTTCTTGTAGCATTTATAGGAGTTTCCTATAGTGTTATAGGAATCCTGTAGCTGTTGGATTTACATGTAGTAATTAGATTTTATGAATAAAAATGAAACTTTTTCCTATTTGAAGGGTGGAATGGATGAAGGGATGTATGATGGAGTGGCTCATGGAGTGGGCAAGCCGAGGAGAAGGGAAAATGAAGAGAAAATTCTCCTCTCGATCCCAAAAAACATCTTTAATCAATAATCTGCAAAACAGAAAAACACATAAGTGCATAGATATTTTTCTTCTTTTTCCTTTTCTTTCTTTTATCTTTTTTTTTTCTCCTCTTTTTTCTGAAGGCAAGTGGGTTGCCTCCATAGAAGTTTTCAACTGATTGGCCTGCCTTGGGTGCCTCAGAGAGGTTTTCAACCAAGGATATTTAATTCTCTCTTTTATTATCTTTCTTTCTTTTTTCTTGCTCCAAGATTGCCTCATGGAGGTTTTCAACCCTGGAGTTGCCACATGGTGCCTCAAAGAGGTTTTCACCAATACCTCTATATTTTTTATTTTTCATCTTATTTTCTATGAGGGAGAGGCATTGTAAACTATGGAGTTTCCCATGACATACACCTCCACTTTTATGGAATTTATAAACTCTTCCCTAGACATGGACTTCTTGTAAACATTTAGCTTATAACCATTGACAAGTAGGGGAATTCCTTCCTCATCTATGGTTCTGATCTGAACTGCACCATTATCATAATATTTTTCCACTTTATAGGATCTCAACCATCTTGTCATCAGTTTTCCTTTGAAATTATTAAAGCTTGAGTCATACAATAGCTTCCAATCTCCTTCTTGAAAGGTATTTTCCTTAATGTAATTGTCATGCCATAATTTCCTTTGTAATTGAATTACCTCTGTGTGAAGGAGTTCTTGCATCTTGAACTAATCTAATCAATTTAATTGCAACAACCTCTTTTGTTGGGAATTTTAGATATCTAGGTCTAACTCAGCTGCCATCCTTAAGGTGTTGAACTCAAATTGAGCTGAAACCAAAGCCTTCTTGCCATAGACCAAGTCATAAGGAGTGAATCATGTTGTTGTTTTTCAAGTAGTGTTGTAAGCTAAAGTGGATTCTACCAATCTCTCTGCCTAATATTTTCTACTATTGATCACAACATTGGCGGGGATATTCTCCAAGGCTCTGTTGGTCACTTCCACTTGGCCATTTTCTTGAGGGTGGTAGGCAGTGGAAGTCTTATGCTTTATCTAGTGCCTCCTTAGAATATTCTCAATAAGATGAGATGTGAATTATGCGCCCCCCCATCAGTGATTACTTCTCTCAGGTATCAAAATTTGTAAAATAAATTTTCTCTCTTAAACTCTTCTACTTTATCCTTGGTTGCTACCTTGACATATTTTGTTTCAGCCCACTTCGTTAGCTAGTCAGTGCATACTATGATATAATTTTTTTGTTCGGATGGTGTATCAATAGGTCTAATGAAGTCCATGACCCATTTTTCAAATTTCGCAAGATGTAATTGAGGGTGCAAAGGAATCTCGTCCATTTGTGTAGGTTTCCCCATCCTTTGCCATTGGTTGCACCTACTAGTGTATCTTGTGGCATGCTGGTGAAGGGCAGGCCAATAGTATCATGCCTACAAAACTTTCAAGGAAATCCTTTTTGTAGAAAAGTGGCCTCCAATAGGGATATCATGACATGTAGAGAGGATATTGAAAAATTCTTGATAACATATTGAGGGTTTCTATCACCTCCTCCCGGATCCCTTGGAGAAGGACTAGTTTAAGTGATCTAGGATCAAAAGTACAATTAGCTTTCTTATATTTTAACTCAAACCTCTCTTCATATTCTTCTAGGGATTCATCAAGCCCTAGAGTCATCCTGAATATCTCATCTTTAATTTCCATGGAAAACTGTAGTCTTTGTACTTGTTGTTGAAGGCCTCTTGCATATATGCCCAGGTAGTGATGTTTTTCCCAGGTAGACCCATGAAGCAGCACAAGGATGCATCATTAATGATAGATGGGAATAACTTCCACCTTTGATCATCTGAGGCATAGTCATAGGTCCTACAGACAATAGCAAATTCAAATATGAATGTGTTAGGATTTTCATAGGTAATTCCATGAAAGTGTGGAAGAGTTGAGGGGCTAATGTTTTTCATTTTAGTTTCCCCATCTTCCTTTGTAATGGGAAAGGCTCCTTGGGTTTCATTTTCAGCCATGGTTGAGATAGGTAAAGAAGGTTCCTTAGGTGAAACAATATCTTCTTCTTCTCCAATAGGTTCTTCAAAATTTCCAGAAGGCTCACCTATGGTGTGTTCAACCTCATAGCCATTGAAGAAGAGTGAAGGGTGACTATGTGGTGATGTGGGGGTTTTAGGTAAAAAATTTCCTTGAGTATCCCTACTCCTACATGGCATGAAAATCATATTTCTTTTGTAATTTTTCAATATTTTTCAAGAATCGTGTAAAACGAAAGAAGAAAAGAATGCTAAAACAAAATCAAAGCATCTAATAGATACCTCCCCGACAACGACACCAAAAAGTGGTTAGCCTGGTACTCCACCAAGACTACTACAAATCCCATAGGTTTCCCTACTTTACTTTATCAACGTGAGGTTCATACAAACTTGGAGGTGACAGTGCTATATACACAATAGATTCATTCCACTCATGTCATCCTCTTCTGAGCTTTATGAAAGGGTGTTACTTCTAGGGTTTCTGGATGAAGTCTGTCAAATTTATGAATTGAGGCTTAGGGATACAAATGATTCAAAGCCATGGTACTATCAACAAGTACAAAACTACACTATAGAAAGAAAGTACATCTAACTACTCTGCAATAAAATAAATATACACATTAAGCTATGATAAGAGATGAAATAAAACTAAGCATCTTGCATGAAGTAAATTTTTGAATTGAAATTTCATAAAGGAAACTAACCTAATCACACTTTGTTGGGCCAAATTACTAAACATACTCTACTCAATCTATGTTATATCTATCATGCTTTTGATCATGCAACTAATCATGACCTAATTGTGCTTTTAAATGTGTTTTTTTGTAGCTAGGAGAAGAAAGTACTAAGGTGTCTTATTGAAGGCTTGAAAACATGGGTGCAATGCTAAAGATGTACGGGTGGTTTTGGAAGTTGTCGAGGATGTGGATGGTAGGTCCTAGGATTAATGAGGGTCCCACTCATGTTGTTGCACATGTTTCTACAGGTTTCCTGTAGTGCTACAGGAAAGTAATGAATTTCTATAGGAAACAGTCTCAGGGCAATCTCAGGGGAGAAATGGGTGTGAAAAGGGTAGGTAATGTGGAGTGAAAGTGTTTTTAGATGAGTGTAAGGTGGCCCACCCCTTGGCCAAGCTCACAACCTCTTGGGAGGCCTGTCTTGCACCTCTAGGCTTTGCTCATAGTGCAGGGATGAAAAATATGAAAACAGCGATGATAGCAATTTTGATGAAAAGAGGGTTGATGAAGGGTGAGAGATGAAGTTGAATGTGTCGTTGAAGTTCTCCTCAGTTGTGCTACATCAACCTATAAGAAAACTACTTGTTCATGCAAGCAATAACTATGGACAAATTCATGATAAAGACAATGGAGAAGATTAATTGAATTTGGAAAGAAAATATAATTTAACCAACAAACATAGATCTAGCGCGAAATTCTAAACATATCCATGGAATTAGAGCAACCTATCTTATTCATTCCAAGAAATCATAAACTAAAAAGCAATGTTGGCATGTGGGGGAAGGTCTACCCTCCTCAATCTCCAATGAAAGAGATGATAGGGGGAGGCTTGACTCACATATTTCTGAATTTATAACCTACTCTACCAACATGTAAGAAAGAGAAATATAGAGAAAAAGAAAAATGGAAGCAAACTAGCTAAATAGTCATAAGAAAAACTAACTGAAATGGCATAAAAGTAAAGAATGAATACAAAAGAGAGACTAAGGCACATGGATTGGGTCCTAACCCACAAGCCTAGCCTTCTAAAACTAGATCAGTGAAGCACAATCTGAACACTCATTTTACTGCAAAAGATAGTCTCATTACATCAACATGAAAGTATCAAAAACCTATTACAAGAGCTAAGAGCCTAATGGCTTTATCCAAAGTTCTAATCCTAATGAGCTCTTGCTCAACGCTATTTATCCTAAAGGGTAGCTACCAACATCTCCCCAAAAATTAGGCGATGAGTCCACTTTGACTACAAGTGAAGTGTAGCTTTGTTGCAACTGATCTTGAGTTTGCTTGGTTGCCTTTGATTTCGAGTTGTTGGAGGGAATATCGAGGATCCCTTGGCTACCTTTGGTAGTTAAGGAGGTGTACAATCCCTCTATAATTTCTCGTTACTGTCTACTCCGAGTCTTAATGGCAAAATATTCACCAAAAATGCAATATCTTCAAGATTTTCCTGCATTTAACTCATGTTAGGCACTCAAAGTATGATAAGCCTCAATCACCATCTACACTAGGATCATAAGACTACTAGCATAGATCCATCTAAAGCACATGTCTAACATGACCTGAGAGATATCAAATTTCTTTTGTTACAAGCTTATTTTAGAGTGCAAAAAAGAATGTGCAAATTTTTAATGTTTAAATTTCATTTTTGAATGCTATAGAGATTACATAACATGTATATTGAGCCATTTTCTATTAATTCATATTAAAATGTTATATTCATAACTTCCCATTTGATATTTTATTCTATAAGACATTAAAATATTTTATTTTAACAATTATATATATATATATATATATATATATATATATATATATATATATATATATAAAGTTGATATCACATACTAAAATATTTTTGAAAGCATAAGTTTTAAACACCTCACTTACATATTGTTTTTACTTTTAATTAATTCACATGATATTAGGTCATATGAACAACTTATTAAAAATTAATAACATATATTTTATTTTTATATCTATTATAACCTACATTCCTTTTCTATTTAGAGAATATTTTATTTTTACTTAAAGAGGCACTGACATACTTACACATTGCCTTCATACTGGATTTTAAAACCAATACCACCGACCTACCAAAAACCTATAAGAATCAAATCTCAAACTTGAAAAAATATTTACACATCAATTAATGCACTTTATTGTTGGGTAAATATGTGATTAATATAAATCTATAGTGATAATTTTTCATTATTTAAATTGTATATTTTGATATTTTATCATTATTAATATTTTATATTAAAAATTGAATAAACTAAAAATTTTCCTCTAATTTACCTTTAATTACCTTTTCCTTCGAATTAAAATTAACAATAATAAACAATCATTACATCATTAATATATTTTTTCCTTTATTTTTTACATTCCTTCTCAAAATTAAATTATTTCAATGGTCTTGGATTCACATCCGAGAGGAAATTGACATCGTATTTTAGTTGGTGTTTCCTAAACACCCATTGCTTATATCACAACAAATTTATTAATCAATGAACATATTCAAATTAAATTTAAGGTGAAAACTAAATTGTTTTAAAAAACATGATTATAATAATCTACTTTGAGAAGAGTTTTATTATATATTTAAATTTTTATATAGAAATAAATATCTCAAACTTGTTAAAAATTTTAATTTGTAAATACATTATTGCATGTGTCGTCCATCATTTCTGTCTCCTCTTATGTCATTCACCTGTGAATTGCGATAACTTGTGGGTCCCGCTTTTCTTGTTTAAAAAGGATGAGATGCCTCTCGGGAAAGTTCAGTAGCGCCATCCATCACCGATCTTTCTCTCCCCAGATTTTCAGAGGCGTTGTTTTCTTTCTTCTTCATTTCGGATCGTCCCGCTTCGTGTTGCGCAAAAGAATGGAGTACATAAGGCAGAGGCTGCTGAAGTCCGGAGTTATCGAATGCATTCTCGACGATTTCAAACCTCGTCTGGAGATCATTGTACCCTACGGAGGTAGAGGAATCGGCATAGGTGAAGAAATAACCTTTACTGAAGCGCAACGCCGTCCTTCTTGGTTTGATCACTATCATAATATTTATGATCTAGAGATACAGAAAATCTTCAGAGAACCGAAATTAGTAGCATGCGTAAGTTTAATTCCTAAATTTATCAAGACTTTCCCCAATAATAATTTATTTACCTGCATTTCGTCATTCATATCTTACTAATTATTTCGTAAAACCGTAATCAGATGATCACGGATCCTGAAGCTCCTGGAGGTGATGAATATCTGCACTGGTATGTTATAATCGGCTGGAACCCACAACAGATATCGAATAAAATGGCACGTAGAATCCATTAAAGATTTCGACTAAAATGGCACGTAGAATCCATCGAGTAATTTCATAATAAAACTATTAATGGCTGCGTTGTGCAGGTTAACTGTTACCTTACTTTCCACCGAAATTGATCCAGGTATCCTGCTTGCTCTTCTCTCTTTGACCGTCACATTTTTCCATAGATGGAATTTGCGGCGGAATGTTAATTGTCACAAATATTTTTGTTTGTTTGTTCTGCAATACTAGATGTGCCGATGATGGAGCTGGTTGCCTATGAACCTCCAAGATCCGGTGCCCGAATGCTAGTTTTCACATTGTTTAAGACTCATGAATTTTGGCCGATCGTTCCGCCCAATTCTCGGGAGAACTTCAGTACCAGAACTTTTGCTCGTAATAATGCACTTGGATCGCCGGTGGGTGCTTCTTTTTTCTACATCAATAATGAAAATGAAGATGATAAACAGCTAGAGAGTGGGGTTAGCGAATCGCCCGCATGGAAGGGTGGTTGGGCAGGCCGGAATTACAAATCTTTTTCCACCGTATACAAATCTTGTGCAGTTGGATCATATTGTAGTTATGGTAGAAAGATGAGGAGAATCCAGTAGCAGACTGGACCCCTGGTTAGTGACTTGCGTAGTTTTGTTCCGACGGTGGTATCATGTAGGACGTGAGGTATTCCCGGTTAATTGTGAAGCTCAGAATTAAATTCCTTCTGTTTGATGTTGTTATCCTGAATATATCAAAGTGCAATACAATATAGCTTCTTGCGTTCTGTTTGCGGTGTAGCGCTGAAGATATGAAAATACAATCTGATCTAAACTATTTTCCAGTGCCGATCAATGTGACACATTTTAATTTTATGACATATTTTGTATGATAAAAAATGTTTTGTGGAAATCTATTTTAAATATATTTTTAAGATCATCATTTTGTGCAAATAAAAATTCTTGATATCGTCATGGCATTTTATTTTTTACAAAGAAAGTGAATGGTGAAACAAAATATAGATTGGAAAAAGAAAAATGTTAATACTACAACATGTGGAAGCCCGTACATGCACCTCCCGGGGCTGTTGTAGGCGAGCGTTCGGATCTCTCCCTGAAGATTTCATGTTCCCAACAATGCCGTCAATTAAATGGAGGTGAACCTCTAAATTAAATGGATTTTTATTATAGTAGGAGTATTCAATGGGAAAATGTACAGGAGGTATTTCATGTTCCTAACCATGACTTCAATTCAATGGAGCTGAAGCTCCAAGTTAAATGAGTTTATTATATTAAGGTTATTTGATGGGAAAATGTCGAGGAGCTAAATTTATTTGATTTCAAAATTAAAAAGTTAAAGTGCTCTATTTTATAGAAATATATATAAGTTATTTTGAAATTTCCTTTCAATGATATTTTGGGAAAACTTTTAGATTTATTTTTCTTATTTAATTTATTTGTGTAAAATTATATAAAAATTTATTGAAATAACAAGTTTGATGGGTAAAATCTGGACAATAAAAGTGTTTTTAAGGTTTTTCATAGTACTGAATTCATATAAGCAATTAAAAACCCTGTTTAAATAACACAAATCAAGATTTCACTTCAAAATTTTCTCCCAAATTTCTAAAATAAATCCATCTTAAATTCCAAAAAATAACATTAAAATATTTTTATAAAAACATAACTAGTATCTTACAAATAATATTTATATTTAAAATATAAATAATATATATATATATATATATATAAAGAATATATTGAATTTGATATATGAAGGCTATATCTAACAAAAATCCCTGATTGCATAATGGTTTTCATTATTTCTTTCCAATAATGTGTGTTGTACTACTAATGGTTGCTCCCAAGTTGTGTATTACTCATGTTATCATTAGTTCCATGCCTCTTTCTTGTTTGAGGACAGATATTTCTCTCCGGGCTAATAGATTTTATTAGGTGACGATTGAGATAGTAGTGCACTGTAATTTGGCTTTATTTACTATTGAGATTTGTTTTCAATTAATTTTTGTTTTGATTGTCTTTATTTGAATTATATCTTGCGGTTCTTTTCATGAATCCTAGATAACAGATTATTGGTTCCGATTCTTTTCATGAATGGATATGTTTTTTTTAATGGGAATAGAGCAATTTAATGATTTTTTCAATCATTTCTTTTTTATATAAAATATTTTTAATTAAAAAATATTAATATATTCTCATTTTTACCACTCCATTAACTAATATAATTGAATGTAATAATTTCTTTCCAGTCTGCAGTTTTCAACCATTTCCTTGGCCAGTCCATTACCTCTGCCCTAAGCGTTATGAATTCCCTTGGCCACTCCATTAGTTAGGTTGCTGCCTATGCGTTATGAATTCCTGGTCAGGTGATTGCATTTCAAATTGGTAAATGTTTAATATTAGTGAGTGGCTGCATATATATTAGTAAATTATGAAGCATGTTCAAATATAACTTATATGTAAACTATTCACTAAATTCATTTATCATACAATTAAATTTGAGACTCAACCCTCAGTTAACAAACTCTTCCTGCTAGAGCTGTTTTAACATAAATTATGGCACATCAAATGAGTTAAACTCTTAGTCAGAAAACTATGCAAAATAAATCAATAAATTATAATCTGTCTAAATGTGTTGGTTATTTTATATTACAGGATCATATGAGACCATGTAATGATTCGCATTATCACATATCCGGATGCAGATAATCCCAATTATAGGTAGATAAGCTTTTGGATTTAGTTAATCAATGGAGTAATTTTGAATTACTTTAATTTCTGATAAAAATATTGTTTTAATGTCTAATAAATTTGCAACCCACATGGGGGAGGGCACCGCAGGACGGCACAACACAAGCTAAAGAAATTTAAATTATTATGACCTTCTCATCTTAACCGCAAAGGTCCTTTTCCACTAACTTGTTTATGCACAGTGTCTACCGGATTGTCCTCATTTCCATGGGATGGCCTTTTGCCTTTGCCCATTTTGAGGTTGATACCGCTTTTGAGATAAAGGAC
This sequence comes from Pinus albicaulis, assembly GCA_034641835.2. NCBI lineage: Eukaryota > Viridiplantae > Streptophyta > Pinopsida > Pinales > Pinaceae > Pinus > Pinus albicaulis. The sequence continues at coordinate 1,312,379,875 of CM076581.1, read as the reverse complement.
ATTATCTTTGCAGTCCAATGACTTCGAATGGATATCAATATTGCCTTCCTGGCAAGAAAGCCACTTTTTATCCAAAACTTAAGTTTTTATTGAAATCTTGGCTATATTATAACTATAGTTTCAATAAATAAGTCTTATTATTTTATAAATATAATAACATAGGATTATTATATTATCTGAGCATCCTCGTTTATATGAATTACAAAATGGAAACTCACCTTATTCTTGATTAACACTATCTTCAAATGGGCTGTACCACTAAAATTATTAGCATGAATTTTATTATTTTATAAATATAATATATACATTATTATATTATTCAGGAATCCCAAGATTTGTACCAACTATAAAATAAAATTTCTTACTTTCATGTCATTTGTGATTTTTGATTGACACTATTTTCAAATGGGCTGCACTACTAAAATAACTATCACAATAATGTTTTAGTTTTTTATAATTTTACACCAACTTATTTCTCGGGACTATATAACCTTAAACTCCACTTAATTCATAAATATAGTTCAATTGTAATGGTGAAAAGGATCTCAAGATTTCACTAAACCCAATGAGAACCGTGAAGATCAATTATTCACATACATTCTTTATTTCTATTCAACAAAAAAAGTGATAATTTTGATACATTTTGATTATGCTTATACAGATTTGAAAAATTATTATGCCGGTCTTTACAGGTATTATTCTATAGGTATTGAGTTGACTTTTTATTAATTTGATCAACTATTTTATATATTTTTTAATTTTATCAAAATTTAATATAAAAAATATATTTCTTTATTTTATTAAAAATTATCTGTTATGTAATTGGCCAAAAACTTTCACTTCTTATTACAATAAATTTTATCAGTATTATTTATACTCTACAAAAGCATTCATATCGACAAAAGCATTCATATCGACAGTACAAGACTTTTAATTTATCTCTAATGAAATTATTGGGCTATTTTATTTTTTACCAGTCTGGTTCAGCCATTCTTTCTTGAAGAAAGTATTCGGAGACATTTTACATGCTGCTTCCGGCATGTTCACAGAAAATAATACATATGCCGAAGCTCGAACATCCAACATAATAATCACAAGCCGCACTCATAAATTAAATTAGAAAGAACTACCTGAAATCAAATCAGAGGCCATTTATTGTTGATGACACATATTTGACAGATGGCACCCTTGAAGCACGTTCTTTAGTTAAAACTTGGGAGGAGAATTATACCTCGAGAATGGGCATTTGACAAAAGTTAAATCAAATCCGAGGCCATTCATTCTTCTTATCAAAGATGAGATGTATTGGCCGACATCCATCAAATCGTCCCTCGCCAAGCATTTCATCAATTATAATGCAATTAGGAGCTGTCAATCATAATTAACGCTCTGAATATCAAATCCATCCGCTATTAAATGACAATTCTATGACAGTATATACCATATTTGATTTTTTTAATCATTGGTATGGGCAATATTTCCCATCCATTTTGTATTTTTAAGTTAAATAGTTGGACAACTTTGTATTATTATATTCGAGAATGCAACTCAAAATCGTTTACCTAAGAATTCAAAATATGTATGTTTTAAAATGAAACTATTTTGACTTGTATTGCAAATGGATTGAACAAGGTATTATAAAATTAAACTATTTTGAATTATAAATGGATTGTATAGAATGATATTGGGTTTGTTAAAAAATCTTTCACGTTGTCACTTATTTTATATATTTTTAATTTTATCAAAATTTAACATAGGAAATTAAATTTCATGTAAATGATTATTTAAAACAATTTAATGTAGATATTTTTATGTATGAATATGTCATAACTTATTATATACTTTTTATGTACAAGGTTAAAGTGCAATAAAATTCTACTATAGAGGTTTTATATATGGGGCTAAAGACTAGGAAACTATATTTTTTGTCGTAGAGTATGACCTAAAATTATTTTTATTAGCTAAGGGATCATCTTCTTCTAATGCTAAGAACAAGTTAATTAGCTAAGATATCATCTTCTTCTAAGGCTAAGAACAAGTTAATGACTTAAAATTCAAAGACTTCTTGCAAAATGGAAATGGACTCCTAACATATGATTTTAGTGATTAATTTTTTTGTACACATGATAAAGTTATGTTTACATATAATAATACAACTACAAGTGAAAGTTAAGAATACAACTACAAGCTAAAGTTGAAAATTATATTAGTAAAAACTAGAGCTATATTCTAAATAACCCTTTTTGAAATTGAATGAAAGTAAATGACATTAACACCATTAATCTTAACAACTAAATTTACACCTAATAGGCTAACAAATTTTCTTTATTATCAGCATTTAAATTGTAAATTTTAATTATTAAAATAAAAGACTTTAACGAAGTTATATCGATTACACTTAAACCAACTATGATCCTAACTTATCTATAATGCAAAATGTTTTTAACAAGCTAAACCACTCATATATTATATAATCTAGATAAGATTATAAAATCTATCTTCAACTAATTATCTCTAATTCCTAATGCGAAAATTTAATCATTATACTAATATAAATCTTACAACTCAAAATGTTTTCACTATTTTCTAAAAGAAAATATCTAATAATTTAACTGCACCATTTCAATATGGCTGGAAGAAACACCATATATTATAAGTAAATCCTACAACTCAAAACTCTTTCACTATTTTCTAAAATAAAATATCTAATATTTGAACTACATCATTTCAATATGGCTGGAACTAACACCATATATATTACAAGTAGCCTTGCAACTAGACATGCCATGTAACACTTCTTTAAATAAGCATTAACTTGATTGACTTTTATTTTGAATAATTTATTAATAAAAATAATAACAATCATTGAACTAATTTCTAACTAAAACCATTTTATTTTTATTATAATAGAACTAGATCCATTAAAGATTCATTACAATTAAAAATAAAATAATTATTAACAATAATGTGAATAATTATTATAAACGATCAAAGAATAAAAATATATTAACCATAAAATAATTATTAGACCGGTCCAATAAAAAAGCAAGTAGAATTTCAAGGATCGGGGTGAGCTCGTCTACTGATAGGGTTTAAAGCTTCTCCCTTCTGAGTGTGTGAGCACACTCTGAATGCCTGTTGCCTTTCCATAGGCTCTCTCCTTCTGGCACGCAGCGGACTAGTGCTAGTTCCCCTGCAATGGCAGGCCCTCCGGGGGGAGACGAACAGTCTTGCCCCTCATGTAACAACAAACCTTCCTCCACGAACCACAACAAGGGCACGGCCTCGGACCAAAAGATTCCAGAGGCTGAGGACAACAGAACGTCTGAAGCGCCAGACGTCTCAACTGGCAAGAAGAACGCTGCTCAGGAAGATGGATCGGGGCATAAAGGGACGCCCACGGTGACGTCGACTACCTGCAAACCGATTGCGGCAGAGAGGCCAAAAATTGAGCTTCCAAGTCACAGGATCAATAGACGGATCCAGTACATGAAGGATCACGCACTTATTGGCAAATTTATTGGATTCTGGCCCACGAAAAAAGGCACTTCATGGGTGGATTGCGGCCAAATGGAGACCCAAGGGGCATGTCACCCTACAGCTTGGTCCCAAAGGCTTCTTTACTGCTATCTTTCTCTGCTTAAAGGATCGCAACAGGGTTCTGGATGAAGGACCTTACTTCTTCAACTCAGCTGGCCTATACCTAAGGGACTGGGTAGAAAGGTTCAACCCTGATAAGGAGGATTTCAGTTGGGCTCTGGTATGGATCAGGATGTACTCGCTCCCAATGGAATACTGGGACGACGAATCTCTAAAAGACATTGGTCAGGGATTAGGTGAGTTCATCAAAATAGCGGAGGAAACGAAGCTACGTCGTTACACCTCATATGCACGCATCTGTGTCTACATGCGTCTAGACAAAGCTCTCCCAGATTCGGTAAGCCTCTACCACGATGACTTTGAATGGATTCAACCTCTAGATTTTGAGCATGTTCCCTTCCGCTGCCATAAATGCCATATCCACGGGCATCTCTTCAGGGATTTCCCTCTCAATGCCAAGCCACAAACCTCGGATCACCTGGATGCGAATGCTCCTGAAGGGTTCACCAAAGTCACCAGTCGAAGGAGATCCCACAAAAAACCTCCCAGTGGGAAAAAACCCTTAGCTACTGCCTCCTCCACTCCCTCTACCAGCAATAGCTTTGATGCTCTAGCCTCTATTACCGATATCCCCCCCCAAGCAGATCAGCTACCACCCCAACCGGCAAAATCGACCTCTCCACCCCCACCGCCTAACCCAAACCCTTCTCATCCGTCCATGGGGGCTCAGACTGCTCCTTCTGTTGTGCCTCTAAAAGACCCTGATTGGAGGCCGAACGGAATGGATGTGGACTGCATTCCCTTTCAGCACTCTGAAGAAAGCAGTCGCACACAAAATATGGAGGTAGAACCGGAAAGCATTGACCTGAGAGGGCTCGACATTTTTGAGCTGGAACAAGCCTGCAGGAAAAAGGAGTTTGACAAGATTCAAGAGCATCAGCTAGATAAGATGGAAGTGATCATTGCCAGAGCATTCAGACAAAAATAATTGGGAATACAACCAGGCAACAGATGGGATGGTAGCCAACCTCCCAAGGATTCTATGAAAAGAGGAAGGAAAACCGACCTGGAATGAACCATCACAGTGGGCAAAATCCTGGTTGATTCAGGAAGATACGTTAAGCTGACTAAGTACTACAATCCCCTCCCATACAGTGAATCATGAAACTCATTTCATGGAATATAAGAGGACTAAACAGTCCTGGGAAACTCAGAATGATAAAAAACATGCTAAAGCAGGAGCAGCCTCAAATTTTCTTCATGCAGGAAACCAAATGTAATAGTAACACTCTTGGCAACATTCTCTCAAGAGCTTGGCCTGGATGCCATTCAGTGGCAGTAGATGCCTCAGGCGCTTCTAGAGGACTGGCTATAGCTTGGAACACTCAAGCCATCTCGCTCTCCGATTTCCATGCTTCCCATCACATCATCCAAGCAACTTTTCATATCATAGGTACTAATATTCATGGGCATCTTACCAACGTCTATTTCCCACACGAAGCAGGCAGTAAAACAGTTATACTGGATACCATAGGAGCGCTTAATACTGACAGAATCCATCCTCTCTGGATCCTAGGAGGTGATTTCAATATGATCACTAAGCTGGAGGAAAAGATGGGAGGAAGAGCCAAATTAGAGCCAGAAAGTGGCCACTTCAAAGACTTCATACAGGACAACTTGTTGATAGATCTGCAGTACAGTAATGGAATTTACACTTGGATTAATTGTAGAGCAAGCCGCCAACACATTGCCTCTAAGCTAGATAGATTTCTTATTTCAGATAACGCAATCCATCTGGGTGGTAACATTTCAACCTCTATACTCCCACTCAACGGCTCTGACCATTGGCCGATTGCTTTACAATGGCAACGACCGGGAAACTCAATGCGACGCCCTTTTCGCTTTGAGGCTTTTTGGTTAAATCATCCAGCCTTCAAGGACCTCATCAGCACCTGGTGGAAGAGCTTTGTGCCGCCAGACGGGTCCAAAATGTTCCAGTTCCAACAAAAGCTCAAATTTCTCAATGCCCACATCAAACACTGGAATCACACTACTTTTGGCAACATTTTCCAGGCACAGCAGGACCTTAACAAGGAAATGCGAGCTCTCCAGCAACAGATCATCACGGAAGGCTATTCGGAAGGATTAATGGAGCAGGAAAGACAGCTACAGAATCAACTGGAGAACAGATCCAAGTAGGAGGAAATTCTTTGGAGGCAGAAATCCAGAATTCGATGGTTGAAGGAGGGTGAAAGAAATACCAAATTCTTTCACAGGACCACCATTCAAAGACGAATCCACAACACAATAACCTCTATCAAGAATCAAGACGGGGTAAAGGTGGAAGATCACGCTAAGATTGAGAAGGCGTTTATCAATCACTTCCAAGCTGTGCATCAAGAACCCCCTTTGGACAGAACTCCGGCCATCGACAAAATCACTCAAAAAATTCCAAAGATCATCATTGACGAGCACAACGAGCTTCTGCTACTCCAAGTATCTAGTCAGGAAGTGGACCTCGCCATGAGGCAACTCAAAGATGGAAAGGCCCCAGGCCTTGATGGCTTCACGACAACCTTCTTTCACAATTTTTGGGACCTTATCAGAGAGGAGGTCTGGATGCTGGTGGAGGAATCACGCTCCATGCACTGGCTTCTCCCTTCTTTGAATGCGAAATTCATCGCCCTTATCCCCAAAGAATATGATACCAGCACGCCCGACAAGTTCTACCCAACAGCCTTATGCAATGTCATATATAAAGTCATTTCTAAAGTCATTGCAAATAGACTGAAGCCACTTTTGCCCCTTCTTATCTCGCCTGAGCAATCTGGATATGTAGAAGGCAGACAAATATTGGATGGCATTATCCTCACTCATGAGGTCATACACTCACTCAAGCACACCAATCAGGCAGGTCTGATTCTTAAGATAGATCTCTCTAAAGCTTTTGACAAATTAAGTTGGACCTACATTCAAAAAATGCTAGCTGCTTTCGGTTTCTCCCCTACCTGGGTTCGATAGGTCTACAGTCTTATCTCGTCCTCCTTTTTCTTGATCCTCATTAATGGGATTCCCTCGCGCCCCTTTAGCCCCTCAAGAGGCATCAGACAAGGGGACCCCCTATCTCCCTTCCTCTTTGTATTAATGGCGGAGGGTCTGGGGTGCCATCTCTCCTCTGCCCTTAGATCCCAGAAAATCAAAGGCCTCTCTGTTCACAATTTACCTGCCATCACTCATCAACAGTTTGTCGATGAAAATATGGTGTATGGGTATCCTTCTGTTCACGAAGCCTCCTAGCTAAAATCCCTTCTGAATGATTTCTCAGCTGCCTCAGGAGCTAGCATAAACAATGTCAAATATCAGATCTTCTTCTTCCACACACCCCCTTTAACTTAATCAACTATAGCCCGTATCCTTGGTTTCTCAATTGCCACTCTTCCCTCCACTTACTTGGGCACCCTTCTTATAGCCTCCGCTCTCAAGCATGCTTCATGGCACAAGCTCCTGGAAAAACTTGAAGCACGACTCTCTTTATGGACTCTCAGAACTCTGAACATAGCTAGCAGACTGGTCCTAATCAAGGCAATGCTACAGGCTATGCCTCTGTATCTCTTCTCCATCCTGGCAGCGCCTAAATGGGTCCTTAAAAAAATCAAAGCCCTACAACAGAATTTCCTATGGGGATCAAAAGGCACCGACCGAAAATGGGCGCTGGTTCAATGGTCCACGGTCTGTAAACCCAAATATCAAGGAGGAATAGGCTTACGGGATCCCACCCACAGCAATGCTATTATGAATGCCAAAATTTGGTGGAATTGGCTCACAGCCCCAAATAAGCCTTGGGCAATTCTTTGGACTGCCAAGTATGCCAATCATAGACCCTAGGAAGAACTCATCTGATTCACTCCAGAGGAGAAAGGCTCACTAATATGGAACGCGACCAAACAACATTACTCACTCATACAACAACATATTTTTTGGGAAATAAGAGATGGTAGATCTGCCAGATTTTGGACAGACTCCTAGGATCAATCTCCCTAACTCACCAACATCTATCGTCCGCCTCCCAGACCAGATTGGGAAATGCAGCAATTGGAAACAGTTCAGCAAAAATGGATGGAAATTGCAGAGACAGGGTACAGGCAGTGGAAACAGGCAGCAAGGATAATCAGAAACATTGATGAGCAGGCCATGGATGCCCACACAGCTGAAATCAAAACTTGATGCATCAGAATATCGAACGCCAGGGACATTCTCAGATGGGGCTACACTCCAAAAGGAACTTTTTCAACCAAGGAAGCTTATAAAATCATCAGCAATGATCCCATGCCCAAAGATCCTCTCTGGAGTAGAATTTGGAGTACGGGCGTCTGGCCTAAAGTTTCAATATTTCTTTGGCTCTTTATACATCAAATAATTCTCACATGGGACAACTTAAGGAAGAGAAGCTTTCATGGCCCCTCAATCTGCCCCATCTGCTGTGAGCATGAGGAAACACAACAACATCTCTTATCCTCCTGCACGCTGGCCAATCAATTGTGGGAGAAAGTTAGTTTTCGATGTCAACAAAACTGCAGACTCAATCAAGATATAATAAATTCCATATGAAAATGGCACCAAAATCCTTTCAAAAGTGAAATTCTAAATCATCTCTGGAAAATAATCCCGGGCCTCCTCTTATGGACTATATGGAAAGAGAGAAACAAACGCATATTCAAGGATCAAAAAACTCCAACAGATATAATCTGGAGGAACTTATGCCACAATCTTACTGAAACCTTAGCTCTGCAGTCATGGGATGCTGGGGATTTCCCTACTCTGGCTAAAGAGAGAGCTATATGGGAAAACTGGAGCATTCAGCTTCAACCTGGAAAGCAAGTGTTCACACCCCCTAGCACTGACATTGCCACGATCTCTTGGACTCCTTCTCCCAAGAACACCTTCAAACTCAACTTTGATGGAGCTTCTAAAGGGAATCCTGGTAAGGCAAGCTTCGGGGGCATTATCAGGGATCACAAAGGCACTCCCATCGTTGTTTACCTGGGAAGTATTGGATGGGATACGAACAACTCGGCTGAGCTGGAAGGATTATGGCAGGGGCTTCTCCTCTCTCAACAGAATGGGCTGTATCCTCTAGAGATTGAAGGAGATTCCCAAATTCTCATTAATATGGCCACCCAGCTCCTAAATGGGGCTCATGCGCATAAAATTGCTAGCAGTTGGCGCCTTGAGGCTCGTTTGGAAGAGATTTAGAGATGGCTCCACAACAACCGAGCTCTCCTCTTCAAGCACATCAGACGGGATGGCAACAAAGTCACAGATCTTCTTGCCAACCTAGGCATTGACAGTGAGCACAATCTCATTATAGAGACTCTCGATATAATCCAGAATAATGAACAAAGACAGAAATGCCAAATCTTGGTTCAAGGTGAGGCAGAAATCCCGGATGCGGGTGTTACTAATCGTGCTGGAGTTGATGGGATGGGGGTCTAGCTGGATGGGAGGCCACCTGCCATCCCGCATGGAGAACTACACCCATATCTTAAATATGCTCATTCTGCGTTTAATTGCATTCACTCTGGGCGCACCTTGATGCATTTTCGCCTGCGGTGATATGGCTCATCCTCCGGTTCTCATTTATGACAATTCATTGCAGGTGCTCCACTATTGCAAGGCCTACCAGTTCATAATCATGGATCCTCTCTTTGAGCCGAACACCTCTCCGTCGCCGGTGACTTGGTGGTGTAGCTTTGGAGCTGGGACTGTAAACGCGCGCACAGTCACTGGTAAGAGGTGCAACCTAAACTGCTGCCTGGAGCTTGGTGAAAGCCTCCATCTCTTGCTCTCTGGTTCTTGTATGCTTGCCTCTATCTCTCTTAATTCCCATTCGACTCTGTCCTCTGTCATCTCTCCGCTTCCCTGGCTCTCTCGCCCCATCTCTGCTACAAACATGCCTCGCCTCAGGCACAGAATGCGCTGTAGGAGAGGTACCACCAGGCACCAAGTGAGGCGCACACATCCTACCCCCAGCTCGCCTTTTGAGTCTTCCGCCCCCTCGGATAGCCTTCCTACTCTTCTCCGAGGTCATCTTCTCCGTTCGGGTCGAAGGCTGGACACTCCCGATTCTGCCCCGGCTCAGTCTCACACTACTCTCTTCTCTTTCGATTGCACCCTCAACCGACCGAGAGTTACTGCTGCTATCTCTGTCGTGTTTCTTGAGGAGCCCCAGATCGAGCCGCACCAGAATTCTACTGATGGGCAGGGTACTTTCAACAATGCTGAGCAGGAATAGGCACTTCAGGACATTGTGGGGTAGCCCAGTGGAAATATGGATGCTATGCAGGATATCACAGGGCATGGCCATGAGGAACAGGTGGTCCCTCCTCCCTCCGGAAAGCTGATCCACTCTGTCGCTGACCTGTACAATGAACGTGGCGAGCTGGACGAATATTGGTGCAGGGTCGACCAGGTTTCTCTTGATGAGTAGTTTCGTTCCTCAGTTCTGGTTTTTTTGTTCTGTTTCTGCCCTCTCTAACGGGCATGTTTTTGATTATCCTGCTGGTTCAAATCATGGTTTTGTTTTGGCTAATCCCAGTGTCTAGCACTCTACGTATCTCACTCCCCTGCGTGGGAATTACTCAGTAGTTTCTTCAGACTGGTTTCCCTCTTACAGGGAAGTCTTAAACTCTATTTTTTGTATGTCTGAAATGCCACAAACCTGGGCAATGATAAGGCCTCGGCCTGATGTATACTATTTCTGCTGTTAATAGATTACTTTTACTTAGAAAAAAATAATTATTAGACCAGGCTTAAATTAGTTTTTTTTAATAACTTTTGTCAATTAGTAAATTAACCTCACTTGTAATTGTTAATTGTTGAGGAAGTGGTTGGAAAGCGTTGGGTTATGAAATATTGATAGTTGTGGGTTAATATGTATGATTGAAATGAAATTAAAAAAAAAACTTAATTGTGTTAGCATTTGTGTATTTTCTTACACAAACAAGTAAAGTGGAATGAAAACTTAAGATCATGCAGTATTGATAGTTGGTTGTGCTTGTTAACATGTGTGATTCAAATAAAATTAAAAACAAAAAATTACATTGTTGTTAACCTGTATGCATTATATTAAAAAACATGTAAATTAGTGTGTTAACATGCATACATTATATTACAAAAACGTGTAAATTACAATTGAAAAAGTGACATGGCATTGACGTACTGCCATTGTTTCTCGTGCCAAATGGCTATGATACCAATCCTGGTAAGGAACACTATTAATAACCCCTCATTAGTTGCCAATGACGTACTGCCATGTGCCAAATGGTTATGATACCAATCCTCGTAAGGAACACTATTAATAACCCTTCATTGATTTTATTATTTGAGCTATTTTTTCATGTTAAATGTATTGAGCTTTATTTCAATTAAATTATGGAGGTCAATATATTTACATTATCAATGATACTTTAATCGAATGCATTAAATTTTTTATTTTAAATGTATTGAGTTTATTTCAATTAAATTATGGAGGTTAATGTATTTACATTATCAATGGTACTGTAATCGAATGCATTTATTTTTTCATGTTAAATGTATTGAGCTTATTTCAATTAAATTAGAGAGGTTAACATTATCAATGATATATTTACATTATCAATGGTACTCTAATTGAATGCATTTATGTTTTCACGTTAAATGTATTGAGCTTATTTCAATTAAATTATAGAGGTTAATATATTTACATTATCAATGGTACTCTAATCGAATGCATTTATTTTTTCATGTTAAATTCATTGAGCTTATTTCAATTAAATTATGGAGGTTAATATATTTACATTATCAATAATATTCTAATCAAATGCATTTATTAATATTATTATGTTTTTTTTATTTTTATTTTGCTTGATATAATATATGTTTATTGACGGTTTTATATATTTAGTTTTTTTTAATAAGTTAATTGGTAAATTGGAATTCTTTCTTTAATCTATTTGACTCTTAAGATTTAATTTATTTTTCTTATGAGTTCAGGTGATAGTGTGATGGCTAGGTCTCTAACCATAGTGGTACTTTTTTCTTTTGAATATGACTGCGGAGCCACTGTAAAATATCTAGCTATAGTTTCATCAAAACTTTTCAAAAACTCAAATAACCCTAGCCATTAGTGATTTCGGAAGATTTCCATGAATTCGGGATCCTACCTAATTCTCTTAATGTCAGTGGGATCCCTTTTGTTGAATCCCTCTCCCATTTTAATGGCTGTGATATGAAGGTGGTGAGAGGTTTGAGAGTTATGTCTTGGAGATGAAGGTCTTGAAACACAATGCAAGAAAAAATTCTTTTACCCTTTAATTTCTAAATTGAACTTTCTCTGTGCAAATTTCATGGAGAAATTTTAGTGTTGGAGGGTGGAAACCACTTATATTTCTCCTCTGATATTTTGGTTTGAGATATGGTGGCTTTGGGAAGAAAGTTCACCCATAGGTGACTCTGTGTTACCTTCTAAACCCATGTTGATCTACTTCTAAAGTTATCTGTAGAAAAACATTGTTTCCTATAGCACGATGGTGCATGTAAGCTCAAACCTCGACGTTTCTCTTCTAATGGCTCCCATTGTTATCTTGTTCTTTTTTCTCTTATAAATCCTCAAATAAATTGTGAAAATGAGACAAATCTTACCTTTGTGGGATTTTTAACTAAATTCGGAGCGTTGTGGTGACTCGTACTTAACATGATTTTTCCTGTTTGAGACCGGTGGTTCCACTTTAGTTAATCACTGTTGAGCCTCGTGATCACTCTTTTCATACCCATACACTCTCTCTTGACTTGATTGGACTTGCCTCGGTGGCATGCACTTTCAATTTTCCTTCAGTTTCACTTTACAAAGATGACCAAGTTAACATGCCACCTTTTTGCCTCTTAAATTTATAAAACTCGACATTTAACCATTTTGGTCATTATGGATGCATAGCGAGAGGTGAAGGACCATACTTGAGCTTACCTGGTATTAGTGAAGTGCTGAAGGAGTTGGAGCTGGTGGTGGGAGCCTTCATTTTTTCCTTATTGTATCTTCATTTATTATTTTTTTTTCTGAGTGAGCAACTTTTTCTAAGTGAGCTACTTGTCTTTTCTGAGTAAGTTTCTTAATATTTTTTTGTTTTTTTTTTCCTTTATAGCTACTGCATGGAGCTCTTCAGGTGCCATGGTTGGTGTTCTTGCCCTTTTGTAGTCTGCTGGTGGTCCTATGGAGTCATCCTCATCAACTTTGCTTCATCTTTTGGCCTTGCTATGCCACACATAGATTTGCTACATGAAACTTTCTGATGCCTATAGCAGTCTGTTTCTTGCCTCTTCTTGCTTCAGTTTTCTCAGAAATGGAGATATATGGTTCATGGAGGATATGTAGGGAGTCATGGAATGAATGGAGTCAAAGATAGGAAAGTGAAGGGATCTCATGCTAGGTTTTCAATGATTTTAGCTGCTAATGGTGCAACATGGGGTTTAGAGAGTGAATCCTTGGGCATGGAATGAAATAAGGGTTTAGGGATGGTGGGTATAAGAAAAGCATGAATTATCAGCTCTCCTTGAAGTTCATAAATCCCTGAGAGAGCTTATTCCTCCATAAATGTGTTTCTTATATCATTTACAGGAGTTTCCTCTAGTGCTAGAGGAATCCTATAGCTTTTGGATTTGAGTGTAGGAATTACAGTTTATGAAGAAGAATGAAATGTTTTCCTATCTAAAGGGTGTAGTGGATGAAGGGATGTATAATGGAGTATCTCATGGAGCGTTCAAGCATAGGAGAAGGGAAAATGAAGAGAAAATTCTCCTCTAGATCCCCAAAAAATTCTTTAAAATCAATAACCTGCAAAACAAAAAAACACATACGTGCATAGGTAAAAATTTTTTTTCTCCTTTTTTTTTGAAGGCAAGTGGGATGGCTCCATAGAGGTTTTCAACCCAGAGGGCTTCCTTGGGTGCCCCGAACAGGTTTTCACCAAAGGATCTTTTATTCTCTCTTTTGATCTCTTTCTTTCTTTTTTATTCCTCCAGGATTGCCTCATGGATGTTTTCAACCCTAGAGTTGGCCTTGGGCGCCTCAGAGAGTTTTTCACTATGCTTCTTTATTTTTTATTTTTTATCTTTTTTTCTGGGGGGGATGCGTTGGAAACTATGAATTTTCCCATGACATACACCTCCCTGATTATAGAATTTATAAATTCCTCCCTACATAGGGGCTTCTTGTAAACCTTAAGCTTGTAACCGTTGAAAAGTTGGGGAATCCCATCCTCATCTATGGTTCTGATCTAAACTTCACCATTATCATAACATTTGTCCACTTTTTAGTTTCTCGACCATCTTGTCATCATTTTTCCTTCGACATCCTTAAACCTTGACTCATAAAAAAACAAGCAATATCATTCTTGAAAGGTATTTTCCTTAATGTTCTTGTACAGATTTTCCTTTGCAAATGAATTACCTCTGTGCGAAGGAGTGCTTGCATCCTGAACACATCTAATCCATTTAATTGTAGCAACCTCTCTTGTTGGGCATTTGAGATATCTAGGTCTAACTTAGTTGCCATCCTTAAGATGTTGAACTCAAATTCAATTGAAAGTAGAGCCTTCTTTCCATAGACCAAGTCATAAGGAGTGAATCATGTTGTTGTTTTCCAAGTAGTGTTGTAGGCCCAAGTAGATTCTACCAATGTGTCTGTCCAATATTTTCTACTGTTTCTCACAACCTTAGTGAGGATATTCTCCATGGTTCTATTGGTCACTTCCACATGGGCATTTTCTTGAGGGTGGTAGGCAGTGGAAGTCTTATGCTTTATCTTCTGCCTACTTAGAATATTTTCAATGAGATGAGACATGAATTGTGCCCCCTTATCAGTGACTACTTCTCTGGGGTATCCAAATTTGTAAAACACATTATCTCTCATAAATTCTGCTACTTTCTCCTTGGTTTCTACCTTCAAATATTTTGTTTCAGCCCACTTTGTCAGGTAGTCAGTGCATACTATGATATACATTTTCTGTCTGAATGGTGGATCAATAGGTCGAATGAAGTCCATGCCCCATTTGTAAAATGGCACAAGATTCAATTGAGGGTGAAAAGGCATATCTTCCCTCTATGTAGGTTTCCCATCCTTTGGCACTAGTCGCACCTGCTAGTGTATATTTTGGTATCTTGGTGAAGGGTAGGCCAATAGTATCGCACCTGCAAAACATTTAAGGAAATCCTTTTTGCATAAAAGTGGCCTCCACAAGGGATATCATGACATGCAGAGAGGATATCAAAGAATTCTTCCTCCCTCACACATCTTCTGAGAATTTGGTTAGGCCCTAGCTTGAAGAGATTTCCCCTAATCCATGTGAAAGGGACTCTTTTTCTGACGATCTTACTTTTCTCCTTTAATGAGAGATTACGAGGGAAATTTCCAGCAACCAAGTAGTTAGTTATGTCAGAAAACTAAGGTAAGAGTGTTGATATAGTGAAAATATGTTTATCTGGCAGTTGGTCATCCACCATTCCTTCTTCATCTGCAGATTGATCTAACCTGGATAAAAAATTTGCAACAACATTCTGCCTTCCAGGTTTATCAACAATGGTTAGGTAAAATTGTTGTAATAGTAACAACCATCTAATCATCTTAGCATTAACATATGTTTTTTTCATTAAATATTTGATGGTTACATGGTCAGTGTGTACAAAGGTCTGATACCTAGTGACATAATGTCTAAATGTGTTTAAAGCATGGACAATGGCTAACATCTCCTTTGATAGTATAATTGAGTTTGACTTTAGACAAGTTCTTACTGATGAAATAGATTGCATAGGGTATTTTTATTCTAATTGTCATAATTCTTCCCCCACATCTTTGTCTGATGCATCTGTGTGGATGTGGAAAGGCATAGTACAATAATGGGGGTAGTAGTTAAATTTCCCTTAATGAACTCAAAATCTTCTTGACAAAGACTGGTCCAAGTAAACTTAGAGTCTTTGGCCAACAAACCAAATAGTCACGAGGAAAACTTGCTGAAGTCTTTGATGAATCTTCTATAATAGCCATCTAAACCCAAGAAATTCATGTCATCTCTCTGCTTTTGAGGAGCATGTACCCTTTTTATAATAATGATTTTGTTTGGGTCCACTTGTATTCCTGCTTGGGAGATTGAGTGTCCCAATGCAACTCCTGCTTTTTTCAGGAATTCATACTTTTCTGGGCTTAGGGAGAGATGCATCTTAATTCACCTTCTCAACACTTTTCCCAAATTGGAGAGTGCCTCCTGAAATTCATCTCCATAGGGTGTCAAATAATCCATGTAGATTTCAAGTGAGTCATGGAATAGCTCGGAGAAAATGCTCAAGGCAACTCTTTGGAAGGTATCTGGGGCATTGCACAACCCAAACGGTAGGACTTGATGAGCGACGGTACCACAAGGGGAGGTGAAAGTAGTATTATCCTAGTCTTCAAGGCTAATTTAAGATCATCTCTAAACTTTGGACATTTAAGATCATCTCTAAATTTTCTATGCAACTCTAAAAGCATGGATTCTCGTCAATCTATGAAAATTCACTTTTATGCATTTTGTTGGCTGAAATGATTAAAAAATATAAATAGATTATAACTAATGGTTTTTGGATTTATTTTTAATTCTCATTACATCTGTACATATTATTGCATTTGATGTTGGACAGGTGAAGTGACTGGAGGAGCACGAGCATGAGTTTCAGTTGGAACATTAGTGAAAATAGAGCCATATGTATGATCTGGTTGTTTATGTGGCATATGGTACCACCAGTAGTCACAAGGTAAGCATAACCAATATAAAAACCCATAAGCAACACCTGACTAATAATCTAGAGCATATATAGTTAAAGCACTAATAGAAGAATAAGTTTATCCGGTTGAATCAGTGCCCCTTGCACAAGAATAGAGCTTGGAAATTTTACAAATATTAAGCCTGGTGTAGGATACATGGTAGTTTTAATATAAAAACATCAATATAAGCTTCGTTGTAGTTTCTTTTAAAGTCATTGCCTATTGTCAATATGTAAGATTTAAGTGATAGAAACTACCCATGGAAAGCTCACAAGCATAGGAAGAGGACCCTCAACATGGTAAAATCGTATTTCTAGGTCTAAGTTTAAAAAACACTGACATTTTTATTAGTTTATTCTATAATCATCCTATATGTGAAGCAGCTAAAGCATATCTCTATATAACATATGCTTACCCATATGCTTGTGATCAGGATTCAGTGATTCATCATAGGGATTCAGAGCCAGATGTTAGGGATGAAGCACCAGATCTTCCACACGAAGAACCTAATGATCCTGGTGGATTCTCCCAACAAACAAAAATCGTTTGTGTTTGACCAGCCCTTGCTTGGTTCCTCCCTCTACCTGAAGACACTCCGCCTTCGACTAGCAATAACAAGTAGTTAATATAGAGCTTGGTTCCTCCCATAGAGCATCGAGGAGGTCAAATATTGTTTTTATTGAGGTGTTTTTGTTTTGTCCTAGCGTGGGAATACAGGGCTCAAATGTATTTACATGTATAAAAAAGAGGTATCACCTGTTACATGTAGAAGTGGCCACTTGTTACATGTAGACAAAAGTTAAGTGATGCCAGCATAATATAGTGTAGTGGTGGACAATGTAGTTTGCTAAACATAAAATGTTTGAGATTTAATGCTAGCATTAGTTTTGAATTGTTTCCAATTATTTTCTATTATCTATTTTTATCCTAAGCTTTGGCTTTATATGCCTCGGTATGAGGCCAATAAAACGATGATTATGTTGATTGGTCCTAAAAAAAACTAATACAAAAATTTCATAGGTGGCAGAAATTTTAAGAGATAAAAACCTTAAGTTATATGTTATAAGGACTAATATTAAAATGAAAATTTCGATTACTGTAGTCCCACAAGAAAATTTTCATTTCTTGTAGAACATTCTACCACATGTTTCTGGATCCATTCAGAATGAACGAAGGTGATGAAAAATCCTCGTATAACTTGACGTTTGCGTCAAATTCATGAAAGTGTAAACATGAATTACTACCTTTTAAAGCATTGCATGCATGGTCTTCGTATTCATATTAACATGGATTACTAACAAGAAAATTTTCATTTCTTGTAGAACATTCTACCACATGTTTCTGGATCCATTCTACCACATGTTTCATGGTCTTCGTATTCATATTAACATGGATTACTACCCATTCTGTTTCTTTTTCCTGATCAAATTGCAAACAATGCTCCTTCCAACACTCTGAGTCCAATATATTTATGATGATAACGGTGAGTATATATTTATGGTGATAATGGGAGTATCCACATGTTTATTAGTCAATCTACTAAGCTACATTGTGGTGTAAGTCATTTTCGGCACAACTCGTTGCTTTTCCTTTTGATTGTATTGTTGGAATCGAAAATATTTCTCATAAATCTACATCCACATTAATTAATTTTCTTTCAGAATAAATCCAAAATATCATATATTTTATATTTATTTCAATGAAAATTATATATTTAATATATTTTAATAAATATAATATATTTTACCTAAATATTTAAGCGTGATTGGCATTTTCTATCTTAATTTTGACAATATTTTATTATGTATGTTTAATATTAAATATTAAAATAATCAAATTTAAAATTGAATAACCTAATACATTTAATAGTAAAATGCTTGATCAAAATTATTTAAAATATTTCCTTTATTATCAACTAATTATAAGATAATAAAAGAAGGCTATTGCATTTTTTTTCCCAAAATACAAATGTCTTTTTGTTGTAAGTTTTGATAAATACAATTGTAGTTCTTTATTATTTTTTACCTCAAATTAATTATATTTAAACTAAATAACAAATAATTTACATCTAAATAAAAAAATGAATGTAAAATTATATATATATATATATATATATATATCAACTTCCCAAATCAATTTAATATATTTTTAAAATATTACTTGATGGTACTATATGACACATCCTTTAAAATTATAACTAATCTCTATTAAACTCGACACCTCACCAATAGATGTTTATTTTTATTGACATGATTTAAATCATGACATGAGTGTAAAATGTGCGGGTCTCGCTTTCTCCGTCTATTCCCTTTCAAAGGATCAAAGTGCGACACTGATATTTTGGAAGCGTCATTCACCATTTCATTGATTGTTCTTAATTATGTATTCTCATTGATTGTTCTTTCCCTTTTTTTCCTCAAATTATTGTATCAAATTACATTGATGACGACGATGATGATGATGGTGGTGATGGTGATGGTAATGGTGATGATGATGATGACGACGATGATGATGATGCTAGTGGTGGTGGTGGTAGTTACCATTCGCTAAGACCAATGCGGGCTATCAGACCTTAAGAGAGGAGAAAGAATCTATGTTTGATTATTCAAAATATTATTTCTAAGTTTGATTCATAAATATAGTATATGAATATTGTGTATGCATATTGTGAAAAAAACAATTCCGTGAAAATTTATTGAAAATTTTTCTCTGCGTCATCATTGAACCAACCTATCCCTTATTAGAAAATTTAATTTTATAACCTATGCTCTGTATCTCTCCCCTGATCAAAGAAATTATAAGTTATTTTTTCAATTTACAAAACTAGTTTCTTATCCTTTTGATCTGTGCCTTTTCTATGTCTTCTCTGTGTATTAATCAATAAGTTGTAAGCACAATATTTTATTTTCAAATTATATATATATATATATATTCAATTGTTATTTTTAAAAATTGATTGCAAATTTACCTCATGTTCATTATTATGAAGAAATGGTTACATTTTTTTTCGATCTTTCTTGTGATATAGATTTTTCCTCAATCCGACACTTGGATTGGAATTCATGCCCATTTGGACTTCAAGCCCATAATCCCTTGCTACATCAACAAGGTTTTTCATGTGGAAACCAAATTCCTACATGGGCTTGCCACATCTCACATGGTTGACATGGACCCACCATGTCATCACGCCACAATATTGTCACACTTTACCTCTTGAAGTGCTCTATTTCAACCCCCATGGCATGACCTCAACTTTAGCATTAAGCGTTGTGTACATTCTCCATCCCAAAACTTTTTTCAATCACGAATTCATTGTTTCAGTGCTTACAACTCCAACCTCTATAGAACAACATCAATATTGGCACTAAGTAATGGAGAGAATCTCTATTAAGTGCCTTCTATCTGTTCCATGGGATTTTTTTATCTATATAGCCTACTACGATATAGCACCACTAGCCCTCCTCCATGGTCCTAATACAAAATATAATGACAAGGTGATGTTATTCGATCACATGACATTCTCAGATGGTGTCACTTTTATAGGTTAGGTCTTCAAACCCACTAGGTCCTAGTCCTCTGTGTGAAGTGTAATTTCTCATTTAATTATAGTGAGGGTTTCCTTGCATGCCCTTTGTCAATAAGGCTATGTTCTTGATCTCAAGGATGCCCAACATTTCACTTCCATGGTACAATGAAAATTGTGAAAGAAAGCAAAAGGAAGTTTCCCATCCCACAAAATTTGTCAATTGCACTCACTTACTTACAATAACCTATTATGCTCCTAACATAGTGTGGTGTGGAACTTTACGACAATTAATGGGAATTCTCTTCTCTTGTTGTCTGTTAAATGAGTGCCTTCATAATTTCTAAATATTTCATTGCGGATTTTATTAAGGCCCATTTGACATAGATATAGGCTAGCTCAAGGTAAGATCAACCTAAATTCTTAAGGACTTCAACGATATTAAGTAGTCATTTCTAGCACTTTTAATTGTAAGTTGTAGTATTAGTATATGACAAACATGCATACAAATCTAGATTATTCAACTCTAAAACATGGAGACTACTACTCTTATTTAACCCTCCTTCCAACCATAGGCCAATTTCATTACAAAACTTTCTTAAATTTGATCAATCCCATGTGATATTCAGAGCCCGAGGAATGAAGCGCCCAAGAGAAATTCACATCAGCCATTCAAAACACATGGAAATCTATAGCATACATTGCCTCCACCTGGAATCTTGAAGGAATCTAGAGCACATAGTGTCTCCACCCAAACTCTCACTTATGGGAATCTAGAGCACATAGTGCCTACACCTGTAATCAATTAAGGATCAATAGCACAAGGTGTCTTAACCGAAAAATCACTTACAACAATATATATTTTGGTGTCTCCACCTAATTACACTACAGGAATCTATATCCCATCGTATCTTTGTCTATATTCCAATAAGAGTCTAGAAAACACTATTCCTCCACCTAATAGCTTTCGATAAAATGAAAAGTCCACCCTTAGGGTCTCAAACTGTGAAAATTAAGAGAATTCATACAGTGACTACTGCCTGCACTTGTTATGCAATAATCCAAAGTCCACTACTACCCCATATTTTCAACACTGCATCTTCACCTATCTATAATGGTTCATCATCTTTCTCCCAAGCCTGAGCATATGCTAAGTCTCACCTATTATCTTCTTGCGCTACTACTACATCGTTCTCTTCACTAAGACACAAACATTGTGCCTTGACCCTCTTGTGCACTTCTTCACTAGTCTTTGATACTTGAATGCATGAGTGAATGCCTTCCTCATCATATTTTTCTCTTTTTTCTCCATTCTCTTCCTATCGAGTGTTGACCAATATCCACTACCCTATAGGACCATCTCATCATTTTTCTTCCAAGAAACCTTATGCTAATGTATTTTATTGTACAATTCAACAGGACTGTGGGTGAGGATTTTAATTAATACAACATTCAATACTTTTGATACTTTACCAAGCTATTCATAATAAACTCCTCCTCGCAACTCTAAATATGTGTCCTCTCTCTCAGTCTATACAGTTTCATATACTATCAAAATTGATTATAGTCACACATCAAAATATTTACATGAGGGGACAACCAGAAAAGGGTTGCCACATCATTGATCAGAATCTAGATTGGGGCAAAGTTTTGACAAAAATTCAAAGTGCTCATAATTGCACCAAAATATATCAACCATATCCATTTGGTTTCCTGGAATTTGGCATAATTCGTTTCACTCAAAATAGTCTGTATCAGGAAGTTAGAGCCCGTTGATCGCCTTGTCAAACAAGCGATTTTTTTTTAAAATAGGGGTCAAAGAGGTTCAAAGCACAAATCTTTGGAATATTTCTCCAATTTCACCCAATAAAAGGATGACAAGTGTCAGATTCTGAATGGCCCAAATTTCTCGGAATATGGCATAATTTCATTGGTTTTAGATGAACCAATGGGAGGCTAACATGTGGCTAGCCCGGAGGCAGCCATATGCCCACCCCCCATCCAAGACCAAATTTGATTGTTAGTTTTGGCGGGAAATTTCAGTTTTATTTTTGGCGCGAAAATTTTTGGGTAGAGGCCAGGCTCAAACCCATGACCTCTGCCACACAAGCACAACCATTTACCAATGGACCATCGCAATATGTTTATATGGAGGTTTAAAGGGTCAACCCTTAGTCCACGAGACCATGCCGAAAAACCAAAGGCAGGGCTTGATACGAATGGCGGGAATTAAGTTTAAATATGGGTTTAGTTAACCCTTAATTCATGATTAAGCGCTAATCCTGGTTTAAATCAGATTTTTGTAAAACATGTTTATGCACAGTTAAACCATTCTTATCCCTAATTAAACCCACATTTTTTTTTAATTAAACAACGATTCATTTGGCAGATAATTCGGTGGAGCCACCAAATTCGACGCCACTTCCACATTTGGCGGACTTAACTAGAGATGTTCCAGATTTGGTGGAGATTCCTAGGGAAAATTGAATGAAGCATAAATTTTGCTATTTTTGACTAATTTTGGCTCAAGAAGAGTAATTCTTAGATCATTTTTATTCTCTAAAGCTAATGGAATAGGTTGCAGAGGCATTGGAGCACTTATGAAAGTGTTTTTTTCCACTTTGAGGTTTAAATAAGCCTAGGGCGACTAGGAAGGGAGGTCATGCCTAGATCAACTAGAGACCATTTTTACATATTAAATAGTCTATTTTGAGGTTTTCAGGTCTTATGAAGCCAATGAATTAGGTTGAAAATCCATTGGATCACCTCAGGTTCATGTAATCATGAATTTTACCATTAATCCCAAGAGGGCCTAGCCAGTTGAAGCAGGTCCATGGAGATGTAGCCCAGGATGGGTGAATTCCATTATCAACTATTGTAATGTGTATGTTGTGTGTTATTTATTTTCATTTTATCTATTGTATGTGAGTTTTTAAAAGCTAATTAACTTGTAAATTTCTCATTAAATACACTTAAAACTTCACACATAAATCCCTTCACAAGTGCCTAACTTGAGGCGATCCTAAACCCATTACTTTTATTATGATGAGAGAGCTCGCACAGTAAAACTATTTTTTCAATATTTAGATCAAGCTGGTATTATAGAAAATTTTATCTCATTTTAGCCAAGGTTAGCTAGAAGAATTAGCTATTGGTTTTGAATTTGTGAACGGAGAATTTAACTGTGTGCAAGTTTATGTGTGAAGGAGAAGATTGGGATTGAAAGCTTAGTTCTCAAATAAAAACAAATAATGTTTGTATGCATTGCAGGTGTGATGGCAGCTTCATCAAGCATTACTTCTATTCAATATTCCTTAGCAAATCTCTTTGATAAAGAGATGTTACAGAAGCTCTACATCATGAATGCTATGGTGCAAGAGATGTATCAAGATAAGAGGGTGAGGATTATACTTCAAGAGAATTTTATTTCCATGAAGGAGGAGAAGCAAGAGATTTTTGAAAATATGCATGAGATGGAGACTCAACTCCATATTGCAAATGAAAAACTAGAAAAGATGTATTATATGGAGATTCAACTCCATTATGCCAAGGTAACCTTAGCCATGCATGTGCTTGAGAAAGAGGTATTCAATTCAATTTTATCATTAATTTCCTCTCAAGATGAATGTGTAGGTGATTTTGAAAGTCATGCTAGAGGAATAAGGTCCAAATTATTGATGAAAATGGGCTATGAAGGTAAAGGCTTAGGAAAAAATTCACAAGTCATAGTTTAGCCAATTGTTTTTTAGGAAAGGCCTAGGTATTTGGGTCTTGGTTATGGACAACAATATGGAGAATGATCCAAAGCCAAGGAGTCACATTAAGGTGTTCCAATAAGCACTTTAATTACATGTTCATTACCTCAAGCTTGTGAAGATTGTGTTCCCAAGGAATGCAACAGTTTTACACCCACTTGAAAGAAGGTTCTCATAAGCATAAATATAATCAGAATGGAGAACCAAAGGATGATGTTGAAATCTCTAAAGTCATTCAATTCATTTTTCTTATTCTGAAGAGAGCCATTTCATCAAACTCACCTTGAATGTTCAAGGTATAAATCTACCTTGAATCAAGTTTCTTTTGATTATGATAAACATGGTAAATATTCACATAAGATTTGGAAAAGGTTTGCATGCTTATTTTTTTGTTTGAATAACCATAATGTTTCAAGATGTTGGAAGAAGATAGCCATGCATAGGAAACTTTCAAAGAAAAGGAGGTAGAAACCCAAAGGTCCATTCGACAAAGTAAACCATGTTGAAAAGAAGATGCAAATGTTTTTTACTCATTGCCATAAGAAGGGCCATCTTTTAGAGAAGTGTTGGACTTTGTATCCAACATGTCATCCACAAAATTTGAAGAAAGTGGAGAGATATCTTGACATGAATGGAAAAGAGGATTCCATAATCGATGTGGGCAAGATGATTCACATGATGATGTGCAGTTGAAACAAGCGCCATTGAAATGGTTTGGTAAGAGATGGCTAGATTTCTTATCCAATTAAGGCCTTGCATGTCTTTTGATGATTGATGCATTTCTTTTCCAATTGAATGCATGTTGTATGTTTATGAAAGGAAGTTGTTTTGAAATTGGAGTATGTTGACTCACTTTATTGCAGCAAGATTTATCATTTCCTCTCTTTAATTACTTGTACATGTATATGGGGTCCTTGTACTTGTCACTGTATTTGTGAGAGAGTTAAGAGTTGTCATACCTGCTTATGTTTGTCTTGAGAGTCAGTTGTTTGAAGAGGCATGTTATTTCAACTTATGTTTTGTTGATGGTTTGTACACCAAGATGTAGGAGTACATGGAGATGTTCACATGATTTGAAATTAGTTACTTTGAAGTAGCAAAAGAAAAGAGGTTCTCTAGTTGTATTTATTGCATGATGTGTTTTTCATATTGATGGTTGTGTTCATGACAACATGTCGTAGGATTTTTGAAGGACCACTCTTGAGCAAGAGGCTCATGATTAGGCTTCATTCTCAAATCATGGCATGAGAAATATGTCAATACTACAGGATGCTAGAAAGAAGGAAAATATGTCAAAGAATTTGTAGCCAAAAAGTTTGCATCCATTGTAGACCATTTGATGTGTTGATGCCAAGAAACATAAGAGATGGTGAATGCATTCTTCCAGATGTGGAATTTGGAACCGTGGAGGTAAAATAATGTTCATTTCCTTTCTTATTATTAATTATGTTAGAACTCATTGTTTTATTTCACTCAGATAAGCTTAACTTGGAAAAGTGGTTTCCAAGAGGAAGCTTGCATCAAATGCATGTATTTGTAAATGAGGAACATGATTCTCAGTGGGAAGGAAATCCGTTAGTTTCCAACCCCAGAGAAATCTATTTGGTACAAAAAAATTATTTTTCAGTTAGCAAGAAACCAACAAGTTTTGGATTGGGTCAACAATAAGAGGACATTGATTGAAGTGCCAAGCCATTTGCAAGGCAAGGCATGCCAGTGAACCCAAAGTCGTTGTCTTGGATATATTTCCAAGTAGAATCAATATGATATAAATTGGGAAGTAGAAGAGGATTAAGCTCTCATGAGATAACCATATTTTGTGGGTCCAAAATAATGTTAGTGGGAAGGAGTGATCGGAATGTGGATTGGGAAAAAAAATTGCCAAAAAAAAGTGCTAATAATTTCACCAAAAAATAAAGAATGGATCTGAATATTCGCCAGGAATATGGCGCAATTCGTTTCACTCCAAATGGAGTCCATATGAGGAATTTAGAGCTTTTTTATCACTGTGTCAAACATGCAAATTTAAAAAAAAGGGGTAAAAAACGTTCAAAGGTCAAATTTTGGGAATAATTCTCCAATTTTTCCCAATAATTGGATGACAAGTGTCGAATTATGAATGGCTCGAAATTCTAGGCATATGGCACAATTTCATTGGTTTTAGATGAACCAATGGGAGTGTGACACGTGGCTAGCCTGGAGGCTACCATATGCCCCCCTTCCAAGGCCAAATTTGAATGTTAGTTTTGGAGGAATTTGAATTTAAATTTCGGCAGGAAAATTCAAATTTATTTTTGGTTGAAAATTTTTTGGGTGGAGGTTGGGCTCGAACCCATGACCTCCTCCACAGAAGCGCAACCATTTACCAATGGACCACCACATTGTAACTTAACATACAATGGGTGCACCTTGTAATTATGGTTTGCATTATGTTTCGGCAGTGGTTTAAACGACCAACCTTGATGGGCCAGCCCTTGGTCCATGGGACCACGCCCCGAAACCGAAGGCGGGGCTTCATACAAATGGCACAGTTTAATTTTAAATATAAGTTTAGTTAACCCTTAAGCCATGATTAAGCATTATTCCTATTTTAAATCATATTTTTATAAAACACGCTTATGCACAGTTAAACCATGATTATCCCTAATTAAACCTATATTTATGTTTAACTAAACAACGATTAATTTGACAGAGAATTCGGCGAAGTCACCAAATTTAGCGCCACTTCCACTTTTGGTGGACTAAACTAAAGATTTTCTAGATTTGGTGGAGATTCCTAGGGAAAATTGAATGAAGCATAACTTTTTCTATTCTTAATCAATTTTGGCTCAAGAGGAGTCATTATTAGATGATTTTGATTCTTTGAAGCTAATGGAATAGGTTGCAGAGGAGTTGGAGCACTTCTAAAAGTTCTTTGCCACCTTGAAGATTAAAGAAGCTCAGGGCCACCAAGAGGGGAGGTCATGCCTCGGTCAACTCGAGACGATTTTCAAATATTAAATAGTCCATTTTGAGGTTTTTGGGTCTTTGAAGCCAATGGAGCAAGTTGTAAAGCAATTGGAGCACTTTAGGTGCACGTAAACAAACATTTTACCATTAATTTGAAGAGGGCCTAGCCAGTTGAAGTAGGTCCATGGAGATGTAGCCTAGGAGGGGTGAACTCCATTATCAGATATTGTGTAATGTGTATGCTATGTGTTATTTATCTGCATTTTTTTTTTACATGAGTTTTTAAAATCCAATTAACTCTTAAGTATATCATCAAGGACACTTCAAACTTGATACATAAACCCCTTCAGAAGTGGCTAACTTGAGACAATCCTAAACACATTATTTTTATATTGATGAGGGAGCTAGCATAACAAAGCTAGTTTTCCCATCTTCATAACAAACATCTATTCACATATAGTGTAAGTTAATGGTAATAGTGAACCTAGTGACTTTCCTACTATTAGAGAAATATATCAAAATAGAACATAAGAAAATGTTGTAATCATAGTCATCATAACTAAGTTTGTATGACCCCATAAATTCCACAACATGTGTTTCATCGTCAAATTCCAAAAAATAATTTACCTTCCTCTTACCTTATTAGTAGAGGTATGCTTGTCTATCCCCATATGAGGAAATTGAGTTTGGTAGCTAGATTCTACACTAACTATGGTAGCTTGGAAAAACCTAGGGGGGGCATTCACCATGAATGAATTGATTATATTTATGTGTGTCTCCCAACAAATAGGTGATGCCCTTAGCTAAAAAACGAGAAAGAAGAGTTATATTTCTACTCTTAGTTGGAACTTGAATAAATTCACCACCATTAGCAGAAGCTAACTCTTCTTGGTTTGTGAATTTTGATATAATACCAAGCATGATATTTCAAGAACTAGCATTAGGTATAAGTATAAATTCATTATCTTATGGTAAAGGATTTTGAGTGTCCTAATGACCTTAACATCAATAATGGAAAAGAAAAAACATTTTAAGGTTTGGGAAAAATTAACCGAATGGAAATATGAATCCAAGATTACGACATGAAAAGCAATGGGGCTCATCATTGATAAATTATCCAAGAGGGTGAAAGAATAATTTTAATAAATCCTTAGACTACATTACAAGCCCTAGGAATATAGCGAAGTATGAGAATATGATTAAGAAGCGTCATTAACCAACAATATTGATTGCAATAAAAAAAGACAATAAGGATATTATAACATATTAAATGCCACTAAATAACCATCTCCATTGCATGCATATATTTATGAAAGGTTAATTGAAAAAATTCCTTGTCATTCTTCTAGTTTTCATGTAGACGCACCATAAGGTGTCCACACTTTCTTAAGAAAATCCCTAATCATAACATATTAATGTATTACTACTACGATATCCTAATAAGATGGAATGACACAAATAATCAGAAAATATTTCATATTTAGCGACAACAATATCAACAACCATCTTGACAAATGATATTTCATTATTTCGCGGAAATCATGAAGGAAGCTCACTTATGATATTTGAAAATTCACAATGATTATTGTTGCATAGTTTTAGTAGATTAGTTTAGTAGATAAATGTTATGAAATGGGGTGGCCATCTAACCCAATTGGGTCTAAAGACTTATGCTAGTCATTTGAAAGGCCATGGGAATAAGATATAGGTAAAGGTTTTCAATATTAGTGTAAATGAAAATAAGACAACAAATAAAGCAGGTTATGACAAAATATTTCATAGTAGATATAAAAAATACTTATTGCTAAATTCATCTATATCAATGAGATATTTGGACCATGAGTAAATATGTAATTTTTTACAGAACTTACGACATGAGAGATTGATTTTAGGGCATGGACCATGGTCAAGGAAGGAAAGTAAGTGCTATAGGTCACATTTCAAGTTTCTATGACCAAAGAGTTATGAACATAGTCTTGAACCACCTCAAAATGCCTTGATATATTATGTTTTGTATTCGAGTGGGAATATGGATGAAATTATGAAGTCTTATGCACGACGCATAGATCTTAGGTGCTCAATTATTTTTCATTATTAAAAAAAACATCCTTTATGCTCTAGGCCAATTTTTGTGATCCTTTGGTTTGTCATCTTTACTTTTATCATATTTTTAATTGTTTGAATTGTTTCTCCAAACTTTAATATATTTACATTTAAAAATATTTATAATATGACACATTAATCTATGATGAAATTGCACATTCTTATAGATTTAGTAAAACACATTCAAGTAATACAAATGATCAATTAATAAATGTTTTTTTCCTTTTCTGGTCCTTGCTAGATATAATATAACTAATGGCTATTTATAAAAAATCGTAAAACGTCAATCTTAAAATTTGATTAAATCCATCAAAATTATTAACAAAAAATATAACGATATAAAAAATGATTCATATTAAACATATCCTTTGGATATAATATAAAACTCTTTATAATAATTTTCACATGAAAAAGGAAATTTTATACTTTTGCTTAAACAATGAAGAAAGACAAATAACATAATTCATATTTGAAAGTTCTACGATTAAGCATTAACTCCTTTCTTTCAAAAATGTGTATCTACGTGTTAATTCCTTTGATTCAAAATAAATGAATTTCAATACATGAATTTCCATGTTGCTGTATCAAGAAATGTAGTTCGAGGATTATTTGGTAGTCGCTGAGGAATAGTAATTGACTGGAAAATCTTCTTTGAGGAAGATCTCTGGAATTAAATTGGATTAGTTTGAAAATATGTCATTTAAATATTTGCATTCTATAAAATATATATTTATTTCATTTATATATCTAAAACTGTTGTGAATATATTTTAGTGGCAAGTTATATAGATTTTTAAGTTGAATTTTTATGTGATTTGAAGGAGGAGTTTGGTTGGTTTTTTCCAATAGTAAAAAAGTTATTATAATTTAACTTTCAAATTAATAATGTATAGTACTATTACTTATTATTATTTTCTAATACATATTAACACATCATTCTTATTCAAGAAATTCTTGGTATCCATGTTGTGATACCTTTCAATTGACCATACCACCTTGCGAGAGAATAGTAAGTAAAAGGGAGGCTCCAACATTAGGGCTATCTCTAGCCCCAAATATTTGTTCAGGTGAAATTTTGTTGCAATTGTTTTTGACACCCTACTCTTAGAAGTCAGAAAGGAAATTAGACAACAAGAAGCCCATGAATTCAAGGACAAGGAATATTTATCAAATTCAGAAGTGGGTAGTTTAGAATTAATGTGGATTCTAGACCAAGGGATAAGAAGATGGACCATTACTAGATATTTGGAGAGAAAGTGGACTTGAAAGGTATTCCTCAAAAATAATATATTGTTTAAATAACATCTCAGTTCATCTACAGAGGATGGAAAAAATGTCTTATTCCATTATTTCTGATTCCAACTCTTTTTTAGGATATGTGTCTAAAATCCTTACGGTAATCAACAAACCTCAGGGGAGAATTGCTTCAAATGATCCTTCCACCAAATTTGTGTTCAAGCAAAACATAGACGCAAAAAAAAAAATAGAGACAAAAAATTTAACATGGTTCACCCAACCAATCTGGGCTACGTCCACCAAATAGAGGCATTGGCAATCTCATTCACCAACTAGAGAATTACAACATCTAAGTTTCCCATCTGCTCTTCCACTCACCTCACATCCCTCATGCTCATTTTCCTCTACGGGCTTACATTTTATAGCTGGGAGTAGAAACAGAATCATAAATTAACTAACAACAAAATTGGATGCAATAACTCTACATCGGGATTAGATGGAGTCAATTTAGCAACAAATCCTATTGTTGTCAATTTCATGAGATTTTCTCCAAATTTAATTTAAGAAATCTCAACAATCTCCACCTTGATAATAATTATCTTGATACCCTGTTCCATTATTATTTTAATCTTTTCTACAAGCCAAGAGAAGCCAGAGACCATCGTAGCTTCTCTAATAAAACTGGTTTCGTGAACATGTCTGCATAGTTTTCCTTTGTATGCACTTTTTCAAGAGAGACACCCTGTTCAGTGATAACCTATCTTACAAAATGGTACTTGATAGGTATATGCTTTGATTTACTATGATAGGTTGGATTTTCAGCTAAGTGAATTTCACTTTGACTATCACAAAATAACTTCATGTTGTCCTGCAACCTACCAAACTTACTAAACAAACCTTTCAACCAAACCGCTTCTTTGCAAGCATGTGAAGCAACTATGTATTGTGCTTCTGTAGTGGATAAAGAAACAATGTTTTGTAGCTTTTACATCTAGCTAATAACTCCACCTGCAAGAGTAGAGAAATATCTGGAAGTTGGCCTTCTCTTATCCAAATCACCTGCAAAATCATAATCAACATATCCGCAAACAAATTCACTACTTCTGTTATAAGTGATCCAATAATCACTTGTGCCTCTCAGATACCGAAGCACCCATTTCACTGTTGACTAGTGTTCTTTTCCTGGATTTTCCATATACCTGCTGACAACCCCAACTTCATTTCAAATATCTGGTCGTGTACAAACCATCACATACATCAAACAACCTACTACATTGGAATATGGATTTCTAGACATATATTCCTTTTCTTAAATTTTGTTAGGACATCAAATTGAAAAAAGCTTAAAATGGGAAGCTAAAGGGACTGAAAAAGGCTTCACATTGTTCATACCAAACCTTACGAGTGTTTTCTCAATACACTTATTTTGTGATAGCCACAACTTACCATTGCTCCTGTCTCTGAAAATCTCCATGCCCAAAATCTGTCTTGCTGCTCCTAGATCTTTCATATCAAATGTCCTAGCCATCTGAGCCTTTAACCTGTTGATCTATGTTATGATTTTTCTTGCTAAAAGCATATCGTCAACATAAAACACTAAGATAATGAACATGCCATTACTCAATTTCTTAAAGTAAACACAATGATCATATTCACTTCCTATATAATTTTGACTCAACATGAAAGAATCAAATTTCTTGTACCATTGTTGAGGCGACTGCTTCAGACCATACAATGATTTCTTGAGCTTGCAGAAAAATTTCTTTTTTGTGATTTTCATCAAACCCTTCCAGTTGTTCCATGTAAATCTCCTCATCTAAATCTCCATGTAAAAATGTAGTTTCAACATCTAGTTGCTGTAATTCTAAATCAAGTAAAGAAACTAATGCTAACACAATTCGAATTGAAACAATTTTTACAACTGGTGAAAATATCTCATGAAAGTCAGTTCTTGTTTTATGAGAAAACCCTTTTGCAACCAGCCTTGCTTTGTACCTGTCTTCTATATAATCAACACCCCTTTTCAATTTGTAAACCCATTTACATCCCACAGTTTTCCTGTCTTTAGGAAGTTCCACCAGATCCCATGTGGCATTCTTGTTTAATGCCTTCATCTCGTCCTTCATAGCTTCTTTCCACTTATTACTGTTAGAACCTTCTACAGCTTCCTGATAGCACAAAGGTTCATCATCATTAGCAGTTAAAGCAACTGAAGTAACATAATCATCATATATTTTAGGAGGACATCTGATTCTCGTGGACCTCCTTAAAGATGTTTATAGTTCTTCCAAAATTTGCTGATTATTATCTGTAGGAACTTCTTCATGATCTGCATCTAAAACATGTTCATGATCTACATATGAAACTGGTTCATGATCTGCACTATCATAAGTATTTGAACTGGTTTGAAACTGAATGTGTTGAAACTTAGGTACATTATCTTGTTTCAATTTATCATCTACATCTGGATTATCAAGTGAAGATTCATTGAATTTAACATATCTGTTAATAATGATCTTGTGAGTAGTAGGATCCCACAACTTGTATCCCTTAGTCCCATCACCATATCCAAAAAAGATATATCTTTTCTATTTAGGATCTAATTTAGAACGCTGATGTTGCAGAATTAGAGCATATGCATCACAACCAAAAAATTTCAGTTTAGAATAATCACAAGGATGACCTTTCCATACCTCTTGAGGAATTTTGCATCCTATTGCAGTTGATGGTGATCAATTTATCAAATAACAAGTCGTAGATACTGCTTCTGTCCATAGTTCCTTATGCAAATTGGCATTACTAAGCATACTTCTTGCTCTCTCTAAGAGAGTCCTGTTGATGCGTTCAGAAACTCCATTTTGATGCGGAGTATATACAGTAGTTCTATGTCTTTCGATCCCAACATCCTTGCAATAATTATCAAATTCCTTTGAAGTAAACTCACCAAGTAAACTCACCACCATTGTTAGTTCTTAAACATTTAATGGTTCTTCCAGTCATGTTCTCTGCTAATGCTCTAAACTGTTTGAAACTTGTGAATACATCATAATTTTTCTTTCACATATAGACCCACACTTTTCGAGAGAAATAATCAATAAAAGATACAAAATATGAAGATCCTCCATATGAGATTGTAGGAGATGGACCCCAAACATAAGAATGGATATAATCAAGGATTCCCTTACTAGTATGTTTTCCAGTTTTAAACTTATGTTTGCTTTGTTTCCCATATAGACAATGTTTGTAGAAATCTAACATATAATATTTTAAACTAGGAAGTAACTTACGATCAGATAAAATTTTTAAGCCTCTTCCGCTCATACGACCCAACTGTTGATGCCATAGACGAATAGAATTACTATTGTTTTCATATACTGTAGAAGCATGATTTGACTCTGTTCTTCCTTCTAACTGAAAAAGATTTCTAGCCTTCTTTTTTTTCATTACTAGTAAAATTCCTTTATAAACTTTCATTCCTCCACCTTGAATAAAGGTTTTATATCCATTTGTCTCTATTAATCCTAGTGAAATGAGGTTTTTTTTAGTTCAGGCACATGTCTTACATCAGTTAGAATTTTATTTGTCCCATCAAACATTTTAATCTGGATGCTTCCAATTCCTACAATATTACATGATAAATCATTTCCCATGTAAACAACTCCATCATTGATTGTTTTATCTGATTTAAACCTCTCTCTATGAATGCACATGTGATTTGACACACCATAACCTAACAACCAATGTTGATCATGATTAGACAAACTAACTGATAACACTTCATCACTCATACCTGAAATGGTTGCCAAACCTGTATTTGTCGTGTTTGCTTCTTTCTTTTCTGTCGAAGAGTCTCCTTTGGATGTTTGCTGTCTCTTCCAATAGTCCTTCTTCAAATGTCCCGATTTTCCACAAAACCAACAATTTACCTTACTCTTCTACCCTTTTGATTTTGACCACGAGTTGTTTTTCTTAATGAAGCGTCTTTCTTTAGAACGACCTCTAACCATCATTGCTTCTGATGTAGAGGTTTCTGAATTGGACCTTTTCCTTGTTTATTCAGATAGAAAAGCTCGAACAACATCATCAAACTCAAGGGTTTCTGATGAACTAAGACTTACAGAAGTAACAAAATGATCCCCTGACTCGAGCAATGAGAATAATAATGTTACAGCTTTATCTTCTGATTCAAATTTTACTTATATACTTTCTAACCACACCAAGAGAGTATTAAATGTATTCAGATGATCATTTATCGTTGTACCTTCCTTCATGTGCAAGCTATACAACTGTCTCTTTAGAAGAATCCTATTTGTTAACGATTTTTTCATGTAAAAATTTTCAAGCTTTGTCCACAAACCAACAACAGTTTTCTCTGACACGATGTTAAATAACACATCATCTGCCAAACACAAACGAATTTCGCTCAGTGCTCTTGCATTGATGTCACTCGATTCATTATCCGTCATGGTGTAAGGTTGTTTGGATTTTCCCAAAAGCGCCTTCGCCACACCTTATTGTATGAGTAGATTGTGCATCTTAACTTTCCAGATTTCAAAGTCATTTTTCCCATTGAACTTCTCGATCTCAAATCGAGCACTTTGTGTTTTTGCCATATTTATCTTCTTCTATGGATCCTTAATTTCTTTTTAAATCAAATTAAAAATTTGTTAAAATTCCATTTTTAGGAAAAAATAGGCCCTAGACCCATAATAAATCGATATTAACATCCTTATCAACCCCATTTAAATCGATTGATAAAATATCGATTTACCATAGAAATCAATTTTTTTAAAACTTGTAAATCAATCAAGTGCCACCTTTTTGAACGACTGAATATATAAATCGATTTTAAAATCAATGGCTTATAAAACAAAATATCGATTTAAAAATTGGATTCATCGTTCAACAAAACAGTGTTAAACGTATATAATATTCCATGTAGATCTGCAGCTCATGGCTCTTCCAACTCACAGGATATTCCACGGTCCATGCAGCTCAAAAACGACCAACCTGCAATCCTTCGCCACGCAGAAATAACTCACAACTCAACAGTCTCACTGTCTTCAATGCACAGAATCATACTTTGTATTAACTCAACCTCATGGCTTACACATCCATGCTTTTTTATATTAACGCTCTACCACAATGGCTTACACAGCGCTAACACAACCAGCCTTATCTATAACCATGACCATGACTCACAACTTCTGCAATCGGCTTTGATAGCTCACAGCTATGAAATCGGTCCTCAACACTAGTGCTCCAACTTGGTAGCGCACAAACAGGAATGAACAACTCACAGCTTGGAAAATCGGCAGTTCACACTCAAGCTCGTTCCATGCAAGCTCGATCTGGTGCAACAGTCTCAGTCCACACAACTTCTTTGAAACGGGAACAACTTGACACATCCAATTTCACACAGCAATTTCACCGCAAACATACATCCTAAAACAAAAAGCACAAACTACAACATGCTTACCAGGAGAGAATACGCTACTCACACACAGAAGACCTGGCCTCTCGGCTTCTTTGTCACATGCAGCAGACCTAGCCTTTCGGCTTCTCTATCATAGGCAGCAGAGTCAACGCACGTACCAGCTCAACAACGTAAGCTCTGATACCAATTGTTCAAGCAAAACATAGACACACAAGAGAAAATAGAGACAAAATATTTAACATGGTTCACCCAACCAATCTGGGCTACGTCCACCAAACAGAGGCAACGAAAATCTCATTCATCAACTGGAGAATTACAACAACATAGTTTCCCATCTTCTCTTCCACTCACCTCACATCCCTCATGCTCATTTGCCTCTACGGGCTTACAATTTATAGCTGGGAGTAGAAACATAATCATAAATTCACTCACAACAAAATAGGATGCAATAATTTCACATCAGGATTAGATGGAGTCAATTTAGCAACAAATCCTATTGTTGTCAAATTCATGAGATTTTCTCAAAATTTAATTTAAGAAATCTCAACAATTTGACTCATTTTCCCTTCATGCTCCTTTAGCAAACAAGACTCTAGCATGTTCGTTATCTCTGATTAATATGACAGCTCTCTATAAGATCTTCAAGTGTCTCTCTCTTTACAAGATGTTTATATTTTGGACACAAGAAGCTAACAACCTGCAAAATGAGAAGGCAAAGGTTCAAACATTTCGGTTCGTCATTTTTCTTGGTTCTTCATAATTTTTTTTATGTTGGTTCATGCGAGTCTTTTTGTAACTCATGATTTCCTCTTGGCTGTAAGCTAAAGGTCCTTGTAATTGTCAAGCTAGATTGTCATGCCCATGGATTTTTTTAGTGAGTCAAGACATGTGTAGAGAAAACTCTATTAAGCTCTACTATAGTTTGACATATTTTTGATTAATAAATTCTTTACTCATTAAATAAAAAGCATTATAAAAAAATTCAAACCACTTGAAATTATCTACTAATAATCTTTTTTATATATTACACAAAGATAAAATTATTAATTTTTAAAAATTTCTTACCATTCAAATTTATATATTAATATTTTTCATTTTATATAAAATATAAATAATCATAAATTTTATTTTTTTAATATTAAAATTTTTAATTAAAAATAAATTTGATTACTATATATATATATATATATATATAATGTAAATTGAAATCACATCAAATTTCAAAATTAAATTCAATAGGATTAAAGTTCACATGTCGAAAACTTATGAGTTAGTTTACATATATGTGGGTGCGTGTAAGTGTGAAATCACTACAACATAAAGGGGGTTTTAAGACAATATTTAAGACAATTTTTAGGTAAATTGTCTTAATTTGAGACAAAAGAAAACTTGTATATTGTCTTAAATATTGTCTTTAAGCGGGTGTCTCAAATTAGATCGTCTTAAAATTAAATTGTCTTAAAATATTGTCTCTATAAAGAAAATACATAACAGAAGATTTTTTTTTCTTTCGAGAGACAATAGTGGCACTACAAGACAAAAGGGAGTTTTAAGATATCTTTTAGGTAAATTGTCTTAACTTGAGACAATTTCATTTTTGTCTCTCCAAAGACAATAGTTGAAATTAAAAGCATATTGTCTTTATGGAGACAACATCTTTAATCCTATCTGTTGTGTTTGTAGAGACAATATAAAACAATGAATCCAAAAAAATATCTCACCATTAAAATAAATCAACATAAAAATATTTAATTAAAAAAATCTACAATATCATCTAATAATTCATGTTAGGGTACAATGGAATCAAACCACCAACCTCCTGCATGGTAGGTGCTCTTCCAATGAGTTATGACACTTTAAAGAATTATGTGGAGTTATGGTAGTCCTTGAAATTGTATAATAGGCATTGGATTTAAAAAAAAAATCAACACATAATCGCATAATCCTTGTAAAATATATAACCATGCAAGCCCTTATTTTTAGCTTGATAAAGAAACAACCCAATGTAATTAGCTCAGTCTGACACCCTTGTAGCTTGACTTGCACAAAAATATTATAATAAACAATAATCTAGAAACAAATTAATTTAGTCATACAAATAAAATTAACTAGAATTAGCACAAGCAATAGAACCACCACCCAAAGAGCTACACTAGCTTGCTAGTACGCACTGATGACACATATTATGTACAAAACAAGCCATGAATGCATCATCAACTCATTCAATACGGATTGGGCACTCTCCTCATTCACCATTACTAATTTATTTTACCACTTCTTCAATGTAAGCTTTTGAAAGTACAAAACTTGAATCTCCATTAACACATATTTGGCTTCCTAGAAGCAAATACCTTGCCCTCTTATACATATCATATAAGTATTTTACATCACCTTAGTTGTTGATAGAGTGGAAATTAGAACAAATTCCATGCCATCTTATTTGAATTAGAACATTGTTGTGTATCACCCGAGCTGTTACCATTGCATATCACCCCAGGTGTTGATAACTTAGCAATTAGAACAAATTCTAACATATCACTGCTCATAACACAATTAAAAAACTCTTAATATTTGGGGCTCAGCATAATGTTTTTCAATAAAAATCATTTTACAATAGACAATAAAATTCATTTTACGTAGGACATTCAAAACTAGAACTTACCTCATGACAAGAAAAGGACATTCACAACTGGCACAACCTCAAAAGAAATTCCATAATAGATGCATAGTTGTGAAGAACTTTTTCTTGTTCAAAAAATTGATTAAACTGAACCTGTAAATAGAAATTAACACCATATATTTTTTAATTCAAACCAAAATCACAACAAAAAAATGAATTAAAACTATTATTATATTTCATTTCCATGGATCAGAGAAGTTTTTGCCTTACATCTTTTATACAAAGCTGTATAAAATTTGTTCTCAG
Source organism: Pinus albicaulis (assembly GCA_034641835.2). Taxonomy (NCBI): domain Eukaryota; kingdom Viridiplantae; phylum Streptophyta; class Pinopsida; order Pinales; family Pinaceae; genus Pinus; species Pinus albicaulis. The sequence continues at coordinate 1,312,341,521 of CM076581.1, read as the reverse complement.
CTTTAGTAAACTCACACTCAATAACTTTTACATTATTAGGAGGAAGAAAAAGAATATTCGTGAAAAAATATTATAAATCACTCAAAGGGATCGGACATCAAAAGTCAGATGAAAGCCCAACTCTACATTCATACCTTCCCCCTTTGCAGTATTTGTTTTGTCCTTCGCAATGTTAAGTACCTTAAGTTAGCTTGAAATAATTTAAAAACATGTTCATCACCTTCCTCAAAGGGTTTTTGAATTAGTTTATACCACCTAGACGCCACAAGATATTAAATAAAAATAAAGTATCAATTTGTTGAAAAAACAAAATTAGACAAAGGAAAAAACTGTACATGGTACTGACTATCAGAGCGTTTAGTGGGCTAAATTTCACAACATTTATTTGTGAACCCAAGGTAGATAATTTTATCTTATAGGTTGTAGAACAAATTTACGTTTAAGGAAGAAATCAATCCATAAAAAAGGAGATAAGAAAACTAGCAGTGTAGATAATTCTCTTCAAATAATCTTAGTAGCAGATTACTGCAAGGGCATTAACTCATAGGTATTTTCTTCTTTGAAATTTAGATTCAAAGAGATTTATTACACTAAAATGTAAACGTGGAAACACATACAGTAAAATATGAAGAATCATAGTGGCAAAAACTTTCATAGATGGGAAGTAAAACTGAAACTACATTTGATTACCATAAATTTATGGGTTGTTGTAAGAAAATTTTCAGGCATGGGAAGTAAAACTGCAACTACATTCGATGGACATCAAGATATTGGTTTTTTTAAGAAGTACAGAAATAAGAACTTAATAAACATGAAGTAATTGAATGGAGTCTGAACATTAAGAGATGGAAAATCAAAATCAATTATTGAGGGTCAAAATTCAGATACTCTACTTTATTTTGTAGATCTATCTAAAAACTCAAATAAAATCTTAGAAGAGTTAACAAAATTTTTGGATCAAGGCTCACAATGTAATGTTTATTTTAAATAAGTGACTTTTTGCATTTAAAATGAGCAAGGAAACGATGTCCAACAATGTTATTGCATCCATGCATTAACACAACTACTAGAAGTGCATAAAAAGGTAGATTAAAATGATGCCTAGTCAAATTTATTAAAAAGAATACCCAAAAAAATAACAATGATAAATAATAAAAAAATGTTGCAACCTTCAAACCATACTCATGAGTCATAATAACATTAAAATAAAATAAATACAAATCCAACAACCTGCAATGTATGTTGTGAATTTATAAAAAATTAAATCCTTGTTACAACCACAACAAATTTTCAGGTATATATGCATCCCTTGTGCATTTATGTATTCATTACTTGTCATGACAATTTAGTTAGCCAAGAGGCATCTTAATTGCATCCCATGAACAAAACACATGCCATTTTATCATGAGAACATGATTATCATCCATAAAAGTGTTTCATATTCTAACTATGAGAATGGTTCCATTAAAAAGTGCCACAAAGTTTGTACCAAAAACCTTCCACAAGGTAATGAACTACTCCTAATGACATTACAATGGATATTTATGTTGAGAAAACACAAAATCCTCAATGTTCCATCCACCAAATTCTGCCATGCCATTTTTAGGGCCTGAATTAAGAATTTGAGGAGCCACATGGTGGCACTCTCCAAGCCCCTAAACCATGACACAAGGGTTTTTTCTATTTTTGCTACAAGAAGAGTTACACTTGATATTGTGTCCCATGGCCCCTGGCTCTCTAAGATCACCTTAGTGGTGTTGTCTTCATAAATGAGAGTTTCTCACTCAAATAATCTGCGTAACTATGTTGTTCTGAGTGTGTTGAATAACCCAACCTGGAAATTTTCAACTATCCAAAAATTGTGCAACTTCCAGATTTGATTTTCAGCCATATATTTTCTTCATGCATTGTTATTTACAACACTTTATGTCTTGATCATTTGACATAAGTAAGATGAATTTTTTTTGAATTAGTTGACATTGTCATTCAAGAATCCAAGGTTGGTTTGTGGCTGCTATATTTTTTGTTTCACTACTATTATAACTGCTGCAAGAGTGAATAATCAGATCTGGTTTAAGTGGGATAATTTTCCCTCAAGGGCTGGAACTTATCCAAATAGTTTGGTATCTTTTATCCTTGGATTGCATAGGGCTATCAAAAAATGAAATATTGTATCTTTTCCATTGTTGTCTTATACTCTATTTCATAACATCCATAACACTAAAAATTCACATTGATGAGATTCAGAAAAACTCTAGTCAAAGAGATGAAATTTATGTTTTGCATTAATTTTCATTTTCCATTCATCTAGAAACTTTAACACCGATGCCATGTGGCCTCACTATGAATGCCTTGGTGAAAAAATAGATTAATACATATAAATTGGACTGACCTTGTCACTTGAAAAAATGTTCTCCATTGTTGACGATTCAATTCCACAGAACTCAAACTAGAACTTATCCTCAAATAAGGCATATGCAAGCATTCAATTAGACTCGTAAATAAATAGTATTTCTTCAGTGGTGTTATCTTCATAGATGAGATTTTATTGCCCAAATAATCTACCCAACTATGTTGTTCTGAGCGGGTTGAATAACCCTACCTTCCTATGCAGTTTTAAGTATTTCGAGATAGCATTTATGTGTCTATTGTGGTATTATCCATCAAATCATTTCAAGGAAGTTCTCTGAATTAGGGTTGGGGACATAGTTATTAAACATCCAATGAGTACATCAAAAGCCACAATCCCTATTTCAGGTGCCAAAGACTTGGCCACAGAATTCAAGATTGACCCATTATATTTAGACCTAATGCCCCAATTACTCTATTGATTCTACTCCTCGGCACCAATCTCAAAATTTCTCTCAAGGTAATAACAAAGGTGCATTCATGTCACCTGAAAGAAGAAGGAATCTTAAAGAAAGAAAGTCCCCACTATATGAGTGTCAATTGCTGACAAACCTATAGTTTCAGCAAATGGGGAATATTCTAAATGAACAAAGGCTCCTAATACGGGCAATTGGATACAATCTTATAGGCTTAAAGGCATGGCTTCACCGAAACCTTACAAGGTAAGAGAATATGGACTGAATCACTGCCAATCCACAATGATAATGACCTCATGAATGTCAAGAAGGTATGCACCCCTATATAAAATTCATAGTTCATAACATTAGAATTATGATCCCTAGTTTCCATATTTTGTGATTACAGAAGTTAACCATCCTTTTACTTCAAATGGTCCTAAATCTGTTTACAATTTGGCCATATTGTTTCTAGTCATATGGATGCCAAGAGGAAGACTGTCACTTTAGTTTCTACCAGCCTTTCTTCAATTGTGGGGTGGGGCACAAACCCCTTATAGATTTTAGTTTTCAACCTTGGTAACATTTATGGACCTACTGATGCTAAGGAAAAATAAATTTCAGAATTGGATGGCTGAGAAGCTGGCTGATTCTCAGTGGCTAGTTGAACTCTAGATGATAATTAAGGTGTTTTTCTTGTGACAATTACCTAGAGAGAAAAGGTCACTAAGTGTTAAGATCATGAGAGATAAACAAGGATCAAATAGAACCAATAGCACACCCTAAATTAGAAAAAAACACAAAACACACAAAGAGAAGAGAAGATCATGAACAAGAGAAACACCATGTGCAACTAACGAATTGAGCATAAGAGAGAGCTTATCTCCTACTAAAATAATGTATTTGTACAATATTTATACACACTCTAAGGTGGAATGCCCTCCCTAAGAGGAGATACAGGTGCATTAATCTAGATTGGTCCCAACCACCTAGATATAATATAATTGGCCTTCTGAATTATTTTGAATATGACATTGTGACTAGAAACCTTCAACCAGAAAACAAAATATAGCAACACTATAGGAAGCCAAGCACATTTTCAGAGGAAAGCAGTAGTAACATACATTTAATCACTCTTCGTATAGGAATTCCTAGCCAAAGAAAAATTTATGTCATTGCTCTATGCTCCCCTATAGAGACAAACCATGTCCCTAAATCATCATAAGGGGAAAGTATCTATATCAAACATATTTGCGTAGATAAATGTATATATGAAGAAGGTAAACATTGAATAAGAGATTACTCACTCTACATTCTAGCTTTCCAGGCCTCGGTGGAGGAATAGGAGCTCCTAAACTATGTTGGGGAAGCATCTGATGACACATGAATACTAGTCAACAAATTAGTAGAATACACTCAAGAAAATATGGTGCTTGAGTATATTTAATTAACCATAAAAAACTTAAATAAAGAAGATCTCAACGTTGGCATCAAATATTTTGATAAAAAATTCAAAACACTGTAGAAATATTACTCTAAAATATAATAAGGCTCCAACATACCACTAAATAGCCAACTAAAGGTTGATTACTGGCATAAAATGGCATAACAGTTGGTGGCATATCTACTACTGCATCATGAAATCAAAATTGATTAGTTATATTAGTTATTGCAAGGTTACAAAATATGGAAATGGGAAAGTTTAACGAAATCAAACATCCATACTTCTCTAATCAAGCTAAAACTTACATATCCTATCAGGATTATTTTATCAGCAATTTGATCTAAATTTGTAGCTACAAAAATGATTAAACCATAGGTAAAATCAACAAGTAAACTTTGTATAAAAAAATATGCTAATCAAACAGTATGATTTCTATAAAACATACACTTGTTTTAAACTAACACTACAATAATATTATCATTCCATTTACTCATACATATATAATGACAGGAATAATAACTTTAGAATTCTTTTCATGATTTGATAAAAGAAATCCATCACATTGTAAAATTACCTCCATGTTTTGACATAAAATGAGCGATTTGTCTCACCCTGCAAAATCATAAGATCCACAAAAATTAGAGAAAAATGAAACCAAAGCATTCCCAGAAGTGAATAATAAGACTAACAACAATCCCAAACAATCTCAATGCAAAACTACAAGTATCGACCCAGAAGGAAATGAAACCAACCAAATTCCAATGAATTACATCAAGCAAAACACATGAGGGAGGTAAACCTAGGTTCTCATCATTGGAGAGAACTTGACAACACTAATAACCATATAACATAGTAACTCAAGGTGACTTTGAAATGACAAAAATTTAATTCGCAATTACTAATGATAGACTCCTTTATACATACATTAAACAATAGATAAATCCAAACAAATACTCACAGGTCCAATTTGTAAGCCCTTGGAATTGTGCATGATAGTAAGCTTTATAGGCGTGACCACTGTTTTCCCATTTAAAAATCTAGAAGCCCCTTGTTCCTATGTTCCTACAGTTACAGCAACATCCCTATCTCCTTTGCGCTCTGATATTTTTAAAGATTCCCCTTTGTTCTTTGGAAGATCAAACTTGCACTTGGCACCATATTTTCAAATACCTCTCTTGAAAAAAAACTGAGATCCACAATAGGAAATTCAGTAAACCAATAGTTCCAAAAGAAAAAATATAATCCGATTAGACACAATTGTAGAACATGAAAACAAAAAACTCATCACTGAGTATCTTACACTACATTCTGGCTCACGAGGCCTCTCTAGTAGTGAAAGAACAATAGGTTTGACCTGCAAAGGCAAGAGCATATAAATTTAAGGACTGATTACATATCATATTAAATTGAAGACAAAAAATAATGGATGAAAACACAGACTCACTTGAGTACCTCACCTCCATCAACATTCTCCTCTGATTTTAAGGTTACCAACCTATCTTTTGGATGGTGGAACTTGCATTTTGAACAAAACTTGCATATGCTAGTTTTGATATAGTACTGAGTCAATAATATGAAAATAAACAACCCAAAAAAAAACTAAATTAAACTACATCAAAAGAAATAAAAAATTATAAACAAAAGCTAAATTACAACAATATCAGAAGGACATCATCTATCAGAAAATGTTAAAATTGTCAAATAGGGCCAAAATCCACTATGGTATGCTCAGTTGACATAAATAATAATATCACTAAATTCCTCTTCTCGAGAGGACCAAAATCAATATAAATATTGTCTACTTTGGATAAGGAAAATAATTCATTAACTCAAATGAAATTGCATAAGGAATAACCTTATTTACGTAGGAAAATTTGAAAAATTTAAATTTCCCTCCATGAGTAATCAAGTCATCCTACCCAAGAAAGATATAAATAACCTATCCTTGGCTCATCGATACTCATTTTTCTTGTCTCTGAAGTAGCTACAGAAGAAGCTGATTTCCAACAAAGGAGATGGAGGCAATGTTGGGTTCTATTTAGTCATCTCCAAGGGATGAGTTCCATAGGATGGAGGATGAGTTTGTTTAGGGCATATTTATGATTCGTTTTAGGCATTTTATATTCTTCAGGTCTGAAGCTTCTAGCCACAAGTGTTAAGGCATGTACTGTTATGAAACCCTCTTTTAGCAATATGAGCTCTTCAAGGAGAAGGTCAATATTATTGGAAGCCTAGTTTGGATCATTTGAGGCAGCATTTTTTTCTTCTTGTTAACTACAGTCATGCATTAGAATATTATGGGTTCCGCTCTATGTTTTATGGTGGTTTAAAAGCTTGATTGAGTTATTTTCATCTTTATTAGGAGCGTGTTGGATGAAGATTATTTCAACGCTCGAATATGTGCCCTAACCGGGACATAAATCCTCCTTAAACTAGATCCATCATCATCAATAGTGAAGGTCGCATAAATAAGATTTTTTGATTATCCTTTTAAGGATTACATTTTTTGACTTTAGATGATCATTGATCAAGGCAAGGGTTTTTTAAAAGTGAAGATAGAATGGAATATTTAACGGGTTACTTCTTTGTGATTTGGACAAGGGAAATTTCTGGAAAGTCAACTTTGACTTTATCATTGTACTCTCTCTCTCACTCTATTGAATATTTGATACTATATAAGAAAAATTGATAAAGGTTTTCCCCGTCTTGGGGTTTTTCCCTAGCTTGGGCCAATTTCAGTGTTTTCTTGTCTTGGCTTTCCTTTTGCATATGCCTTATTATGACCTTTCTATAATTACTGTGAGTGGATAGTAATTATTTGATTGTTATTGATATAAATGGAATTAATATTGGGCTGATTAAATTAAGTATCCTAATAAAAGATCACGTTAACCTAAATTAACATGGTATGAGAGCTCAGGTGAGGAAAATCCCAAGAAAGAGAAAGATAAATCACTTAGAATTTTGTCTACAAGTCTCTGTGATCTCCTTCCTCTGGAAATCTGAAGGTTTAGAAGAAATGTCGCTAAATTCTCGTAGCCTTCAGCTGTAATGATGTAGAGGTTAGATCCATGTTTTCCAGTATCATACAAGGTTGAGATTTATGTTTGTCTTATCGACAATATAAAATGATTCTGAACCTGAGACCTGTAAGAAGACTGAGTCACAACTAAATTTCTTTCAAGGCTCCTATCAAAATAAAAAATGCAACCCGAATTCAGTAATGGATGAAACAGGCATAAACTAGTAGCCACAATTGAGGATTCAGACATGTGGTTTTTCTGAAGAATTAGAGGGTTGGAAAGACTGGCCAAATACAAAGATTACATATGTAACTGAGCAAGGAAAGGTCACTTTGTAAGGCTTCATCACAAGGAATGGTATGTACATTATAATGATTATTAATAATGATTTTTGCAAATTATTTCCATTGGAATCTAGCATTTGTTTTGGATCCAGAGATATTAAGAGAAGTATAATATCTATGGACTTAGTCGAAGCTGAAAATCAACACTTGAATCAGTGAATTCTTCCAGAGTATGCCTACGATATTTTCTCAAAACATTGGTGACCTAATATTATCCATACATCCGCTTGATCTAAGATATGTCAAGGAAGTTTGATTTTCATCATCCTTAAACCAATGATTCAATGTATGGATGTCCTTCATGGGCAACGGAGAAGTGATTTAATCACTTCTATGTCCATCTCTGAGGACCGATTCTTGTGAGAAAATACAAACATCCAACACTTACTAGTTGATGTTGGAATCAAACATTTATATATAGTGTCCTTTGGAACGAATCGTTGTTGTCTAGAAATTGACAATGAAATTTTTAGAGGCATGCTTTCTTAATTATTATGAACAAACCTTGAGTAAATTTCAATGGTTGGAATTGGATCAACGGTTGGTAGCTTATTCGATTACTTCAAGTCCCAGCCAAGCCTACCTATAGACTGATGAAGTTTTCGTGTATCCTAAAGATGTTTTATTAAATATGAGATATATACTCTAAATATATACTCAGTGGAATTCTCTTCAAAACAGTCGTTGAATTATTGTAATATAAGAGAAGTCCAATAGTAAATAATGTCATCAGGTGTTATCAAAATTCCTACTTAATCAAGTATGAATCTCTTACAGGAGGAGTAGGATTAGGAAGAGTTTCTCTTCGTCCTACATTAGGGGATCATAATCAACAGTTGCTTAAAAGGCAGAGTAAAGTTTTCTTCATCAATAAATAAAGGTTCAACATTTCATATCAGTCTTAAAATTACTTATCTCCAACGTATCAAATTGAAGAGAGATGAGAATGACATTAATCCTCTTTCAGTTTTGAGAAAAAAAAATGTCTTCTATAGAGTAATCTTGAAGCCTTGTAGTAGCACCTTTGAAAGAAACAGTCCTAGAGATGTAAAAAAATGTGGAAATCTGAAGATTTTTTATGATCAGACATCCTTAATAATAGAGATATTTTCTCTTGCACACTGTACTCTAGAATTTTGTTTGGACCCCTCCATTGGCTTGTGAAATAAGTCAAATTGTATTGCACTGTGTACGACTACAGTAAGGTTTTCATTTTCTCAGCAAATGGCAAGTATCAGAATCTTGAGGGTAGAAGTCAATTTATTTTCTCAACAGTTTAACGTGCATGGTCAAGGAGTTTCATTACCATATTCTTTTTCTTGTACACAAAGGATATATATATATATTGATGACTTCATGAAACTGGCATATGATAATAAGTTATGGAGTTTAAATTTGTGGTTGAAAATTGGCTCTTCTTGATTTAATCTATGCATTTCTTGGGCTCCCTTTGGTCTATCTAGAGAGTGGAAAAATATGTTAAGAAAAGTTCTAATAAGGGCTAGATGTAAGACACCTTGACATAATCATATTTATAGCAGTCAGTTCAAAAGGAACAATGCAGATCACTCCAAGAAAAAACAAAAAATTATATATATAAAAACCAGAGCATGTCTCTTTGTATCTTCATATAGTCAGAAGTACTTATGATATTAAGGTATGTCAGTTGAACACACTATTTTAAAGTCATTGTCGAATGATTTGAGCATGTGAGAAAAAATTCCAGGTCAATTTTACTAATACAGTTGTAGCATGATAAAGTCTCATTGATGAAAGCTAGATGATGAGTTAAAGTAAATATTCAAAAGGAGCTATGGAGTCCCTGATAGAATGGCTTGTCAACAATTCTTGCCCAATGATTTTTTGAACAGAAAGACCATGTCATAAGGAATTTATCTTCAGAAGCTAGCTGAATTAATCACTATGTATTAGTGGCAGGTTACAGATAGCTCGATGGTTATGTTCTGGACGAGGATGTAATTAGGATACAGCTTAAGAAGTACTACAATAGAACTTCAAACATATAATTGTTGTGATAGCCAAGGATCTGCTAATTTTATCAATTTAATATAGTCCAGGTGAAATAAATTAGTCCCTAATACAAGTGGGATGTGCTATCTAAGAATAATATCAGACATGCTATTTAGAGGAAAATAGTCTTGATGCCTTGATATAAAAACCAATAACATGCTAAAACTTGCACGCAGTAAATAATTTCCACACAGCCCATAGTCCACTTATAACATATCACATTAATAATTTTACCACAATGGAAGATAAATTTCTATTTATATCATAAAAACATAAACACATACTGAAGTGTGCTTATTATTATTATTTGGAATTTGGGGCTAATTGGATTAGCACACACACAAAAAATAACAAATACTACAATATAACCTCGACCATATAATTAAAAATTGTTTGGATAGCTAAGGATCTGCTAATTTTGTCAAATTGATCTAGTCTAGATAGTTGGGAGGAATGTTATCCTCCCCACCTAGGTTGAATTCCCCCAAGTGACCTTAGTAAGTATACTGTCGAACATGTTTGATTTGTGTTGTTTACCTTACCTTTTTCTCTTTATTTTTTTTCCTGTAGAACCTACCTTTCACATACCTTAGAACTTCACATACAACACTTGAGCAATCAAAATTGAGTAGTTTGGAACTCTACGTTGGACAAACTAGCCTAGATCCATGTTAACTCTGGATCTACTAAGCAACATGAGAGATCAAATGTCTTGAGATGCAAAATTCCTTTAGAGTGAAAAGAGATTTTATCCCTATCATCCCTTGGTAGATCCATAGTTAAGATGGATCTAGGCTCCAATACGTATTTAATTTTCATAAATATAACAACTTGATAATTATTCCTAACATTCTATCTCAAATCTACTGAATAAAAAGCACGACTAGTTTCTTTAAATTAAGCATGCAATGGAGCACAACTGATCTCAATCACACCCATCAACATATTTCACACAAGTTTTACCAAATAAATAGTTCATTAGTTCTTCTCAAAACCTACCTGATCTCCCTTACTGAAATAATGGCCCTCAAATAAATTAAAAATACAAAAATTACCCTAGATCTGATACAATGGATCAAACATTATATATGTCGTTCATTGGCCGATCTAGATCTCCCTTGTTTCTTTGTGATCTATCCTTGAACTTGACACATTTGAAGTAAACCTACAATAATACTCGTGCAGATATTAAGCTTACTTGAGAATCTCTCTCTTAATGTCTCTTGCCTCTGCACATATTTGTGCTCTTGCTAACATACCATAGGCCCTCTTATCCCTTCACAGGTCTAAGGCCTACCACAAGCTCTCAGCCCTCCACAGATCTAAGGCCTACAATAAGTCCTCTCAGCCCTTCACAGATCTAAGGCCTACTTAGCCTGCTCCACAAGACACCTTTCTTGCTAACCTTACGAATGAATCATTCACCCTCATACTTAAACTTTGAAAAAGGGTTCAATTCCATGGGTCTGTACCATTGGTTATCAGAATACCATGGGTCATCATAATACCATGGGTCTATGGGTGCAAAGCCCCATCACTTAGCTCACCTGCCCCACATGTGAGAATACTCCCAAGGCTACCCAAAACATCAACAAAAAGTCTTCACAAGGTTCGAAGGCACTCTACACCATTCAACACAAGTACAAGATGGAACTTTAAAAATGGAATACACTCAGAATATGCTTTAGGGTTCTGGATATACTAGTTCTTAGATGTTGGAATTCAGGTTTCCACTGTGGATCTCCACGCGTTTTAAATTTTGAACAAGAAATCATATTTTTGAAACATATGTTTAATGTTGGCATGCAATTATTTTTTATCCTATACTTTCAGAGAATGAAAGAAATTTTTATCGTATGTATTTTTAAAATTTGAATTATATAACTTTCCAAACTTCATGCCAATTTCTAGTACATAAATTTACACTGCCGAATTTTTTCCAAACTTCCAATGTTTCCAAACAAGAACTTGATCGAGGTGACCTAGCTTAAAGATAAGATATAATAAATTTCGCAATAGGTTATCAGATAAAGGCCAGAATTTGGAATAGAATAGAGTTGTCAGATTTGAAAATCAAGACCATAGGGAAATGAAAATAATTTTCACTTGTAGAGATATGTAGGGGTATTTAAGAGAAATGGGAAATAATTTACCATCTAATGACAACAGTGAATGTAAACATGAGATGTGATATTAATTTATATCCTAAGCTCATTTTCTATTCAAATTTCCATATGGCGAGACACAAGATTTTTGAAAATTCTATCTAATAGTAGTGAGAAAGTTCCTTTAACTTGTGCCTTATTCAAAGAGACCAGACGAAATTTTTCCTTAGCATGCAAAAATTCCTATAATTTAGGACAATTTATGAAGCAGTTCAACTCATGCACTGGGGTGGGAGGATCATTTGTTGTCTCCTAGTGTCAGTTATCTTTGGAAAAATAAAAGAGAGTGAGTCTCAAGTTCTAAATTAAGGATGGACAAGTTACATGAGTCAGTTAGACTCCATTAAATCAATTAATCACTAGTTCAATTTCCAAAAATAATAAATTTTCAGATTTAGTCTATTCAAAAAGCTTATAAGGAGGACCAAGGCACATAATTATATAGTTCTTTTGTGAGTACAAGTTGGGGAGGCAAGACATTAGAGAGCACAAATTTGTGTGTGAGAGTTTATGAGAGGAAGAGTGTGCAAGAGAAGCTTGTGCATAGATTTATAGACGAGAATTCCTTGAGGAATGCGCTAGAATTTAGGAGAAATTCATAAATAATAAGAGCCTATATTGCACTAATATTTAGGAGTAGTCAGTGCAAGGAAATAGGAGCGCAACCAAGAAAGGAAAGGAAGAATCAAGATCAACATCCTTGTAATGTGTTTCAAGGTAAGGACTACCAAGGAGAATAAGTTGTTTTCTTTATTGAAATAGGTTTGTGTTGTAAGAGATCTATTCTTAATTCATCAATAAATAAAATTATCAATCAAGCAGAGTGTTTTCGAGTTGGTTTCCCATGAAAATTTGTGTTTTTTTATATTTTGTGATTGTTATTGCTATTCCCTTTCCGCTGCAAATTGAGTAGAGAAAATTTTGTGTCTTGGTTTACAATTTAGTTTCATATTTTTTAAATCAAGAAGATTAGAATTTTCATGGATTTTCTACAAATTGAGATAGAGAAGAAAGTGGAGCATGTCCATACTCAATATTTTGACCACGTGGAGAGAATTTCACACCCCTTTTCAACATCTGTCACAGTTAGTAACAGATTCTTTTATCATTTCCTAGTTTTTTTATGACATAAGCTTATCATTGTCACTACTATTAATTTTTTTCATCTTTAAAAAATCAAAAATAGATTCTTCTCGAGATATTACTCTATCTTGATGAAGCATTGGTGAAGCATTTAATAAAAATTACATGCTCAAATACTAAAATATGTTCCAAAAGGACATCCATGATTTTTTAGAATGTGGCATTAATATCTGAATTGGAAATAAAAGGAAACAATGTAAAAAAAAAATCACTAAAGAAGTGAATCACTAAAACTTAAGGAAAACACCACTATATAATAATTGAAAATGAGTTCACTGAGACAACAAATGTACTCCATATTTACCATTTACTGCAATTAATAACTAGGTATCAACTTCCAGTTAGAGAATATGCAGTAATACTTCCTGCAAAACAAGAAAGATCAAATAAGAAGACCAACCAAAAATTAAATGGGGCTAGTACTTGAATGCATATAATATGAAAAGATAACAATAAATATTGCAATAATTGGGTCTATCCTACACCTACTGCCAATAATCAGTAATGTTGCCTCCTACCTTGTGTTAATACCAATGTTGTATTTATAGACATTGCAGATATGGTATGAACAGGCTCAGTGAGAAACATTGCTTGGTCAACTGCCACAACACCCAATACAAATTTTAGTGAATACATATGCCATATTTTTCAACAGAATATATTTATCCTTTGTAACACCATTTTATAACTTTGAATTACCTCCAAAGAAATAAAACATCAAATTAACATTGGTAAGGAAACATATTTCAATCTTCTTCTCTCTATTGAATATCTTATTGTCTTATCCATCATTCCTACAAATGAAAGAAAATGTTTTCTTACCGCTGTTCCAAACGTTTAACTCAATGGCACCATTCAAATATATTTTCTCTATTGAAAATTATATTGTCTTATCCATCATTCCTGGAAATGAAAGAAACTATTTTCTTACCGATGTCCCAAACATTTAACTCAATGGTATCATTCAACTCTATTCTCTCTATTGAAAATCATATTGTCTTATCCATCATTCGTGGAAATGAAAGAGATTTTTTTCTCATCGTTGTCCCAAAAATTAAACTCAATGGCATCATTCAACTCTTTAACGGAATGTGTTCTCTACAAAAATTTAGCTCGTTTCATAGATGCATTCAAAAACATAGAACTGGCATGCTAACTAAGATATTAAGACTATGGCTACAAGCATTTTCCTAAAAAAAACAAATATCAACTTAGTCATTGAGTTTGTAGAGACAAAATTGAGAGCTCTAGGTGCTTCTTGCTAGTAATATCCTTGTCAGCCTCACAATGAGACGGATCCACTTTAGGAAATGATAATAAGTGAATGGAATGGTGACCATATGATACCCAGAGCTTTTGCGATGATGAAACAGTTTCATCAGAATATAAGTGATGGTACTTAAAATAAACATCATAATACTTAAAATACTTCTAATAATATCGGTCAGACACATATAAAAAATATGCTGCCAAATCGTTTGTTAGATATGCTGCCATATTTTGTTGTTTATCTCATGAAATTGAAGGACTTGTGGCTTTTGGGCAAGTGTTTCAATTGTGGCACCAGCAAGATGTGTTAAGACACCAAGTAGCGTCACGCTAGATTATGACCCTGAGTTTTTAACACCATAATTTTTTATGGTTGGAGGATTCATGAGGATGTTATGTAAAAAAAATATAAGAAATAAACTATATACACAATTTGAATAAATCTGCAAATATTCATTCTAGATAAAAATAGGGAATAAAAGTTGCTCAATTCACTAGCACTCTTGGTTGTAGTAATTTTGTGTGTGAAAACTGCAATATATATAGATCTAAATCATAGCAAGCTCCTAGAGGTTTTGAGTTGAGCTTAAAACTTGAATTGAGATAGAAGGTTTTTTAATGAATGACTCTTCATATACGAATTATTAATTCAAGCTCCATACACAAATGAACCAGTCAAAGAAGTATATTAACTCAACTCCTTTAGACTATTGACTTAGTTGATGTGGTTGATGATATCAAATTACCCAGCATTGAAATGTCTGCCCAATTCCTTTGGATAACTGACTCGGTTGACAGATTCGACCATAGAAAACCATGGGATAGAATATATACCTCAAAGATGAACAATCCCTGGTTTGTAGAGGTAACCGAGTGTCCACTGCGTGATCTTCCACTTAGAAGTGTTGAAGGAGAAATAGAAATAGAGTTGAATACATTAGATAAATGTGTGTTTCCTGGAGGTATTTTCCCAAACCTTCAAGGTGTTTTCCCTAACCTTCAATATGTTTAGTTACTCTAAAAGGAGTTGAGGAAAATTGTAAGGCTCTGTGGTCTCCCAAAACTTAAAACTCTTAACTTTCATGGGTGTGAAAACATAGAGGAAATCTCAAGTGTTGAAACCTTGATATCATTGGAGCACTTGCATGTATAATAGATGGGACTTTATATATCTTCTATGTTGCGCCAAAGACCAGCTTCTCCTACGAGTAATGGATTCAGCCAGTAGGCTTGGGTAGGTCTATTGTGCTGCTAATCACTCTAGTCAAAGATGTTATAACGCTGATACCCTTCAATAACAAGCCTCTTATACCATCACCCATTATAAGCACAACATGAACATTGTCTCCATATCCTACGGCTTCAACAAAATCGCCACAGTAATTTCTGATACAAGGAAGTTTGGGATGCTTTTGTCCTGCCCCAACAACATATGTTGAAGTGAAATTTGAATTGAGTAAATGGGGCCATTTCAATAAATGACACTACACATAATCAATCTAATGCATACCAGATTCCTAGTTTCAAAACCCTCACTCTTCAATTTCGAAGAATCAACGACACAAGACTTAATCAAATTAATACATACCAGATTCATAGGTTCAAAATCCTTGCCCTTAAATTTCGAAGTCCCTTGCTCGTGATTGAGATTGGAAACCATGACCCATATTTTCCCTTCAAAAGTCAAGTACAGAGACAAAAAATTCACCGATGTCGTAGTCATCATGGAAAATCAGTGTACCAATTCCACAATCTCAATTTTTTTCAAACCCTTTCGAAGCCCTCACCTTGATACCTGCACAGATAAGAGCCGAACTCTAACTCAAATTTGAAGCCGAGCTATGTCACACCGGCTAGGCCCTCAAAAATATGCGGTATCCAGTACAATCGGTCATTGCGGATATCAAAATGGTGGCTACCATGGATTTTTTTGGCATGTTGGCTAGTCGGGGCTTTATGGGAGATGGGATTTTGGTTGCTATAGAAAAGTGAGACTTCAAAAAATACTGAAAGCATCAAGGCGAGTGATACTGAGTTGGGATATAACTATACCTTGACCACCTGTGATGGGTGGGTTGCTTTAGCTAGGATCATCTTACTTGCTTGCATAAGATCCATGCAATTTACTCGCCTGATCTTGCAAGTGTGAGGACCATCGGTTCGAGGGCTTCTTAGGGATATTCTTCTTCATCTTCTGCCTGATTTCTGAAATCTATCTTCCCACGAATTTTTGGGTATTTTTCCTCTTCTTTCTTTGAAATAACAGATCGGATGAGAAGGAAATGAAGGAGCGGAGTGGTGTGGGCATTCAAGTGGGATTCGATCGCAGAGCGACGATTGTATAGAATTTGATCTCGAGCACTTATCACCACTCACGGCTGGAGAGTTTAAGTGACTTACATGCTGATAAAACACAAACAGAATTTAATATAAATTATTATTTTAATTTTAAACACATTATTATTTTAATTTTAAATACATATTTAATTTTGATTTATATATTTATTTATAAATATAGATTCAATAAAAACTAATTTTTAACTTTAAATTCATGTTTTATATTAATGAATTTCAAATGCATTTGATACCCATTATAACTTTAATTTTAAATACATATTTAATTTTGATTTATATTTATAAATACAGATTCAATAATAACTTATTATTAAATCCTTAACCAGGATATCTTTCCATTGTAAATATTTGTAAACTATATATGCTTCACCTTTTACCTTTCTGATAGAAGCCCCTGCACAAGGCGCCTTCTTTCGCAATCATCTCTGCTAGAGCTATAGACTTTAAATTCATATTGTATATTAATTAATTTGAAATTTGCATTTAAGTCGTATCTTTATTTATAAATACATTATTCAAAAATAATAATATGCTGTTAAATTAAAATTCAGATGCTATATTATTTATTTTTTAATTTCCATTAAAATTATATATTTGTTTATAAATACATGATTCAGTAATATTTGATTTTGATATATATGTATTTTTTATAAATAGGTCATTTAATTCTTAATTTAAAATTTACATTTAAGTCATGTATTTCTTTATAAATACATGTTTCAATAGATTACCATTGGTCATTTTATTATTCCAGTTAAATTCTCATTATCCAAGTAAGCTCACAAAAATTTTAAATTTACATTGAAATCATATATTTATTTATAAATACATGTTTCAATAATAACATATTCTTAACTTATCCATGGGGTATTGGCTAAATGGTGATGAGGTGGGTTGTTAAGACTCTCATCACAAGTTCAATTCCCTTCCCCTATTGGGTTGATGTATTTGGACATGTTGATGAATATGTAGTCCTACCAAACTTATAAAAAAAAACATAACCTATTCTTAACTTAAAATTCATATAGTATATTAATTAATTTTGTTGAGATTTCTTATATTAAATTAGGAGAAAATCTCATGTATATGACAACAATATGATTTGTTGCTAAATTGATTCCATCTAATCCTAATGTGGAGTAATTGCATCCTATTTTTGTTGTGATTGAATTTATGATTCAATTTCTACTCCCAGCTATAAAATGTAAGCCCATAGAGGCAAATATTCATGAGGGGTGTGAGGTGAGAGGAAGAGAAGTGCAGATGATAAAATCTATTGTTGTAATTTTCCTGTTGATGAATGAGATTTCTGATGCCCCTGTTTGGTGGACGTAGCCCAGATTGGTTGGGTGAACCATGTTAAATCAATTGTCTTCATGTTTGAATACTGTGTGTGTTTGATTGTTTATTTAGTTTCCGTTGTGTTTTTCTCTACAATTGGTATGAGAGCTTTTAGGTTGAGTTTGTTAGCAGGAAGACAACGAAGGAGAGCGGGTTATAATTTCTCAGAGTGGCAGTGTGAAAGTAGACCAGATCTGCTGTGTGAAACTGTTGTGGTGTGGCTGCTGGTTTCATGTGCTGAAGTGGGAACTCCACCTAAACTGTGCGCTGCAATTTATTTTTTTGTTTTTTGTGCGAGTCTAAGAGCTGAGTAAAAAACCCGATCTACGTTTGCGTGGATCTGTGATTGGTTTATAATTGATGTGAGCATGCCACTCCATCAAAATCTGAAGGTTGTGAAATGATATTAAAAATTCTGAGACAATGAAACAGAATGGAGGTCAAATACTATGGTCAATTTTGCGTTGGTAAGGGCTAAACATACCATCACTAAAACATAATCACCGCAAATCGTGAGGCCGAGTATCAACAGATTATTTTTCGGTTCATCGTGTGTGAACCGTGGTTGTTGTGTGTGTCCATGAAGCCCAAGTCTACTGCATGCCATCGTGTCAAGCACCGTAAGCCGTGGACCGTTTGACCGAGTGATTGTGAAAGGTGAAGGTAGTATATTCAGTGATTAAAGCGAGTCGATTGCAATATATCAATTTATATCGAATGTAATTAAATATTGAAATGCCTTTTACATCGATTTATAGTGATGTGCAATATTTTAAATTGATTTGTATTCAAAGATAAACCGATTTGTATTCAAATGATAAATGAAGATTTGGGTAACAATGCCACATATTAGTATGCCATTATTAAGGACCTAAGGCATTTTTTATCAAGGGAAATTTTTATAGGAGAAGGGAATTTTTTATCAAAATTATTAATTTTTGATTAAAATAAAATCTTCATTTATTAAGATTTGAAATTGGAGATTTTTTGACACAAGCTACTCAAAATGGCAAAACCACAAAGTGCTCGGTTTGAGATCGAGAAGTTCAATGGGAAAAACAATTTTGAGATCTGGAAAGTTAAGATGCATGAACTGCTCGTGCAACAAGGCATGGCGAAGGAACTTTTGGGCAAAGCCAAACAACCTTTCGCCATGACAGATGACGAATGGAGTGACATGGATGACAGAGCACTGAGCGGCATTCATTTGTGTTTGGGAGATGTTGTTTTGTTTAACATCGTGTTAGAGAAAACTGCTATTGGTTTGTGGACAAAGCTTGAAAAGCTATACATGAAAAAATCCTTAACCAATAGGATTCTTCTGAAGAGACAGTTGTACAACTTGCACATGAAGGAAGGTACATCAATTACTGATCGTTTGAATACCTTTAATACTCTCTTGGTGCAATTAGAAAGTATAGAAGTAAAATTTGAATCAGAAGATAAAGATGTAACTTTATTATGCTCGTTGCTCGAGTCAGGGGATCATTTTATTACTTCTATAAATCTTAGTTCATCAGAAACCCTTGAGTTTGATGATGTTGTTGGAGCTTTTCTATCTGAAGAAACAAGGAAAAGGTCAAATTCAGAAACCTCTACATCAAAAGCAATGATGGTTAGAGGTCGTTCTAAAGAAATACGCTTCAGTAAGCAGAACAACTCGCGGTCAAAATCAAAAGGGACGAAGAGTAAGGTAAAGTGTTGGTTTTGTGGAAAATCAGGACGTTTGAAGAAGGACTATTGGAAGAGACAACAAACATCCAAAGGAGACTCTTCGACAGAAAATAAAGAAGAAGACACGACAGATACAGGTTCGACATCTGTTTCAGGTATGAGTGATGAAGTGTTATCAGTTAGTTTGTCTAATCATGATCAACATTGGTTGTTAGGTTATGGTGCATCAAATCACATGTGCATTCATAGAGAGTGTTTTAAATCAGATAAATCAATAAATGATGGAGTTGTTTACATGGGAAATGATTTCTCATGTAATATTGTGGGAATTGGAAGCATCCAAATTAAAATGTTTGATGGGAAAAATAAAATTCTAACTGATGTAAGACACGTGCATGAACTCAGAAAAAACCTCATTTATCTAGGAGTACTAGACACAAATGGATATAAAACCCTTATTCAAGGTGGAGTAATGAAATTTTATAAAGTAATTTTACTAGTAATGAAAGAAAAGAAGGTTGGAAATATTTTTTCAGTTAGAATGAAGAATAGAGTCAGATCATGCTTCTACAGTATTTGAAAACGACAGTAATTCTATTCATCTACGGAATCAACGGTTAGGCCATATGAGTGAAAGAGGATTTAAAATTTTCTCTGATCATAAGTTACTTCCTAGTTTAAAATCTTCTAAGTTAGATTTATGCAAACATTTTCTATATGGGAAAAAAAGCAGGCAAAATTTTAAAACTGGAAAACATGCTAGTAAGGAAATCCTTGATTATATCAATTCTGATGTCTGGGGTCCATCTCCTACAACCTCATATGGTGGATCGCCATATTTTGTATCTTTTATTCATGATTTCTCTAGAAAAGTGTGGGTCTATATGTTAAAGAAAAAGTCTGATGTATTCACAGTTTTGAAATAGTTTAGAGCATTAGTAGAAAAAATCACTTGAAGAACCATTAAATGTTTAAGAACTAACAATGGTGGTGAGTTTACTTCAAAGGAATTTGATAATTATTGCAAGGAAGCTGGGATTGAAAGACATAGAACTACTTCTTATACTCCTCGGAAAAATGGAGTTGTTGAACGCATGAACATGACTCTTTTAGAAAGAGCAAGAAGTATGCTTAGTAACACCAATTTCCAGAAGGAATTATGGATAGAAGCAGTATCTACAGATTTTTATTTCATAAATCGATCACCATCAATTGCGAAAGGATGCAAAATTCCTCAAGAGGTATGGAAAGGTAATCCTTGTGGTTATTCTAAACTGAAAGTTTTTGGTTGTGATGCATATGCCCTAATTCCAAAACATCAGTGTTCTAAATTAGATCCTAAATAAAAAAGATATATCTTTGTTGGATATGGTGATGGGACTAAGGGATACAGGTTGTGGGATCTTACTACTCAGAAGATCATCATTAAAAGAGATGTTAAATTCAATGAATCTTCACTTGAAAATCTAGATGTAAATGATAAATTGAAACAGGATAATGTACCTAAGTTTAAACATATTCAGTTTGAAACCAGTTAAAATACTGATGATATTCCAGATGAACAAGTTTCAGATACAGATCATGAACAAGTTTCAAATGAAGATCATGAAAATGTTTCAAATGCAGATCATGAAGAAGCTCCTATAGATAATAATCAACAAATTGTGGAAGCACCAGAAACATCTTTAAGGAGGTCCACGAGAATCAAATGTCCTCCTAAAAGGTATGATGATTATGTTACTTCAGTTGCTTTAACGGCTAATGGTGACGAATCTTTGTGCTATCAGGAAGCTGTAGAAGGTTCTAATAGTTATAAGTGGAAATAAGCTATGAAGGACAAGATGAAGGTATTAGAAAAGAATGCCACATGGGATCTGGTGGAACTTCCTAAAGACAAAAAAATTGTGGGATGTAAATGGGTTTACAAATTGAAAATTGGTGTTGATGATACAGAATACAGGTACAAAGCGAGGCTGGTCACAAAATATTTTTCTCAGAAAGTAGGAATTTACTTTCATGAGATATTTTCACCAGTTGTAAAAATTGTTTCAATTTGGATTGTGTTAGCATTAGTTGCTTTACTTGATTTAGAATTACAACAACTAGATGGTAAAAATGAATTTTTACATGGAGATTTAGATGATGAGATTTACATGGAACAACTGGAAGGGTTTGATGAAAATTGCAAGAAAGAAAATTTTCTGCAAGCTCAAGAAATCATTGTATGGTCTGAAGCAGTCGCCTCAACAATGGTACAAGAAATTTGATTCTTTCATGTTGAGTCAAAATTATATAGGAAGTGAATATGATCATTGTGTTTACTTTAAGAAATTGAGTAATGGCATGTTCATTATATTAGTGTTTTATGTTGACGATATGCTTTTAGCAAGCAAAATCATAACATAGATCAACAGGTTAAAGGCTGAGATGGCTAGGACATTTGATATGAAAGATCTAGGAGCAGCAAGACAGATTTTGGGCATGGAGATTTTCAGAGACAGGAGCAATGGTAAGCTGTGGTTATAACAAAATAAGTATATTGAGAAAATACTCTTAAGGTTTGGTATGAACAATGTGAATCCTTTTTCAGTCCCTTTAGCTTCCCATTTTAAGCTTTCTTCAATTTGATGTCCTAACAAAATTGAAGAAAAGGAATATATGTCTAGAAATCCATATTCCAATGTAGTAGGTTGTTTGGTGTATGCGATGGTTTGTACACGACCAGATATTTGACATGCAGTTGGGGTTATCAGCAGGTATATGGAAAATCCAGGAAAAGAACACTGGTCAACAGTGAAATGGGTGCTTCAGTATCTGAGAGGCACAAGTGATTATTGGATCACTTATAACAGAAGTAGTGAATTTGTTTGCGGTTATGTTGATTCCGATTTTGCAGGTGATTTGGATAAGATAAGGTCAACTTCAGGATATGTCTTTACTCTTGCAGGTGGAGCTATTAGCTAGATGTCAAAGCTACAAAACATTGTTTCTTTATCCCCTACAGAAGAAGAATACATAGCTGCTTCACATGCTTGCAAAGAAGCAGTTTGGTTGAAAGGTTTGTTCGGTGAGTTTGGTAGGTTGTAGGACAACATCAAGTTATTTTGTGATAGGAAAAGTGAAATTCACTTTGCTAAAAATCTGGCCTATCATAGTAAATCAAAGCATATACCTATCAAGTACCATTTTGTAAGACATGTTATCACTGAACGGGGAGTCTCTCTTGAAAAAGTGCATACAAAGGAAAACTATGCAGACATGTTCACAAAACCAGTTTTATTAGAGAAGCTACGATGATGTATGGCTTCTCTTGGCTTGCAAAAAAGATAAAAATAATAATGGAATAGGGTATCAGGCTAATTATTGTCAAGGTGGAGATTGTTGAGATTTCTTATATTAAATTTGGAGAAAATCTCATGTATATGACAACAATAAGATTTATTGCTAAATTGACTCCATCTAATCCTAATGTGGATTTATTGCATCCTATTTTTTTTTTGATTGAATTTATGATTCAGTTTCTACTCCCAGCTATAAAATGTAAGCCCTTAGAGGCAAATATTCATAAGGGATGTGAGGTGAGAGGAAGAGAAGTACATATGAGAAACTTTGTTGTTGTAATTCTCCTGTTGATGAATGAGATTGGTAATGCCCATGTTTGGTGGACGTAGTCCAGATTGGTTGGGTGAACCACGTTAAATCTCTATCTCTTTATGTTTTAATGCTGTGTAGATTTTACTGTTTATTTAGTTTTCGCTGTGCTTGATTTAACAAATTTTAAATTTTCATTTAAATTATAAAATTACTTTAGTTCAAAATTTAAATTAGTTAATGTGTAGTTTAAGTTTTATAATTATATTCCATAAAAAAATCATAGTTATTGTAATTTTATATTTTATTTAAAATAAATAAATATATAGAATTGTTATCTAGATCTATGTAACATCCCTTAGTAAATCTCCCATGAAAACATATAAGAGTACAAATTGTTTGTAGAATTTATTAGCATGTAACATTTCGATTTTGAATTTCTTATTCCCCATTCTTTTTATGAACATTACCTTAAATCTCGTTATTACATCAATTAAGCATTTCTAATGGATATTAAGGCACATAACATAACAATGAATGTAATATCATACCCTTCATGATGTATCCTTGCATTATTTTCATCACGCTTAAGTTAGTTAAGACAATTTAAATGGATTAGCTTGTGATTCTATTAGCAAACCCGCAGTGCTCTGAGTTGTTCAATTAATGGTATTTTAATTCCTAATTATAATTATGGGTGTATTTTGGAAGTGGAAAGATTAGTGAAAGGTATCATGGTATTGTATATTTTAATTAATATTTTAGGATTATTTACGTATTTTAAAAATGTGTTGAAAGGATTGTTGGTAAGTATATGATATTTTTGGAATTATGTGTTGAAAGGATTGTTGGAAAGTATATGATTTTGACAAATATTAAAACATCAATTGCGAAATTAATTAATTTGTTATTTTTACAGTAATAAAAAGGGATATCTAGTTATTTCAAAATATTTCTAATGTTATTAATTTTAGTTTTTATAACTTATCAAATGAGTCAAATTATGAATTATTTTAATTTTATTATATATATATATATATATATATATATATATATATGAATTTTTTTTTTTTTTTTTTTTAAATTTTAAATTTTAAAATTAATATCAATAATAAATTTTATATTCAATATTTCAAAAGAAATTATAATATATGTTGATATGATATTTTTCAAAAATTAAAGCTCTCTTATTTTACCTCAATAAACATTATAAGATGATCTTAAATTTATCTATACTCTTCCCTAATTTATCTAAGAATTTTATATCAAAAATGAGAAATGTATCATTGCATGGCTTCGCTCGTGCACGAACAAAGACAACCAAACTTTCAACTATTTTCTTCCAAAATAAATTGCATATTGTTTTAAAATTTATAAACATGCTAAATAGTGTGATTAGTTGTAAGTTTTATCCCTGGTAAGGATGAAGTTATTTTTCGCTGCTCCATGATTTTTTGTAAATTAAAATACTTCATATTCATATCAGAATAAGATATTTAAAATAAGATATTTACATTGATAGATTAAACATCAAATTTATATACTTCTAAAAGCACTAGCTTCTTGAACGATCACAACATCTGATAACCACAAAACACTATTACAATAATAAAAACCTCATTCCAATAACAACTAAATATTTGCATCAAGAGTCTAGGCCCCTCATAAAATGAGATAATTCTAAAGAAATAGTGCACATAAACTGAAAATGAATGTGCTTCAATGATAATTTCCTTTAAAATGAGAAGAAAATAGAGCTCTAAACCTATAAAAGAGAATCCTTTGACAGAGGGAAAAATTAGTAAATCATAGTCTTCCTAAGTGTCCTCTACACAAAACCATATCTTCCATCTCGCATGAAAAGAGTAACCACTTTCTTAGAGGTGAACATACTCATCCATCCCAAAACAAGCCAAGTTTAAAGCATATGTTGAAACAAGCTTCAATTGCCAAAATTCAAGTTGCAGGTGCCCATAAAATGAGTGGAAACAGAGTGTATTTTGATTCTAACAGAAAATCCCAAGGATCATGAAAACATAAACATAAACCACCAACAAAAGCCCATATAAGCATAGTATTGACAAAAACAATGGGAATCCTCCACTTCCAAAGCATGTACAGTGATACCAAACGAAGAGCCACTCTAGATACT
Source organism: Pinus albicaulis (assembly GCA_034641835.2). Lineage (NCBI taxonomy): Eukaryota > Viridiplantae > Streptophyta > Pinopsida > Pinales > Pinaceae > Pinus > Pinus albicaulis. The sequence continues at coordinate 1,312,316,185 of CM076581.1, read as the reverse complement.
CTGTCCACCATCAACAAAACCATAAATATTCATACAATCTCATAAAGGTGACAATAAAACATAATTTCCATGCTTGAGGTCTACAAAACATGTCGAGAAAAGTGGATTATCATACTATATGTACCCATGAGCTATTTAAACCAAAAATAACAACCAAAAATAAAAAATTTACCATCCGCAAACTTGATTATAGGAAATAATAATAAGAGTTTGTACATGATAAACTAGAGGATTAGTAAGGTCCCTCAAGGCAGAGTCACTAAACAGAAAACCTTCAACACGAGCCAATTAGGGTTCCACACTATCGAAATAGTACCGTATACGCTTAATATAAAACATTATTTTAAGATCAATGCTTCAAAGGATGAGACTTTAACTAAGGATTGATGGGAATTTTAACAGCCTTTAGAAATGTTTCAAACATAATAGGTAGGGATGAATGCCATACCTCTTGCAATTGAGTGGCATCTAGGGTGTTCTAGATCCTTATAAGTTTCCCCTTTTCACTAGTAATTGGAAGGAGGCCACCATCAAGGTGAGGACATAAGGTTTTATCAAAAAAGTCCATAAGGTTTTATCTTGGTGAAAAACCCAACCAATGATATGGTTATAGTAGTTCCAAGAACTTTATGAAGGGTTATGGTGATGAAAAAATACATTGATTCTTATGTGGATTCATTTGGAGGGTGAAAAGGATTGTAGTACTGGTTTATAAGTTGATAAATTTTCTAACCACATTGTGGGGGAAGCTTCTCTAATGGTGCATGAAGTTCATATATATTTATCCCTAGGGTGTAGCTAAGGCCTTGGACAAATTAAAGGTGATATTTATATCGAATTTATAGAGGCTAAACATTGAACAACAAAAAATCGCTAAGCTAAAGGAAATTAAGAAAATGGTTGGAGAAATTTCAGAGGAGTATGATGAAAAATTACACAACTTGATCAAAAAATATCTATATTATCCATGAAACTCAATGCAAAGAATGATCCATTAAATTTTTGTTTCCTTTAATAGTGTACCATTAATGCAATAGTTATGGGTGACATGGACGGATGCCTTATCTTAGGCCATGAGGACAGAATCTTGTAGGGTGAACATCCATTTTACTAAAAAAAATCATTCTTGGTAGGATCTAATAGAGAATTATGTAAGGATTTCCTTATACATAAAGGGAATTGGTACTACTATTGTTAAATGCGATGGCCTACAAGGATGCATTGGTAGCTATTGATGTAAGAACATAATTTCAACAATTTATTTCAAATTTTGTATTTGTCCTCGACAAGGTCTCAGATATTTCTAGAAGAGGAAGTTGGTTTCCTTGTTACCCTATAACTCTGTATAATTCCTAATTACATCTTTAGGATAGGAAATTTTAGTAATTTTAGGTAGAATTTAAGATGTTGTTTGATTTTTAAGGTCTCCTAGTAATTAGGGAAGTTGAGTCTTAGGATTAGGATTACTTTTGGCATCCTATGTATTTTTCAAACTGCAATACACCAAGGAAAATACATGGAGAATATTTTGGGGAAATGTGATTATCCATAAAATGTATATCAGATTCAGGGAGTTTGTACCTCTTTTCCTTGGACCCTACTAGTGCTTAGAGGTTGTATTCAAAATTTCACTTCTTTGTAAGTCCCAGAATCACTGTCTTGATTGATTGGATATATGCAGCTTTATTTTATTGCATCACTTTAATACAATTTCCACTTAAAAGCAACTTGAATGTTCTTCTTAATTTAAAAGAGAGTAATGGCATATACATTCATTGGAATTTAAAAATTGATGGCAATAACAATCAATTGCTACAGCAAACACCCAACATTTGTATCAACCACCATGCAAAAGAAATCGATATTCAGATCGATTGTCACAGCAACAGAACTCAACTCCAATCGATTATCACCAGACTTCAATCAATTATTTCAGGAAAATCGATGAATATATATACCGATTTCTCATTTCCAACACAAAAAACAATCCACGCTCATATCAAACATATCACAGCAAGAATTTGATGGCTGTAACATTTACATCGACCCTCACAGCAAACAATCGATGGAAACTTTAATCGATTACCTCTTTACACAATGATTCAACTCGACTTACAATTAAACAACATCAATCACAGATTTTGAACAAGGTTTACCTTCAAGCACGCAGCTTCTGACAAATTGGCCACTGCTTAACACTGGGTTTAATGCTATTTAACACTGATTCAACCTTACTAACACAGGTCTTCACAATAAAACGCTTTATGGGTGATTCAGTTCTTATATAACGTGAGAACCAATATTGAACGCTTCACAAATATGAACAGTCAAACGCTTTAAACAGATCTGCTAATCGACAGTCTCCAGTCCCTTTATAAGCTATTGACATTCATCATAGCTTTGACGCAATGACATCGACAATCTCAATTCGCAGAGTTTAAATGTTACTTCACCAACAGTCGACCACTCCCACCATTCTGATGCGATGTGATTTGGCAATCTCAATTCGCAAAGTTTAAATGTTACTTCGCCAACAGTCGAGCACTCCCACAATTCTGATGCGATGTGATTCAAATCAAATCGTTGTCACAATCAACACTGTGCAATGTGTTGGTTACAATTTTTCGATGCTTTAATACCCAAAACTGTCAACCATTACTCAGTGCTGATGCGATATTTGTCTACAGTTCTGATCCGACTCAATCGAAAATCAGAGATCGCCAGAATTGAACATCACTTAACTATTCCTCGACTCCACATCGCCGATGCGAATTCCCCGGACCAATGCAATTCCCAAAGCCAACATATATATTAATTCCAGTCTGCTCAAGGTGCTGCGAAGTCAATTTAAACAAATTTTCTGTGTTGAAGGCTTTTCTAACTTACAACCTTAATCTACTGCCCGATTTACAATAACACCGGAGTTCTTTCAATAAACACAGGCCGCACACCATTTCAATTGATTATATAGGCAAACAATACTCAAATTCTCACCATTTTTCATTCGACTTGCACAGAATATAATGGTGTTTCATAATACTCAAAAAAATAAACAAAGTTTGGCTTTTGCCTCACTTGCACAACGAAAACTAACCACTGTTTCACACAAAAATAGTCCTCCATTAATTTAACAATTTCACACCAGATCAGTATTCAAATTCCACGGCGCATCATACAAAAAGACACACGATATTTATTTTATGCACAATACACAGAAAAATAGAGTCTCGCATTGCCTCTATTACATAAGAATGAAATCTATATCTATTTTAACCTACATAGTCTTTCTCTAAAATGAGCTTTCTCTCCATACCAAAACTCACGCTATCTCTAACAAAATCACTCTAAAAAATCCCTCACTCATCACATTTTTATTATTAACTAACTCTTCAACGCAATCTTCTATTTCTAGAAATCTAACAGAAATATGCTATTTCATAGCTTCTTAATACACCTATACAAACAATCTTATCACTAATCTAAAATAAGACAATTCTCACTTATTACAACAACAAACTATTTGAGAAGTTTATCCTCCTTAGTAAAAACCAAATTTGAACAAATAGTCAATGAATTTCGCTGTGTTTAGCCACAACATGTGACCATTCCATCACATTACTGGCTAGCTCTAGATGCTCCTGCATCATATTTGGAGCGGTTAGCAGGAAAAAGCATTATATTCCCAATAATATTAGTGTTGGAGAACATATGGTTTGGGAGAAAGGATAAGGGGTTCTAGGAGTGAAGGGGTTTAAGGGTTTATGAATAAGTGGCTAAGGGTAAAGGGTAAATTATTAGGGCTTAGGGGGTTGAGGGGGTTGAGGTCTACGGGGTTCAAGGGTTAGAGTTTGATGGCTTAGTGGTTAAGTGATTTAGGGTTTAGCGGTTAGCCATGAAAGGCTTACAGATCAAGGGATTTAGGGGTTAAGTGCCTAAGGGTTATGGTATTTAGGTGTCAACGGGTTAAGGGGTTAGGGGTTAAGGGTTTAGGGTCAATTTTTAAGAGGATATGTGATTATAGTTTATGGGGTTCAAGGATTCCAAGTTTAGGGTTAGGTGTTAAGGGGTTAGTGGCTTGGAGTTTAAGGGATCAAGGGGTTAATTTGTTGTGAGTTATGAGCGTAGGGTTTAAGGGATTGTGGCTTTGAGGTTAAAGGTATATGGAATTTAGTGTTTATGGGTTAAGTTCCTATGGGTTCTGATAATGTGGCCCTTAATCCCCTTAGCACAACTATTAGGGGTTCCCCTATCAATTTTTCTCATTGCTTTACTTATAGGTCCCCTAGCCCCTATGGCATAAGGCCCTAAGGCTCCTCCTCATTCTCTAATGTTAATATTATATATCTTAGTAAACCATGAACTAACCTCTCACTTCTACCCATCCATGATACCCTTATGTCCCCTTGCCCCGTTCACTACACCAAAATATCCCCCTTCCCCCAAGTTCATGAGAATTGAACATTTGGAGGCGGTCATTTAAAAAGAAACTTTAAAATTTTTATTCTAATGACTTCTTTCTTAGGGGCGGGGGTTGTCCATGAATGCCTCCAAAGGTTACATTTTCATTACCTTTCAGGGTGATTCAGGGATTCTAAGTTGAGAACAACAAATACCATGAAAAAACAAAGAATCCAATGAGTTAAAGGGATAGAAAACATAACACCCATAAGGATGATAACGATGATGACCATGATACCTATCAGAAACATAATGAAAATAGTACCTATGTCCATCACCCCTCCTTTCCGGAGTATCGAAGAACCTGACATCCTTGATCGTGTCATCTCTATCTAACATGTGCCCACTATGGGGTCTACATCTATAGGCCCCATCAGTCATATCCTCCTATCCATAGTCTATTTCAAGTGGTCCCTGTCTCTGCAATTCTGATAAACTTTGAAGAATTACTACATTGAATTTTGCTTATTTCTCCTATGCCCACATGATTTTGTCGTTATATGATTTGCAAAGCCTTATTTCCTTCTTAAAACTCCTCAATGTGTCTTGTAAGTTAGAAGAGTTCCCAAAACCATGCTACTCATCTGATTCATAGGGAGAATATTTGTAGTTTATCATCTTGTTAGTCATCTTTGATCTCTTCTTCCTGCAACGTATATTATGTCAGCTAAACCAAATCATAAAAAAAACAGTGTACCTTAGTATAGCTCGGAGAGGATATCTCATCTGCAAGACTGACCAAATTAGCGTAATATATATATATATATATATATATATATATATATATATATATATATAGATCAACATATAAACATATTTTCAACCATTATCCATTTATCAATGAATGACTATCCTGACCACATACCATGACTTCATGCACAACAACCATCATCTAGTCAAAGAATGCATAACAACATATAAACATTGATACACATAATCGATGCACAACTGACATAAAAACAATAAATACATTCAACAACGACACCATCAACTTTCACATGATGACACCACTACAATAATGACCAATGCCATGCATAAACAACAAGCACATAGATCATAAGAATAAATATCTATATGTAACCGACATGTAGATACGACAACACATTCATCCAAGGGGAACATAAGCCAGACATCACCCAAGGAGAATGGAACCATGTTATGATACCACTCTATAACACCCTCCTCCCACATCTACCCAAGTAACCAACCAATCGGGTCAAACATGTGACGAAGAGTTACTATGATATGATTCCACTCCCTATATATCAGTTAAGGAAGTGGAACCGACCGAACAAAACCAAACTAACCATCTGTAGTTGCAACAAAACCCCCAGGAGCCATCCAACCCATCCAAGTGACCGAAGCCATCCAACCTATCCAGGTGACTAACCCTTGAGATAAACTGACATTTTTCTGCATGAGAGCCTTAATCACTCCCTTGACATGGGCATGCATGCGACTTATAACCTCCCGTTGCTCCCACAACACGGCATGCTTGCGACTAAGGAATTTTCTAGGTAGTTTTTTACTAATGACTCCAGATTCTGACCCACGTTTTTAGGACCAGGACTCAGGCCACTGTCGGGAATTCCATGTAACTTCCAAAAAATGAAAATTAACATCAAGATAATGATAAAAATTTAAATACTTGAACAAGGAATTGAGTGGACTTCTACTGGCCATGATAACCATTTCATCAAACATGTCACAAATATGCATTTTACAGGTTAAAATAATAGACCTGAGCACAAGGGTTTCACAATTATCTCAGAATCACTAATAATCATTGATGCCTCATCAAAATAACTACATTACCATATATTAAGCCATATAGTCATTATACATTCAATGATTAACCAAAAATCATGAGAGCCATACATTATCACTGTCATAAAAGTCAATCATAGCCAACATATAACCATTATAAATATCACGGATATAATAACGATATAAGTCACATACACACAAGTATATTTACCCATAAAATACCAAGGAGAAAGAGCTCCTATTGATGATTGCATAGCTTGGCCAAGTATGGTACTTCCATGAACCACCTAACCATAGGCTAGGTTGAACCAGATATTTCTTTCAGCGAGTCATCCCATGCCAAATTCCAATATGGGATATCATAGAACAAATCAATCAAAACTAAATTGGGGCTTCAAAGGCCAAACCACCTCAACCCTCAATGGGTGGTTCCATCTCATTGTATAACATCAATAACCATCACCATATTGGTCTCTACCCAATCTTTCCATGGATCCAACGTGTTTGTTCTAACCAGGTTTACTAGGACTAGTAACTCAACCCACAATTGTTGTCGAGCTTCTAGAGCATTTTTCCAACTAGGGCTTCCAGGACAAGTAACTCAACCCACCAATGGATTCTAGAGAATTTTTCCAACCAAGGCTTCTAGGAACTAATAATTCAACCTACAACCAAAGGCACAAGGAAACCAACCAGAAAATAAAATTAAAAACCACAACACCATGGCTATCCAGGAAATAACAAGGCTAGGCATAACCGCTCTCAACCCATGCAATCCCCCATGCCAATGAAAAATCATAACCAATTAACCACATGCATATGCCATGCATGTCAAAACTAGTAAGAGAACCATACATGAAACTCAGTACCTGCAAGAAAAACCTGTTATAGCTATTTATCTCATTTTCCTCTTATGTTTTCCTGCTTTTCTTTTGCCTTCTTGATCCAAATCCCAAATATGCCACACTCCTCCAAGAGTGCTCTAATAAAAATCAATGTGTCCAAGAGTATGAGAGAGAGAATAGAATGAGAGCACTAAAACTGAAGAAGAAAAAAATTAGGCAAAAGCTACAAACTGATCCTCCTAAGCCTTTTTATCAATGAGCCCTCTAAATTCTTCCAACTTTATTTTCTCATTATTTTCATTATTTTCATAAATAAAATTCCAATAAATGCTGCATGCCTTTCCAAAGCCTTTTCCATTTTCTTTTCCAATTTCCATAACCATTAATAAACCAAAATGAACACCCACTAGGATGTTTTCACCTAACATTCAAATTGGAATACGTGTCCCATGACCAGGGTCTTATTTTGCCTTTATTAAATTTGACATGGATTTTTGACCAGAGATGTTACAACTTGCTACTACAATGGTAGCTTCAACCTTCAATTCTTCATTAAACACATAAATTTCCATATTTCCATGATCAATGCTTGTTTTGAAAACCACAAATTTCATCAACATATTTTTCATCCACTTTGTTTTGATATATTTGAGCATGTATGTGCTCATTAACAATTTCATATTCACTAAATTCATCATTTGTTTTTGGATTCATGAGAGATGCACATTCAACCTTACAAAAAATTACTTCATATGAAAAATTGTCTTTGTATTCTCAAACTTAAATGCTTAAAACTATGATACAAAGAGGTCATCATAAACTACAATCATACCAACTAGATCACACATGTTATTCACTTATTTATTGGAAGCTTCACCACCATCAACAAGGACTACTATTGGATTCACCAATTCACTACTCACTTTTTAGTCACCATCCACACGTGTCTCATCAGAGTGGGATTCACCATCATCTTCACCATCGATGTTATAATGGGGTTCCCAAGAATTTATATGTTCATACTCTACCTCACATGTAGGGGCTTCAACTTCTCACTCTGCAATATTTTATGTGTCTTCTTCATCCATATGCATGTTTGCATGATGGGTTTCAATTTTATAGTCTTTATGATCATCATCCACATTTGAGTGGGATTCTCTAAGCTCTATTTTCCTCCTAGATTCTTTCTCATTTAATCTTAGAATTGTAGTTAACTTTTTATTGATTCTTTAACAGACCCTAACATAATGTGTTACTTTATGTCACTTTCCTTTATACCAAATTCTACTTCCAGGGTCTTCCATGCTTCCTACGAAGATGTAGCTTTTGTTACCTTACACAAGGACTTCTCATCCAATGCATGTTTTATAAGATCCAATACTAAGGTATCACATACTTCATCATATGGGTTACTAGACCAATACTCAATAAAATCTTTACATCGAAGAAAAGTTTTCATTCTGACAGTTCCCAAAAATTAAAATATTTACAAGTAAATTTTGGAAGTCTTACTGGATTTATCCTGATCCATTCATCCTCGAACTTTTCTACTTGGTCTACTTGTATTTTAGATGCCTCGACTATGGAGAGAACCTCTATGAGATCTTCAAAATACTTTGGCTCTTCCCCTCGATTTATTTTCTCAGTTTTCTTCATTCTTACTTTGTGCCTCATGGTTGTAGTCTTTCTTTTGTCTTCTACCTTCTTTCCTTATTGTGTTAGCCTTCTAGAAATTAATGTGACATACACTTGATTATCTTTAAAAATAAACATTTTTAACCTTCACTTTAAGGTGTCTCCCAACAACTACTTGAAAGTTTTCAAAGCTCTTATATGCATATTCTTATGGAGGCTCATGGCTACAACTTACAGTGGAGACTCATTCTTTGGTTAGTGGTGGTGGCTCTATAGGCTACTCACCATAATATTTTAGTAGTTGGGTTCATAAATTCTCAACAAGCTCTAATTTCTACTTATGTACCAATGGATGCAAACTTCGATTTGCAGACTTCTCAGAATAGGAAAGGCTCTTAGTCGAAGTAGCTCATGACCTTATTAACTTGTTTGGTTCTTTGAAACCTTGCTAAAACTTTCTTTGATACCATTTTTTATTTAGATGAAAATATAAACATGCAAACACAAGACAAATAATTATGCAAGCTTCTTCTTGAATAAATAAGTTCTATTCATTAATTATTCTCTCATATACATCCACCGATTTTTTGTTATTCTCTCTTCTTACTTCAAATTACAATGACACAACCATGAGTATATAAGCACTAAACTTTCTAAATATGTAATCATGCAAACTCTAACTTTCTTTTCTTCATGCAAACTATAACTTGATGCTTTAACTAAACTTTTCGAACTTCACTTTAACATAAATCAACTTTTTTCTTTTCCTTCACTTAGCTTTTCTTTACAAGGCATTACCTTTTTAACTTTGACTCACTTGACTTCTAATATTAGACTTAGTTAGACTTAACTTGCTTTCCTTCAGTTAATTTAAATCCTCATACATTGCATGCATACGAGAGTACTTACTATTTCTATCAAGTGAAACAATTTTGATCTATGACAAAGTTGCGATCGATGACTGTAAATGAAGTAGGAATTTTGGTGACATGTTTGTATGAATTTTGTGCTCTTATAATTTAAATTGTTATATGAGACTTGAGTTCACTTGATTGTAGCACATTTGAATATTTGAGAGCTGTTAGGCGAGTTAGGTTGTTGATTCTATAAGATTACATTCATTCATATCATTTGTATATTTGCTATGTTAACACACACTTGTATGGAATTATTATCTACATACTTCAATAAGTGTAAAAATTATGAATTTTAATGATTGTGAAATATAAAAAGCGAGGTGTAGTATATAATCACATAGTTTCAGATTGAGAAAATAAATGAGATGAGATGAGTCACATGCACCACAAACCTATAGTGATGGGCCATTTGGGTGCACTAAGTTAGCTTGTGATATGGGTCACTATAGGGGCATGACAATGGCTTTTTAGGTTAAATTAAAGTTTATGCTAGAGGCACTCTTTCAACCTCCTTCACAATTTCATTACATATATCTCTATTAAGTGAGGAAGATAAATCATATAATCGTTCTTCCCTAGTTTGAAATATTATCAATTCCTAATATTACTTGGTTTCTTAATAATGCATTCATAGTTTTCTAATTACATATGAAAATATTTATCAACATCTTAATACCTAATAATAAATTAATATAAAAATTTTGCATTATATATATATAAAGTTTTTTTACAATAAAAAATTTAAATACTAAATTTTTATCTAAGTAAAAATTAAATTATTGTTATTTATCTCTTTGATATATTTGTTCAATAGTGAAAAGAAAATCTAGTCAGAGTTTTAGTTGAAGTAATTTAAAAAATTTCACATATTTAAAAAAATAAACAATTTTAGTTCATGGAATGTAACTCATTTGAAATTACCTTGTTATGAGGTATTGTGTAAAAACATGATATTCAAATTTAAATCCCTTAAATATAAAGTTTTGTATTAAAATATTTTTGTCTCAAACTTCTTTTGTCTTAAATATAAAGTTTTTTCATAACATATTTTTGTCTCAAATTGTTTTTGTCTTAAGTATAAAGTTTTGTCTTAAAATATTTTTGTCTTAAATTTTATATTGAAGACAATTCAATTGATATTAAATATTTTTGTCTTAAACTACTTTTGTCTTTAACAAAAAGTTTTGTCTTAACATATTTTTGTCTCAAATTGTTTTTGGCTTAAATATAAAGTTTTATCATAAAGTATTTTTCTCTTAAATTGTTTTTGTCTTAAATTTGATATTTAAGACAATTCAATTGATATTAAATTTTAATATAAAATAATGAAAATTGTAAAAAAAAAAAGAGAAAAAGAAAAAAGAAAGAAAAAAAAAGAAAAAGAAAATCCCTTGGTGTAGTAGTGTAGCGGAACAAGATTGGATAACAACTTGCAAATCATCTCAATCCATTTCAAAAACAATATTTAATGCGACCAAACCCCACACCTTGTGAACCTACAACTTGAATGATACTAAACTCCACACCTCATAAGTGGATATGTATTTTTTTTTTTTTTTTTGAGATCTAGGACAATCGGTAACTGGGTATGTTTTTTTAATCATATGATTTAAATCTTGATATGGGTAAAAGATGTGTGGGTCTCCCTTTCTCGATCTATTCTCTTTAAAAATGGATGAGGTGAGGCTCCGCTATTTCATTGAATGTTCTTAATTACATCTCTTCCGCTAGCGAGATTTAAGAGACACTGTCAACTTTTTCTTCCTTCTTGATTTCGGATCCTGGATCCCGCATTCAGCTGTGCAAAGAATGGAGGACATAAAGCGCAAGCTGGAGGAGATAAAACGGAAGCTGGCGGAATCAGGAGTTATCCCATTCGTTCTCGACAATTTCAATCCTCGTGTGGAGATCACTGTACTCTTCGGCGAAGATAAAGGAATCAACATAGGTGACGAAGTAACCCTTGATCAACTGCGACGCCAACCTATTTATGTTGAGCACGATAGCGATCCTTCTGATGGAGAGTTACAGGAAACCTCCACGAACCCGTGTTTAGTAGCCTCCGTAAGTTTAATTCCCAAATTAATCAATTGTTTACTGAATATTTCTTTATTTATTTGTATTTCCTCAAGCTGAAAGTCATATTTATAATTTTTTCAAAAAATTGTCATCAGGTTTTGACCGATCCTGACGTTCCTGGAGGCGAATATCTGCACTTGTATGTTATGATCCGCCTGAACTCACAACAATTTTTCGATAAAATGGCACGTATAATTCGTTAATTGATTGCATAATAAAAAAATTGTTAATCGCTACGTTGTGCAGGTTAAGTGTACAATTCCTTTCCGCCGGAAATGATATAGGTATCATGATTGCATTCTTTTTTTTCACCTTGAAATTTATCATCACATAGTTGTAATGCCAACACACATGAATATGTTTGCTTCTTTGTGTCGCAATATTAGATTTACAGCCCACGGTCCTGGTTGACTATGAACCTCCAAGATCGGGTGCTGACATGCTAGTGTTTACATTATTCAAGATTGATGGATTGGAGTCCATCGCTCGGCCAAACTCGCGCAAGAACTTCTGTACCAAAGGTTTCGCGCGTACTTATGCCCTTGGATCGCCGCTGGGTGCTTCTTTTTTCAACATCAAGTACGAAAATCATGAGGACGAGAAACAAAAGGATGATGATACTGAATCGCCCATTTCCATCGCTGCTCAAACCAAAAACCTGAATATTGCAGAATGAAGCAGGAGGAGGAGGAGAATTTCTGTCTGATGGGGTGCTTCTTTTGTCAGCGTCATGTATGAAAGCGAGGTTGAAAATCAAAAGAATGGCGATAATGAATCATCGACTTGCACCACTCCTTGGGCATGTAGGTAGATAATGTAGAATGAAGCTGTAAGGGGAAAACATTTAAGAATGTTTAGTAGTGACATTTCTTTCTGCCTTATATACCCACATATCTTACTGTGTTATTGTGCTGTTAGATGTGGTTCTGCTGAATACAATATAATTTCTTGCGAGTTATTCGATTTGGTTACGTTGAACATTTCTTTATTTTTGAAAATACAGTATCAAATTACGTTACAACACGCTGTGTATATCAAAAGACAATGTATGTTTACCGTTCAAATGCAGAATATGAATGCTTATATGCTTTAAACATAGTATATGAATGCTTATGCTTTAAACATAGTATATGAATGTTATATAGGAATGTTTTGAAAAATAGATAAATCTGTGAACAAATATTTAAATTTTATCTCTGCGGAATCGAAGCAACCTATGCCCTATTCAAAATTTTTCTTTTATAACCTATGCTCCATATGTCTCCCCAGAAAGAAATTATACGTTATTTTTCGATATAGATCTTCTCTCTTTATTGCTCAAGGTGTATGCACAACCTTCTATCTTCAAATTCACCAATGTTCCATATGTCTCCCCAAGAAATAAATTATATGTTATTTTTCGACATATGTCTTCTCTGTTTATTGCTCAAGGTGTGTGCACAATCTTTTATTTTCAAATTCACCTGTGCTCCATATGTCTCGCAAGAAAGAATTATATGTTATTTTTCGATATATGACTTCTCTGTTTATTGCCCAAGGTGTAAGCGCAATCTTTTATTCTCAAATGCTTCAATAACTTATGATATATTCTATTTTATTTCATTTTAATTCAATTGGTAATTTTCCATACGTTATAAGAAGTGATTGCAAAAGTAATTGATCCCGGGAAGGAGGAATGAATTTTTTTAAAACATATTTTTCTGTTTAAAAAAATTACTGCTGTTTATATCAGACAAATTTGAATATTATAGCATTAGAAGGAAGACATAGAATTCATACTCCACCATCTTTGCGACATGTTAGAAACTAATCTTTTTGAACATACTTACTAATTTCTGGACTATAAATTGATATTATGAAAAAGATAATCTGGTAATATTTTTTATACAATCTGCATTCGATCAATTAATCTCTCTCTTTTTTTTAATATCATAAAATCAAAAGATTTTCAGGATACATGTCAATCCATCTGCTGGTTTTTTAATATCATAAAAGCATAATATTTTTGGGATACATTGCAATCCATCTACTTGTTTTTAAACGAACTTTAATTGATATGCCTTTAAACTTTTTAAAAACTAATCGAAAGTATTAAAATCTCAAAAAACGGAAGAGCTAAATTGATAATGTTTTAAACTCTTTAAAAGTATTAAAATCTCAAAAAATCTGAAAATAAAATAAGTTGAGTATAATTCAAGAACTTTTTCCTATGAGGAAGGAGGAATGTTGGGTAAAAGCTTTTGGGATCTCTTCCATTGTTTGATCTTTGTAGTTTAAAGGTTAGTTTGAAGATATGAGGAACGATTTTTGTAGTTTAAAGGGGAGTTTATTGATTTTTCTAGTTATATGGGCAATGTATTTAGTGTGATATATGTTTTCAAATAGTGTAATTCATGTAGTTAAGGATATGATTTAGAGGTCAGTGTGTAAGATATTTATAATTTATGTGTTATTCTAGAAATAATTTGTAAAATTTTTAGCATACGAAATTATTATATTTTTTTTAATTATTAGCCTCCGTAAGTTTATAATTTAGTTTACAAAATTATAAACTTTATATTTATAATTATAATTATAATTATCTAGATTTGGTTCTGCTGAATACAATATAATTTCTTGCGAGTTATTCGATTTGTTTATGCTGAACATTTCTTTATTTTTGAAAATACAGTATCAAATTACGTTAGAATACGCTGTGTATATCAAAAGACAATGTATGTTTACCGTTCAAATGCAGAATATGAATGCTTATGCTTTAAACATAGTATATGAATGCAGCATATGAATGCTTATGCTTTAGACATAGTATATGAATGTTATATAGGAATGTTTTGAAAAATAGATAAATCTGTGAACAAATATTTAAATTTTTTCTCTGCGGAATTGAAGCAACCTATGCCCTATTCAAAATTCCGAACCTAGCTTGCTGTGAGGATAATTGAGAACGAAATTCTAATTGCAGGCTGCGAACTTCACCAGTGTATATCTCAGGTTGCCAAATTCTATTGGGTGTAGATTTAGGGTTTGTTTCAGCAGACGTTCAATATATATAATTTTTCATTTTCTCAACGATGTTTTTCATTCATTCATTCCTCTGGATTCAAATCAATCTTCATTTAGTAATCATGGTCTGAGCTTATATTTTATTTAGTTTTGAGGGTCTTAAATGAAATTGTAATTAGTTTGAACGACATGAACATTCATAGAAAGGCATGTCGTTTGGGCAGTACTAATATTCATCCCAGGTGAAGCAGTGAGAGCAGTGTGTGTGCAACAGAGTCGAAACAGGCTACCAGAAATAATAATAAAGAGCAAGAACAGCAGTAGTGGATGCGATTGCAATTCTAAAGAGGGCGTGAACAACATATACACGGACGCGAGTTTGATTAAGAACACGGGCCAAGGTGGGTATGGCGTTTATTCTCCGGGACTCCAAATAAACATGATAAAACCCTGGCCCTTCGCCGAGCACAAAAACAATATATTGCGACTAGAATCCAAAGCAATTCTAGAGGCAGTTACGCAGGTGAAGAAGAAGCATACAGACCAAGTTCGCGTCGACATTTTCTCAGACAGCGAGCATGCTCTGACGCAACTACAGTTGCTGCAGAATGGAGAGAAACCATTACAGAGCGACGACAACAACGGGTTGGGGGAGAAGATATTGAACGAGATCAATACCGATGATTGGTTCACAGAGGTTCATATGCACAAGGTGAAGGCCCACTCTGGAGTGAAGGGCAACGTCACTGCAGACGGTTATGCAAAAATTGGAGCTCAGCTTTCGACTGGTGCCAACACACAAATGTCGTGACTCGCAACATGGCTGTGCTGATATACGTGAAGGCTGGCGAACTAGTTTACTTTATTCGACCTTCATGTCCTGCACCTAAGCGTCCTTCGTTTTCTCCTTCTCCTTTCGCTAATGGGCGAAATGGACATCCATCTAATCGTTCCACTACTTCTCCTTCTCCTGGCAATTTCTTGGGTGGTTCCCGTAAGAACTTTCAACCTAAAAAATGAACTTCTTGATTACTTCAGCTATCTATGTTCTCAAGGAGTTCCTATCACTTCTAACCAGAGGGTACTAGTGTCCAACTTTACTCCGTCATGATGAGGTCGGTCAGAGGGGTGGCTTCTTGGTCAAGTAGGTTTAATTCTCCACAATCTATTATCCAAAAAATTATTCACACTTCTTTATAATACAATTAGCACAACCACATTAGTAAAAACTAATGTGGTTGATATACGCCGATAGGCGTATATAAAATAGATTTACAACCACATTTACCAATGTGGTTGATATACGCCGATAGGCCTATATCCACTACCCATCACATTAATTTATATATCAAAAAATAAATATTATATATAATAAATTCATTATATTAACTTGAAATATATATATTATATATTAATAAGAATATTAATATATTAAATATATTAAATATGATTAAAATCACAAAAATATTTTATATATATTAATAATATTATAATAAGTATTAATAATATATATTAAAATTATTTATTAATATATTAAAAATATTAACTATATACATACTATAAATTAACTTGAAATATATATAATATATATTAATATAAAAATAATATTAATAATATATAATAATTTAATATTTATTTATATATTAATATCATAGACGGTTATATTATTAATAAACCAAAATAACTAATAATATATTAATAATATATATTATATCATAGTTGGTTATATTATTAATAATATTATAATATTACTAATAATCATTATTTATAAATATTTGAATATTTATTTATAATGATTATTGGTAATATTACTAAATAAATATTAAAATATTATAATATTATTAATATATATTATTAATAATATATATTAATAATATTATAATATTAATAATAAACATTATTAATAAATATTTGAATATTTATTAATAATATATATTAATAATATTATAATATTACTAATAATTATAATTAATAAATATTTGAATATTTATTTAAAATGATTATTAGTAATATTATAATATTATAATATTATTGATATATATCATTAATAATTTTATAATATTACTAATAATCACTATTAATAAATATTTGAATATTTATTTATAATGATTAATAGTAATATTATAATATTATTAATATTACTAAATAAATAATATATAATATATAGTATTTTAATATTTATTTATATATTAATATCATAGATGCTTATATATTAATAATAATATTAATATATTATAATATTACTAATAATCATTATTAATAAATATTTGAATATTTATTTATAATATATATTAATATAATAATAATATTAAACTCAAGAGAGTAATAAACCATATGAAACAATATTTAAAAATAACTGAATGTGTGATTAACATTATAAACCAAAAGAACTAATAAACCAAGGGTTTAATATTATAAACCAAAGGAGTTAGTGGACCCAAGGGATCAATATTAAAAACATATGGAATCAATATTTCTCAAAATGTGACATTTGATCATGGATGACATTGATCGATTATTCATATTATAAACCAAAAGAACTAATAAACCCAAGGGTTTAATATTATAAACCAAAGGAATTGGTGAACCGAAGCGGATTTATTTAAACAATGAGACAATTGTTCTCACAATGCGACATTTGATCATGGATGACATTGATCGATTATTCATATTATAAACCAAAAGAACTAATAACCCCAAGGGTTTAATATTATAAACCAAAGGAATGGGTGAACCCAACGGAATTGATTTAAATATTGAGACAATTGTTGTCACAATGCGATGTTCGACCAACTATGACCATGGTTGGCCATGGGTGATATTCATATTGAGACAATGTTTTTCATAATGTGACATTTGATCGTGGATGACATTGATCGATTATTCATATTATAAACCAAAAGAACTAATAAACCCAAGGGTTTAATATTATAAACCAAAACAATTGGTGAACCCAAGGGAAAACCATTACCCAACAAATTATAAACCAAAGGAATTGGTGAACCCAAGGGAATTGATTTAAACATGGATGACATTGATCGATTATTTATTAAACCAAAAGAACTAATAAACACAAGGGTTTAATATTATAAACCAAAGGAATTGGTGAACCCAAGGGAAAACCATTACCCAACAAATTATAAACCAAAGGAATTGGTGAACCCAAGGGAATTGATTTAAACATTGAGACAATTGTTGTCACAATGTGACATTCGACCAACTATGACCATGGTTGGCCATGGGTGATTTTCATATTGAGACAATGTTTGTCAGAATGTGACATTTGATCATGGATGACATTGATCGATTATTTATATTATAAACCAAAAAAACTAATAAACCCAAGTGTTTAATATTATAAACCAAAGGAATTGGTGAACCCAAGGGAATTCATTTAAACATTGGGACAATTGTTGTCACAATGCGACGTTGGACCAAGTATGACCATGGATGGCCATGGCTGATTTCATATTCAGAAAATTTGACGATGGATGACATTGATCGATTATTCATATTATAACCCAAAAGAACTAATAAACCCCAAGGGTTTAATATTATAAACCAAGGGAATTGGTGAACCCAAGGGAATTGATTTAAACATTGAGACAATTGTTGTCACAATGCGACGTTCGACCAACTATGACCATGGTTGGCCATGAGTGATTTTCATATTGAGACAATATTTGTTAAAATGTGAGATTTGATCATGGATGACATTGATCTATTATTCATATTATAAACCAAAAGAACTAATAAACCCAAGGGTTTAATATTATAAACCAAAGGAATTGGTGAACCCAAGGGGATTGATTTAAACATTGAGACAATTGTTCTCACAATGCGACATTTGATCATGGATGACATTGATCGATTATTCATACTATAAACCAAAAGAACTAATAACCCAAAGGGTTTAATATTATAAACCAAAGGAATTGGTGAACCCAAGGGAATTGATTTAAATATTGAGACAAATGTTGTCACAATGCGACGTTCGACCAACTATGACCATGGTTGGCCATGGGTGATATTCATATTGAGACAATGTTTGTCAGAATGTGACATTTGATCATTGATGACATTGATCGATTATTCATATTATAAACCAAAAGAACTAATAAACCCAAGGATTTAATATTATAAACCAAAAGAATTGGTGAACCCAAGGGAAAACCGTTACCCAACAAATTATAAACCAAAGGAATTGGTGAACCCAAGGGAATTGATTTAAACATGGATGACATTGATCGATTATTCATATTATAAACCAAAAGAACTAACTAAACCCAAGGGTTTAATATTATAAACCAAAGGAATTGGTGAACCCAAGGGGATTGATTTAAACATTGAGACAATTGTTCTCACAATGCGACATTTGATCATGGATGACATTGATCGATTATTGATATTATAAACCAAAAGAACTAATAACCCCAAGGGTTTAATAATATAAACCAAAGGAATTGGTGAACCCAAGGGAATTGATTTAGATATTGAGACAAATGTTGTCACAATGCGACGTTCGACCAACTATGACCGTGGTTGGCCATGGGTGATATTCATATTGAGACAATGTTTGTCAGAATGTGACATTTGATCATGGATGACATTGATCGATTATTCATATTATAAACCAAAAGGACTAATAAACCCAAGGGTTTAATATTATAAACCAAAGGAATTGGTGAACCCAAGGGACAACCATCACCCAACAAATTATAAACCAAAAGAAATTGGGGAACCTAAGGGAATTGATTTGATCATGGATGACATTGATCGATTATTCATATTATAAACCAAAAGAACTAATAAACCCAAGGGTTTAATATTATAAACCAAAAGGAATTGGTGAACCCAAGGGAATTGATTTAAACATTGAGACAATTGTTGTCACAATGCGACATTTGATCATGGATGACATTGATCGATTATTCATATTATAAACCAAAGAACTAATAACTATGAGTTCCAATATTATAAACCAAAGGAATTGGTGAACCCAAGGGAATTGATTTAAATATTGAGACAATTGTTGTCACAATGCGACCTTCAACCAACTATGACCATGGTTGGCCATGGGTGATATTCATATTGAGACAATGTTTGTCAGAATGTGACATTTTATCGTGGATGACAATGATCAATTATTCATATTATAAACCAAAACAACTAATAAACCCAAGGGTTTAATATTATAAACCAAAAGAATTGGTGAACCCAAGGGAAAACCATTACCCAACAAATTATAAACCAAAGGAATTGGTGAACCCAAGGGAATTGATTTAAACATGGATGACATTGATCGATTATTCATATTATAAACCAAAAGAACTAATAAACCCCAGGGTTTAATATTATAAACCAAAGGAATTGGTGAACCCAAGGGGATTGATTTAAACATTGAGACAATTGTTCTCACAATGGGACATTTGATCATGGATGACATTGATCGATTATTCATATTATAAACCAAAAGAACTAATAACCCCAAGGGTTTAATATTATAAACCAAAGGAATTGGTGAGCCCAAGGGAATTGATTTAAATATTGAGACAATTGTTGTCACAATGCGACCTTCAACCAACTATGACCATGCTTGGCCATGGGCGATTTTCATATTGAGACAATATTTGTCGTAATGTGACATTTGATCATCGATGACATTGATCGATTATTCATATTATAAACCAAAAGAACTAATAAACCCAAGGGTTTAATATTATAAACCAAAGGAATTGGTGAACCCAAGGGACAACCATTACCAGGGTTGGCCATGGGTGATTTTCATATTGAGACAATGTTTGTCAGAATGTGACATTTGATCATGGATGACATTGATCGATTATTCATATTATAAATCGAAACAACTAATAAACCCAAGGGTTTAATATTATAAACCCAAGGGAATTGATTTAAACATTGAGACAATTGTTGTCATAATGCGACGTTGGACCAACTATGACCATGGCTGGCCATGGGTGATTTTCATATTAAGACAATATTTGTCAGAATGTGACATTTGATCATGGATGACATTGATCGATTTTTCATATTATATACCAAAATAAATATTAAACCCAATGGTTTAATATTATAAACCAAAGGAATTGGTGAACCCGAGGGAATTGATTTAAACATTGAGACAATTTTTGTCACAATTGGACCAACTATGACCATGGTTAGTCCAAGTTGGTCCAACCATGGGAAAAATTATTAAAAACATAAGTTATCAAACATTGGGGTTTCTAGGGCGAGAGGGATGACAATGGTTGACCAAGGATGACCATGGTTGAGTAAGGTTAACCATGGTTGATTATGGCTAAGCAAACTTCTCTATCATTTAACAAAGATGAGAATAAGACTATGTTGGCAATGTTTGGCCATAGTTGATTAAAATGGTTAGAATGTAAATATTACTAGTATTACTTATTCATATTCATATTAATAATATTTCTATTAACAATATTAATTTTAATATCATTAATACTATTAATGATATGGTTACAATGAATATATTTTTTTTTTTGCCTCAAAATCTTTTTTTATTTTAAATAAAAGATAATTATAATTACTTAAACCATTATTATACTTATTTAGATATTATTATATTCGTTTATATATTATTTTAGATATTATTTTAATTATAAATAGTTAAACTGTTTAAACAATTATAACTATAATTAATTATTATAATTATTAATTATAATTAAGGCTCACGATGGATTATTATGGTTTAAGAGGGTTACCCATGGATGACTATGGCCAAGAAAAATTGTGTATCATTGAGCACTAGTGAGAATGAGTGACATTGATTTAGTGTGTTGAAAATGTTTAACGATATTTAATTAAAATGATTAGCATGTAAATATTATTAATTTTTAAAAGTAGTCTTAATAGTATTTATATTAACATCATTAATGATAATATCATTAATACTTTTAATCATATTGTTAGAGTGAATAAAAGTTTAAATTTATTTTTATTAATAATTCTATTGTTAATTATTACAAAATAAATATTATTATTCTTAATTATCAATATTAATGTTAATATTTTTTTTAAACAATATTAATATTCTAAATAATATTAATATTATAATATAGATATTATTATCTTAATAATACTAAATATAAAAAATTTAAAAATTTTAATATATTTTATGATATTTTCAAAAATTTTAAAATTCATGATATATTTTAATATAATGAGTACTATTAATGATATTATTAATATTATATTTAATGGTATTATTAGTAATATTATTTATATGTTATTTATATACCCCTATCTTATTTATATACATAATTATTTTATATCTATAAAATGTAAATTTATAACTACTTAAAATTAAATCAAATTAATTTAATTTAAATTAATTTAAATTAAATTTTAGAATTACATAAAATTTGAGAAATTTGATATTTTAATTAAATTTAAATTTATATTTAAATATTATATATTTAAATCACAAATTTTATTATTCAAAAAATTATAATATAAAAATCATTCAATTCTTTAAAAAAATTATAATAATATATAAAAATCTTTTAATTAAAAAATATATTATATTTAAATTTTATATAAAATTAATACAATTATATTTTTGTTGCAATATGGACCTTTCTAGTCTTTTAAGATGTCAAAATTATAGTGAGCTTGAGAGGATTCTCTACAAGCTTTTTGAGCATAAGAATAAAATTTTAAATCAAACTAAATAACTCTTTTCTTTAGGTCTGAAAGACCAAATATTGATCTAAGTCACCAACCATCATCATCATCATCCATTAATCTAACTCTAAATTACAAAAAAATATGAAATTTTCTTTAAATTTAAAACAAATATAAAATTTCATTTCACCTAAACTAAATAAAAATTTAAAATAAATAATAATAAAATAATATTTCTTTAACTTTAAAAGATATAAAATAATATAAATTTTCCTCTCGCCTAAACTAAATAAAAATATTATATAATATAATTTTTCCTCTCGCCTAAACTAAATAAAAATATTACCTTTACATATAATGCACCCTGAAGCAATGTTATATATAATTTATATTTTATTTAAAAAAAAACAACGAAACAAAAGCACAGGCAAAGATGGTAATCCAAGTATGCTAATAACCATACCTTAAAGAAAAGGGTGGACGAGTAATACGGTTAAAGATCATCCATCTGCGTGAAAGCCAGAGGTTTCAGCACCCAATACTGCTTCATTTTACTGTTCCCTCTAATCCAGAAATATAACATATATAACACATGTACCAGAATAATAGAAAGTAAACTTGGCCACTGTGGCGTCCAAGCGACTTGCGTTTTCTATTACTGTGATTTCCTACTCTTGAAATTTTGGTTACCAGCAATTCAGACACATATCCAAATGTATAGTTGGCCAAAGAATGTGATGCGGCGTACAGCGTATGAATTTCCAAATCCAAACACCCGTCAATGGGATGGTTTCGGCAGCTCCAACCCTTGAAATTTTCCAGTTTTGTTGCTTGTTCAAAACACAGCTAGATCAACTACTTCCCCAGTCAAGACAGGGACTTGCGACCAGGAAGCACCCATTTCCTTGTTTAATTATATAAACGAATTAATGTACTATTCAAATTAGTGGGACTGGCTAAGAAGCCCCCTTTCCTTTTTTAATTATATAAACTATTTAATGTACTATTCAATTAGTGTTGGTGTTGTTATAGCGTCAAATAATTTATCACAAACCCTTTTCTCTGTCGACAAAATATGACATAACTACTGTCATCGTTATTCAATCATTCGTTATCATTGCACTTATTTGATTTGGGCAAGGTAGTCCCACGATCGGCAGCATCTTGTTTCTTTACATATTTCGATACTGATAATTTACGTTGAACAAAAGACATATCACATCATAAAAAAATATATGTTTATATTGCTTTAGGTAGAATTCCTATCACATCACACAGTTTTCAAAGAAAAATATAATATTTCAAGATTCGTTACAGATAGATCTTTACTAGCGAACGCTACAAGATTCGTTACTGAAGAAGTATAATATTTTCAAGATTGGTTACCGTATAAACCATTATTTCTTTGTAAACCACTAAACAATTTTAAAAAATACAAATATTAAGTTACATCTCCATACAAATGAAAAATCTAATATTGAACCACAAGAGGACTTGGCATCGCATATTTTTCCATATAATAATTATTCATCTTACATCCTTGAAGAGTGATTCAATCTGTTTTGCGAACGAGGAAGGCAACAGCCACGTCACTGGTATTGCGAAGGAAGTCTCTAGATTTGACAGTCATGACTCTGTTGGCAATCCTGGAGAAAATTACATCCACCAAACCGCGTTCATCCCACCCGAAGTGACTTCCCACAATACTCTCAAACATGGATTTGTAATAGTTTTCAATGATTTTCGCACTCATCCCCTCTTCCCCTTCTCTCACCTCCGTAAATGGATGCGAAAGGAACCTCAGAAACCTCATGCTTTCTATTTCGAACGACTGCTCCGTCTCCACGACGCTCTGCAGCTCCTCCACAGTTGGACAGTATATAGGAAGGTTTATGGAATTCAGTTTCTCCTCCTCGATCAACCCCTGCCAGGCCACTCAAAATCGAAATCGATCACGTGTATTGGAAATAAATATTGAAAAGTGTATTGATATATTGATTTATCTATTTTACCTCATTCACTAGCTCCTCTAATGCTCCTTCCAAATGAGTAGCGAAACCTCCCATGATGCCTGGTTCCTTTATGTCACGGGAAGTACGAGCCAAGAGTGCTATGAACATGCATCCTCCGGGATTAACCATCACCTGTGCTCGGGCTTCTAGAAATGATCCCAAGTCATGTCTGAATTGCTTCAGATATGCATCGCCCACTGCATCGCTGGATATGAACACATGCCTGCCGTTCCAACCACCAGAATTTCTATCGTCAACGCTAG
The DNA here is from genome assembly GCA_034641835.2 of Pinus albicaulis. Lineage (NCBI taxonomy): Eukaryota > Viridiplantae > Streptophyta > Pinopsida > Pinales > Pinaceae > Pinus > Pinus albicaulis. The sequence continues at coordinate 1,312,291,538 of CM076581.1, read as the reverse complement.
CACGAAGCATTCGTTCGTCGCTGCCATTACAGCTGCCTCCTGTACTGGGCGACCGTGTCATTAGGGCAGTGCCACGAGGCGAATGGGCATGGAGGCCAACAGCTGTGAAGCGCTTGCATTTCCTGTGCCCACTATGGCTCCCGTGAAAGGCATGGGACAGGTTGCCAAACGATTTCAACATGGAGAAAATTTAATGTTTCAGTTTCCTTCTAGTTGTTAATGTTGATAGGTGGCAATTAATGAATGGCACAGTAAATTTTTAATCAGGATTTGTAAAAAATTAATTTAAGTACGGTTTAAACACGTGATTTAGATATGCAAGGAAGTTAGTGGGGTAGATTTCATCCATGGATTGAGTGGCGACGACCAGAATATACCGGCATCTTCCAATACTGACCATCAGATCAAAAAAATTAATTAGTCTAATCACAAAACATGCTCCTTCCGATAGGGGGTTACGCCTATCGGCGTAAATATAAACAACCCCCTGCGGGTCTTAAACACATCAAAATAAAATATAAAAACTTAAGCTTGTGCAGTACAGAATCACATGTAGGTCGGCTGGCATTCTCCATTGCTTCATAGATAACTTTTTTTAAATTTTAAAATTTTAATATAAAATTATTTTTTTTTTAATTATTGAGTTATGTTAATGTGAATTTTTTTAAAAGCTTTTTTGGGTTTTTTTATTCTATTTTTTCTAATATTTGCCAAGAGTTCATTTAAAATAAAAATTTGATAAAAAATTTTAAAATGCTGAATTTATATATACAATAAAAAAAACAATTTAAATAATAAAAATCAAGATTAAAAAAAAAAGCAACTCCATAAACTAATCACAATCCATTTCCCGAGAGAATTAAGATGTGCAATCGCACCACATTGAGAGTTAGTGTGCGTTCGTTTTTATTGAATTTCAGAGCGGGGATTGTGATGTTACTGTTATCGCCGAAAAAGTGATTTGTGTTCGGCAGTGTGGTCAAAGCAATTATGGGAAGAGTGTTTTATTAATATTAGGGTTTGTAAATCATTTGAAGAAATTGAAGAAGTCTGTGAGATTGTTATGGTCGGAATCAATTCGTTTTCACTCCATTGTTCCAACAGGTTGTGTACCCATTTATGTGGGGAACGAGGAGCAACGCTTCATTGTGGAAATACACTACTTAAACCATCGTTTTTTCGCCGAGCTGTTAAGAGTTTTCTTCTGGAGAATTGGGGTATTCACATAACGGAGTTCTCAGAATAGCTTGTGATATTCAGGTATTTGAACATGTAATGGGCCTTCTTACTGACAGCAATACATCTGTCGATTTCATATCGATATACAGATCAATTACATCAAATTTCACTGTCATAAGTAAGTTGGCTGCTCGTTCATGGATCCCAAGAGCAGATCATTAGTTTTTCTACGAGGTAAAGTCATGCATATGTTACACGGCTGTTTCAGCGGGCCCCCCTAAACGTTACACAAATACTATTTGATCGCACTGAAGCAGATTCAATTCAGTCGATTAACCATGGTCACGTGGATTCACACACTTAGATTTCTTTAATTCTTGTGTTTGCTTTTTGGGGCAATAATGTGTTGAAGATAATGGAGAATCTTATATTAGTGTGAATTGGTTCAGGAGTTCTTATGATAGGAATTAGTGTCTATTTTTTAGAGTATGGTTCTAACTTCTCTAAAATCATGTATGCTATATAATACCTGAAGTATATTGAGAATTTAGAGCATTCTGCAGAGCCAAACTCTCCTGAATCAGACTCTCTTTCGTAGAGCTGACCAATGTGTTATTTATTTATTTAATTCAAATATCACTTTTTATCATGGTATCAGAGCTCCATGGTCGAATCATAGCCAGAGTGTTGTGATCCCTGCGAGTATTCAAGTGGCAGAGTAGAAACCCCTGATGACTAAATGAAAATTTTTTTTCAGGCATTGAAGCGGATCAGCGTGGTTTCTTGACGAACAGTCGCACTGATTGTCGCGGTTACTACAACAACAGTGGTGCCGATGGTGCGGAACTGAGCCGGACAGAGGCGCCGATCAGAGGAAGACTTACTGAGTTTTGTTTTTGGCGCTATCGTCGCGAAAATTGGCTCAGTAAGTGCGCCGAGGAGATTTGAAGTAGATCTGAGCCAGTGGACACCACTAATGAAGGAAGAAATCCAGTGAAAGGTTGCCGATGAAGGGATCCGATGAAAGTTTGTCGATGAAGGAAGAGATCTAAAACAGATCTTGCTGGTGCAGAGGATTCGAAAGCCTATCACACAACATGCAAAACAACCTGTTGAATTGAGCGCAGATCAGGTAGATCTGTATCGTAACATTGTTTTTTGTAAAAGATCTCGGGTAGATCTATCATTTTTTTTCCTGTCAATTATTATTTTTTGAATCGTCAAGATGAATAATCAAATAATTGAAGCATACTTGAATAAGAGCAACAAGTTCAATGGCTCCAATTACTCAAATTGGAAATTCAATATGTAGATTGTGCTAGAAGCATAGAGTACTTGGACGATTGCAAATGGGGATGCACCAAATCCAGCAGCGGGGGCAACATCGATTCTGGACTGAGAGAAGAGAGAAGGTAGAGAAAAGACGTTGCTGAAGATGTCAGTGAAAGACTGCATCATACCGCATATCAGAGAATGCAAATCACAAACAAAATCTGGACAGTATTGAAGGATTTGTATGATATCAGGAATACAAATCGTCTTCTAATTTTGAAAAGCAAGATTCTATCCATAAAGATGGAGGAGAATGAAACAATTGCTTCTTTCATATCGCAGATCAAGGATCTGAAGAACAAATTGGCAGATATCAGTGAAATTGTAGTAGATGCAGATTTTGTCATGATTACTATGAATGGTATGATTGATAATTACCAAATGTTTATCACTGGGATAAGTGCGAGAGAGAAAATCATGAAATTTGAAGAACTGATAGGAATATTAATGCAATAAGAAGAAAGGATTTTGACTCTAAGACCCTAGAGTGTAGATCTTGCGTTAATGGCAAAAAATAAATTCTTCAGAGCGAAAGAAAATCCATCACAGCAAAACAGAGGAAATCCACAGAAAAGACCGAATCAAGCTCAAGGTATGTATCCCAATAGAAACGACTCTGTAATAAAATATTTTTATTGCGGAAAACTCGGTCATATGGCTAAGGAGTGTAGGGAGAAGAAATTTCATGAAGATGAACAGAAGCATAAAAGACATGCAGGGCATTTCACAGATGATGACCATGTTCAGGACTTCAGATTGTTGATGGCATACTTTGATGAAAATGTCGAAGCAAACATCTAGTATGTGGATTCGGGAGCATCCACACACATGACATGAAACAGAAAATGGTTCGAAGAGTTTAAATAAATCAACAACGGAGCACAAATCTACCTTGGTGATGATAGGAGTCATCAGATCAAAGGGTGTGGGAAAATTTCTATTATTTTACTTGATAGTAATGTTAGATATATTCATAATGTAATGTATGTGCCCGGAGTTACAAAGAATCTAATTTCTGTATCCATGATTAAAGATCAAGATCTCAAAGTAGAATTTTTTAAATCTCACCGTTATATTAAATATTTGTTGGATGGCATGAAGACCATTGCTTCAGGAGTTCGAACAAGAGGTCTATACAAATTGGATGTGAAGACAACACCAAATCGAGCTTTGACAACATAAGAGCTATGGCACCATAGACTTCGTCATATCAACTACAACGATTTGGTGTTACTTCAGAAAAAAGAAATGCTAAGAGATCTTCCTACATTAAAACAAGTGCATAATGATTGTGATGCTTGTGCATTAGGAAAGATGCATAGAGGAGAATTCCCTGTTCGAGTAGAAAAGAGAAAGAGAGACATACTTTAATTAGTGCACACTGACCTATGTGGACCCATGCAAACAAAGTCATTAGGAGGTGCACTGTATTTTCTACTGTTTGTTGATGACTGCACAAAGTTTTCTTGGGTATATTTTATGAGTAAGAAAAGTCGCACATTTAAATACTTTAAGCAGTTCAGATATATGATTGAAAAGAAAACAGGGAAGCACATAAAAATTCTCCGCTCCGATCAAGGGGGAGAATACAGGAAGGAGGAACTTACCAAGTATTGTAAAGACCATGGGATCTTACAACAATTCACAGTACCCCATACTCTTCAACAGAATGGAGTAGAGGAAAGAAAGAACTAAACATTGGTGGAGTGTGCTAGGAGCATGTTGAAAGGTAAGGGTCTTTCGAATGGTTTTTGCGCTGAAGCATTGAATACTGCATTTTATTTTAAAAATAGGAGTCCTATAAGAAGTATCAAGTTTAAAACTCCTTTTGAAGCATTATATGGATTTAAGCCGACAATAAAACATTTAAGAGTGTTTGGGTCTAAAGCATTTTCCCACATTCCAAAGGAAGACAAAAGAAAAATAGATTCAAAAGCCATCAGATGTACCTTTGTAGAGTATTGTTTACAATTTAAAGATTATAGATTATTTAATCGCTCTACTCACAAGATCTTTGTTAGTAGAGATGTCATGTTCCATGAGCAGGTTTCTGATGAATCTGATAAAAGCAATGAGGAATGGGATATTTCGTTTGTGGTGGAAGGAAGTGAAGAAACATGTAACAGCCATGAGGAGAAGAAAAAGGTAGAAGCAGAAAGTTCAGATACAGCAATCAAGCTGAGTCCTTCAAAGGAAATTCAGAATGGGTTGGAAGCTACACCAACGCTCAGAAGAGTAGGTAGGGAGATTCAATTGTCTGCTAGATATAGGGAGAATGCCTTTATAACTAGTATGATGAATGCTATTGAACCTTCTAGTTATAGAGAAGCAAATCAATGTAGTGAATGGAAAGCAACTAAGAACCAGGAATATGAATCTATTCTCAAAAAAATCACTTGGAAGCTGGTTGAACTACCTGAAGGGAAAGAAATCATAGGATGTAAATGGTTGTATAAACCTGAGATTAATGCAGATCGAACCATAGATAAATTAAAATCTAGATTGGTAGCAAAGGGGTATTCACAAAAAGAAGGTATTGACTATGAGGAAACCTTCGCCCCTGTGGCTAAACTAAACACTATCAGAATGATGATTGCTTTAGCTACTAAGAAACATTGGATGATTCATTAGATGTAAAATATGCATTTTTAAATGGGGAGTTGAAAGAGGAGGTTTACCTAGAATAACCTGAGGGGTTTGTCCAGAAAGGAAAAGAACATTTAGTCTGTAGATTAAAGAAAGCTCTATATGGACTAAAACAGGTACCCATATCATGGTATGAAAAGATTGATCTATTTTTTCTGCAACACAGTTACAACAAAAGTAAAAATGACCCTAATTTTTATACTATGAAAGATGAAAAGGGGTGCATAATGTTGATTTCTTTGTATGTAGATGATTTAATTATTACAAGTGATGTTGTTGATCTAATCAAAGAAATCAAGTAGCAAATGTCACAAATGTTCGAAATGAAAGACCTTGGTGAACTGAGGTATTGTTTGGGTCTTGAGATCTGGAGAGATTCAGGACAAAATTTCTGTCCTAGGGTAAGTATATCAGAGGACTACTGGAAAGATCCAGGATGTATCAGTGCAAGGCTGCAGTAGTACCATTACAACAGAACATTAAACTTCAGAGTGAGGATGGCTCTAAAGAGGTAGATGCGACACTTTATCGACAACTAGTTGGGAGTCTAATCTACCTAACCACTACAAGACCAGATTTGTCTTATGAAGTTAGTGTATTAAGTCAATACATGTCCAAGCCACTTGAGAGTCATTAGAGTGCAGCGAAAGGTTTATTAAGGTATCTACAAGGAACTGTCGATTATGGTATTATTTATAGTGATTCTTATGATGTTAGATTGACAGGATTTATAGATTCCGATTGGGTTGGAAATGGAGACGACCGAAGATCCATAACAGGCTATGCATTCAGCATTGGATCCGAGGTGATTACATGGAGTAGCAAGAAACAGAACACAATTTCCTTGTCTTCAGCGGAAGCAAAGTATCAAGCTATGTGCGCAGCAACATGTGAGGTAGTTTGGCTACGGAGACTTCTCTAGGATGTCGGGGAAGAACTGAAAGATGCAACAACAATCATATGTGACAACCAGAGCTCAATCAAACTTGCTAATAATTCGGTGTTTCACAAAAACACTAAATAGATTGATACACAATTCCACTTTGTCATGGAGAAAGTTCAATATAAATAAATCCATCTTGTATATTATAAAAATTGTGATAATATTGCAGACATTTTCACTAAGCCTCTTGGAAAAATTAAGCTTCAAATGTTTAGAGAGATGATAGGCATATTTGTGAACCCCTTCTCCATTAAGGGGGAATGTTGAAGATAATGGAGAATCTGATATTAGTGTGAGTTGGTTCATGAAACCTTAGGATAGGAATTAGTTTCTATTTCTTAGGGTATGGTTATAACTTTCCTAAAACTATGTATGCTATATAATGCTTGAAGTGTATTGAGAATGTAGAGCATTCTACAGAACTAGACTCTCCTGGATCAGAATCTCTTTTGTAGAGCTGACCAGTGGGTTTTTTTATTTATTTAATTGAAACATCACTTTTTATCATAATGTTTGGAGTTGTCTATTGAAGCTGAGGAATTACCCGGACAGTCAAAAGTGGTTGGGCAAAAAAAAATTTAAAAAATCTTGCAGTAGTAGTGTTTAAATCATGTTTTTGATGGTGGAAATAGATTTTGCACCATCAAAAACCTCTAGGGCACCCAAAATATTGAAGTTTGATAGCTATAATATGGATTTACAAAAATCCCTGCGAGATTTTCTTAAAATATTACCGAAATTTCCATGATTTTCAGGGCAAAAAAACAGTCTAGTTAGACTGATGCGTAATGTTCAATGCAATATCAAAATTTCAATTTGGAATTAGTGAAGTTTCAAGCAGCATTGCTTATATTATTATTATTATTATTATCCAATTTTAGGGTCACAACCAAGATAGACATCAAATTTGTTTGTTTGATTTCATGTATGTCTTTATTTTTTTTTAAGCAATAATATTTATACAATCAAGGTTGGATTTTATTTTTTTATGCTTGTAGGTCTTTATGTTTTCCGTCCATAAACATTATGTTTAAAATTTTTCCCTTCAAGAATGATGTTCTCATAACAAGTTAACCCTTCGCCAAAAAAAACCTTTCAATAACATAATTATGTTTAAAAATTTTCACATATCTATGATAAGAAAAAAAAAACAAATTTTCAGATATTTTGTATCATTCTTATTTTAATAAATTTTAATTTTTTCTTCATTAATAGGATATAGGTTTTTTTTATTATTCTTTTAATCACTATTAAAAAATTTATTTATATGGTTTACCAATGTAATGTTTAATGTTCTTCCAATTTTTATCCATTTTAATTTCAATTTTACTATTTTTACATATTATAACCATAGAGATGTAATGGTTAAAAATAATAAAGTTGAAAATGTCTTATGATTGGAAAAATGTCCTATGATTTTTGAATGGATATATTAAGGCATAACCAAAGTGAATGGAGCTATTAATCATGAGAAGGAAAGAGACGCTTGTTTTCTAGTTCTCTTGAATAATGAAATATTCTATAGATCAAATTTTTGGATGGTTAAGATTAATTGAATCTTGAGGCATCAATTATTGTCATCAATTCCATTATAAAAAAGTACAACGATACACAAAATAATTCGCTTTCCCCTCAATAGATAAATTACTATGTCCTAGTTTGAATTATTTTTCACCTCTTGTAGAGCCATGTATACTTTATTTTCATTACTATAGAATTTGAAACCATGAGTTAAAACTATTTTGTATGAATTCTCTAAAACATTATGGTAATTATAAAATTGCTCAATCATTTTATGGTATGCTTTCAAACCTAATTAGTATTTTCAACTATATGGTATTTCCTAAAGGTAAAAATAAAATAGGTTAAAAAGCATGAACATTAACCTCCAATCCAATCCAAGATCGAGCAAACATCAATTTCAATATGTTGTGAACCTTCAATTCTATTGGAGCCAAAATTTAAAACCACCCAACACCCAAATGGATTTTCTCATTCTTGAATTGGATTATTTTCATAATTTTTGTCACAAGTTCTTATCTCAAAATAGAGAAAATATGCTAATGAGGAGAAGTTACTTCAACTAACTTTTTAGAAAGCAACTAAAAAACCGCATATGCTTTTCATTATGGTTGAAAACAATATAAGGAAAAGGTTTATTAGCACATAAAAAAGAAAGAATAAAACTATAAACATAATATCTCTCCTAATAAAAATTGGACATTCCCTTGTCCTAAATTATCAATTGGCCAAGACATTTGACTGGTACTTGAATTTATATATATGGCCTACCTGAACTAAGAAATTTCCCAATAATAGCAGTAACCTATGAGTATTTGACAAAACAATGGTCAACACAACTGCATCATGCATCCCCCTATGTTCAGTTCACCTTCTTTATATCTCCTTGAAATGCATTTGGCATAGCAATTTTGTGTAAGCTTACTGAAAGGCTCGACTTTGTGCTCCTTTTTCGGATCAACCGTATCGATAAACTTAACTTTGTCAAATCCAAAAGGGGATTTTGGCCCTGTAGCCATTTTTATATATCTTGAACCATTGATAAACTACCAACCGCTAAATGAAAAGTAGGATTTTGGCCCTGTAGCCATTTTTATATATCTTGAACCATTGATAAACTACCTACTGCTAAATGAAAAGCAATAGCACTTCAAAGTCAGCTCATTATGCTTAGGTTTTAATGGCTTTCACCATATTGAATCTTACTCTTAGTGATGTCTCTGGAGACTAGAGAAAATTATCCATCTATGTCACAAAAGGATTAAAGTAAATAATGATAATAAAATTGTTTCCATTATTTAATTTAATCCTTCTTGGACTGTGATTTGGTTTCAATTTTGACATGGATTTTCACATCTTGGAATTTTTTGTTTCAGTCTTTCCAAGTTAATCCCTACCATGCATTTAATTAAGTCACAATTACCTTTTATTTTAATTAACTCACAATTACTTTATGTTTTGCATTAAAATTTATCAATCATGTTTTGCATGAAATTTTATCAATAGTTTGAAATGGGTTGGTCAACAATGGCCTAATTAGAGCTTCCAATTTCGATCTAAACCTTTAAGACTAAGAGTCAACAATACCATGTGCCAACAATTTTGTGTAAAGGAATACCTACAGGCTGTATTTGTATCACAAAAATGAACAATGAACATGTCTAATATATTCCCATGTCTATTTACCTTGTGTGACGTATCATTCAGTGAGGAACTTAAGAATTTATGCCAACCTCAAGTATATGCCAACATGTCCAATGCCAATGTATTGGTAGCTAGAAAATATCGTGAAAATAAATAAGCATTAGTGATGTTTTCAAAAAATTGTTTCTCATCAAAAATACGTTTTCAACCATTTCAAGCACATCTAGAAAAACAATTATCTAAAAATTATAGGCGTCAAAAACAACCAAAATGCCCTATGACAAGCAAAATGCCCAACAAATTCCATCCCTAGATCCAATATGAAAAATTCCATGGGATGTCAGCCAATTTAGGAAATTCTCTTTGCATAAGCGATGAGATAATAGCGATAATTTACTAGAAATAATTTCAGACCATTTCTCGATTTGTGCACCTCATCTGGGCTATGCTAATATTCTTTGTATAGTTCCAATTTTATAAGATGTCTTTGAAGAGAATGAAAAGCATTTCAGATGAATAGGTAAAACTAATTGTAAAACCGTACTTAGTTATAGTACATTAAATGCTATATAGTTAGGATATATGTTTTTAAATATAAATTAAGTATATTGGCATTCAAATTTAATGTTATGTTTCTTAATTATACTAGCCTAGATCCATGTTAACCCCAGATTATATAAGTTGGTTAAATAATACTATATAATATCTTTATTTTTATATGTGTTTATTTATTATTCGCTCTCTCTACCTCAACCCCCCAAACATAGACACTCTCTCTCCATATTTATCGTTTTCTCTCTCCCTCCCTATTCCTCTTAGTGTCTCTCTCTCTTCCTCTTCTCTCTCTTGCTATTCTCTCCCTCTCTCTCTCTCTCTCTCTCTCTCTCTCTCTCTCTCTTCCCTCCCGCTTTCCTCTCTCCCTCACTCTCTCTCCATCTCTCCCTTCTCACTCCCTCTCTCTCTCCACCTTTCTCCCTCCATGTCTTTCTTCTCCCCTCCCTCTCTCCCCCCCTCCAAATCCATATATTTATCCCTCTCTCTCTCTCTCTCTCTCTCTCCTCCTCTCTCTTAAGTAATATCTCTCTTCATTCCTCTCTTTGTCATTCTCTCCCACCTCCCTCTGTCTCCCCCGATCACCATCACTCTCTCTCTCCCCTCCATATTTTTCTCTCCCCCTCTCTCTCCCATCCACTCTCTCTTTCTTCCTCTCTCTTCTTTCCTTTCTCTTCCACTTCCCTCTTTCAGTCCCTGCATCACTCTCTCTCTCTATTTGCACTCAAACTTTGTCACTATCTCCCTCTCTCCCTCTCTCTCTCTCTCTCTCTCTCTCTTAAATTTAATTTGGTGATATTGTGTTTAAGAAAGTATATAAGTTAAAAAAAATCAATTGGTTGTAAATCCTATAGTTTGGATCAATAATTTCAAATCAAATACAACTAGAAAATACACCACATGCTACAAAGGTGTAGGTTTTAAACCTGTATAGAAATTATCTACAAACATATCTTAAAAATAAAAAATAAACAATAGCGAGAGAATAAAACATAAAATAGATATACACAGAGATTTTCCCCTGGATCCAAAATCGAGACGACCAGCTTGATTTTTCTTTTTATTCCTTTTAGTGTTACAACACATATATATAGATGCCGAAGCATACATAAACCCCAATCCATTAACCTTGCATTAGAACATAACAATAGTTCCATTGACCAGATCTACAAAATACCAGGGGCTGAAAACCAGCATGCCTCAAAACCATTTGCAAACCCATGCCCAAAACCCTGGGCGGGTCCGCCCACCGAAAAATAGGGTCCAATTTTTTTTTTCCCTGGGCTCTATCGCTCCCCTGTGACCCCCCTAATGCGCTCAGCGAAATGTATAGGGGCAACTATCCCCCCCCCCCCCCCTTGTGCGTGACTAGTCATGGAAAGAATATAACAAATACCCAACATTCTCCCACTTGTTGCTTTCTTTCTGCAAGGGCCACAGGAGAGCTTATTCATTAGCCCAAATTTTCAACCCCCATTGTTTCTCTACATCAAGAGAACTTCTGTGTGCTGATAGACTTCGTCAATGCATCTGCAACATTCTTCAAAGTGTCCACCTTTACCAGCAACACCCTTTTAGCCTCAATCATATCTCTCACAAAGTGATATTGAACATCAATGTGCTGTGTCTTTGAATGATAAGCAGGGTTCTTAGCCAAGAAAAATGCACTTTGGCTATCACAGTCTATCCTTATAACTTTCTGCACCAACCCCATACTTGAACACAATCTCTACAACCAAACTGCTTCCTTGCTTGCATGAGTGGCTGCCATGTATTCTGCCTCTGTAGTTGAAAGAGCCACTACACACTGTATTTTACTCATCCAACTGACTGCACTTCCAAATAGGCTAAACACATACCCACTTGTAGATCTCCTTTGGTCCAGATCTCTAGCCCAGTCTGCATCAACAAAACCACGGATGTCCAAAACTCTGTTCAATCCTAGTCTTCCCTGGTAGCACAAGCCATAATCACTAGTGGCACACAAATATTTGAAAACCCACTTCACTGTTGTCCAATGCTCCTTCCCTGGTTTTGACGTAAACCTGCTCAATACTCCCACTGCATGTGAAATGTCCGGTCTAGTACAGACCATTGCATACATCAGGCTACCCACTGCACTTGCATATGGAACATGGGACATATCCTCCTCTTATTCTTGTGTCTTGGGACACTGTTCAGCAGACAAATTTACACCTACAGGAATAGGAACATTCACCGGTTTACTATCCTGCGTATTGAACCTCTGCAATATAGTCTCAACATACTTCCTCTGGTTTAACCAGAGCTTCCTCTTTTCCCGATCTCTCTTAATTTCCATGCCCAAAATATAGTTTGCAGCACGAAGATCCTTCATGTCGAATTTGGAGAACAATTGGGTCTTCAAATCTTGGATAATTTCTTTGTCATTTCCAATCAACAACATATCATCCACATACAAGACCAAATAAATAACATGGTCACCAATTAATTTAAAATAAACACAGTGATCCTCCTTACTTCTGGTGAATCCAAGTCCCTGTATATATGTATCAAATTTCTGATACCACATCCTTGGTGATTGTTTTAACCCATACAAAGACTTATTTAACCTACATACCAGTTCTTTCTTCCACTTCACCATAAAGCCTTCAGATTGTTTCATGTAGATCTCATCTTCCAGATCCCCGTGCAAAAATGCTATCTTCACATCCATCTGTTCTACCTCAAAATCAAATGCAACAACAACAGATAAAAGTAATCTAATAGAAGTAACTTTGGCAACGTACAGGGGCAACTATCCCCCCCCCCTGTGCGTGACTAGTCATGGAAAGAATATAACAAATACCCAACATTCTCCCACTTGTTGTTTTCTTTCTGCAAGGGCCACAAGAGAGCTTAGTCATTAGCCCAACTTTGCAACACCCATTGTTTCTCTACATCAAGAGAACTTATGTGTGCTCATAGACTTCGTCAATGCATCTGCAACATTCTTCAAAGTGTCCACCTTTACCAGCAACACCCTTTTAGCCTCAATCATATCTCTCACAAAGTGATATTGAATATCAATGTGCTTTGTCTTTGAATGATAAGCAGGGTTCTTAGCCAAGAAAAATGCACTTTGGCTATCACAGTCTATCCTTATAACTTTCTGTACCAACCCCATACTTGAACACAATCTCTGCAACCAAACTGCTTCCTTGCTTGCATGAGTGGCTGCCATGTATTCTGCCTCTGTAGTTGAAAGAGCCACTACACACTGTCGTTTACTCATCCAACTGACTGCACCTCCAAATAGGCTAAACACATACCCACTTGTAGATCTCCTTTGGTCCAGATCTCTAACCCAGTCTGCATCAACAAAACCATGGATGTCCAAAACTCTGTTCAATCTTGGTCTTCCCTGGTAGCACAAGCCATAATCACTAGTGGCACACAAATATCTGAAAACCTGCTTCACTGTTGCCTAATGCTCCTTCCCTGGTTTTGACGTAAACCTGCTCAATACTCCCACTGCATGTGAAATTTCCGGTCTAGTACATACCATTGCATACATCAGGCTACCTACTGCACTTGCATATGGAACGTGGGACATATCCTCCTCTTATTCTTGTGTCTTGGGACACTGTTCAACAGAAAAATTTACACCTACAGGAATAGGAACATTCACCGGTTTACTATCCTGCGTATTGAACCGCTGCAATATAGTCTCGACATAATTCCTCTGGTTTAACCAAAGCTTCCACTTTTCCTGATCTCTCTTAATTTCCATGCCCAAAATATAGTTTGCAGCACCAAGATCCTTCATGTCAAATTTGGAGAACAATTGGGTCTTCAAATCTTGGATAATTTCTTTTTCATTTCCAATCAACAACATATCATCCACATACAAGACCAAATAAATAACACGGTCACCAATTAATTTAAAAAAAACACAGTGATCCTCCTTGCTTCTGGTGAAGCCAAGTCCCTATATATAGGTAACAAATTTATGATACCACATCCTTGGTGATTGTTTTAACCTGTACAAAGACTTATTTAACCTGCATACTAGTTCTTTCTTCCCCTTCACCATAAATCCTTTAGATTGTTTCATGTAGATCTCCTCTTCCAGATCCCTGTGCAGAAATGTTATCTTCACATCCATCTGTTCTACCTCAAAATCAAATGTAGTAGCAACAGATAAAAGTAATCTAATAGAAGTAACTTTGGCAACAGGAGAAAAATATCACCAAAATCAATTCCCGGCACCTGGGAATAACCTTTTTCTACCAACCGAGATTTTTATTTCTCCAGCTTGCCTTCTACATTCATCTTCTTCTTAAACACCCATTTGCTCCTGATGGGCTTCTTTCTAGCTGGAAACTCCACCAGATCCCATGCCTCATTTTTATAAAAGGATTCCATTTCATCAACCATGGCCTCCTTCCAGAGTTTTCCATTCTCTGATTCTACTGCCTCCCTGATGGTTCTGGTATCATCATCAGTTATAGTTAAAGAAAAATTTGAATAGAAAGTAGATGGACTATACCTTTCTAGTTGTCTTCTTTCCTCAACTGATCTTCTCACAGCTGGAGTTTGTGGCTCTTGATCCTCTTCTGAGTCTTCTTCTGTTGTAGAGTCTGATTCATCCTCATTTAGCTCAAACTCTATATTCTCAGGTTCCCTTGGTAGGACTTCATGTTTAACAACTTCTTTCACCTCTCTAAACACCACATCTTAGCTGTACACAACCTTCCTTGTTTCCAGGTTCCACAGCTTCTAACCCTTTAAACCATTCTTATACCCAATAAAGATGCACCTTTCAGATTTATTATCCAACTTGGTCCTTTTCTCCTTTGGAACATGTACATATGCATCACATCCAAATACCCTTAGATGTGAAAGAGAGGGTTCTTACCAGTCCATACCTCATGTGGAGTCTTATCCTCCAACGCTGATGAAGTGATGCGACCCAACGAGTAACATGCGATCTCCACTTCCTCTGTTCCTGTTGCCCATAATTCTGGTCCTAACCGTCCACTAAGCATGCTTCTTTCCTTTTCCATCAACATTTTCATTCTTTTCTGCAACTCCATTTGTTGAGGCGTGTATGGAGTAGTATTACGCATGCTATACCACACTTCTTACAAAACTCTTTAAAATTCCTTCTTGGAGAACTCCATATTATATGTCTCAATACCTTTATCTTCTTCTCTATACGGTTTTCCACAGGAAAGCCTTAAATTCTTTAAATCTGCTCAAGACTTCAGATTTATTCCTCAAGAAATATATCCATGTATTCCTTGAGAAGTCATCTATGAATGAAACATAGTACATAGACTTACCCAGTGATGGAACCAACACAGGTCTAAACACATCACTGTGCACAAGCTCTAATATCTTGTTCGCCCTCTTAGCACTATAAGGAAAACTCACTCGATTTTGCTTCCCATATACACAATGTTCACAGAAGTCAAAATCTAGAGAGAAATTAGACATACCTTCTACCATACCATTTCCATGCAATATCCGAAGGCCCTTCTCTCCAATATGTCCAAGCCTTTGATGCCATAGCATGGCCTTTTCTCCAAATACCGCTAGGCTTTCCGCTCCACTTTTGGGAACCACATAACTGTTGCACCCATCAATAATAGTGTTTCCCTGAAGCTTGTATAGAGTTCCAATCTGAACTCCCTGCATTAATACCAGTGCTCCCTGAACCATCTTACAGGTATCTTTCTCGAACACTGTTTTTACACCTGCATCATCCATCTTGCTTACAGAAATCAAATTTCTGGCCAATGCAGGAATGTGCAGAACACCAGGAAGTGTTCTAATCCATCCACCTTGCAGCTTTAGCTTGAATTTTCCACGTTCAATGATTCTGGCCTTCCTATCATCACCTAAGAATACATTACTACCATCATATTTCTCATACTCGCAGAACCAATCCCTATGGGGAGTGAAGTGAAAGGATGCACTCAAGTCAATCAACCATGACTCATGATCTACATGTGTATTTGAAGAAGAAGCCAAATACACATCCATGTACAGGTGTGGTTTTTCTTCAGAAGGAGCATCATCGAATCCTCGCTACGCAGGAGCTTTAGATCTGCGGTCCCGCACCTTGAGTGCCCTTCCTTTTCGCATTCCATTTACCTTTACAAACTTTCCGATTGGATTTGGGCTCTGTGAATTTTAGATCTCCCACTCGAAACCTTATTCTTGTTTCTGTTCTGGGACCTTCCTCGTACAGATAAGGCATCTCCATTCTGATCCTCCATATTTCTCTGTCTCATTTCCTCTGATAGCAAGGCTGAGACAATGTCATCAAAATTCAAGGTAGTTGTATTGCTACCTATTGCAATAACCAGACTGTCCCACAAGTCTGGTAGAGAACACAAAAAACTGATGAACTTATCTTCATCTGAGATTTTAATATCAACAGATGACAACAGACTTACCATAGTATTGAAGGCGTTCATATGCTCTGTCACCGAGTCTCCATCCTTCATCCTTAGGTTATACAACTTTTTACGCAGGAACAATTTATTCACCAGAGACTTAGATTGGTACAAAGTCCCAAGTTTGTCCCAATTTTTTCCAGTCTTCATCTGACATTGTCATTGGTTTAGTACCTGGATCTACCACGATCCACTGGTATTTATCCACCAGCAGATCCTCCAACTTGAGCTTCCACAACTCAAAACTCTTACCATTAAATTTCTCAATCTCTATCTTTCCATTGCTCGTCATCTTCTTTCACTGCAAAAATTGATCCCACAGATCTCCCACTGAATAGGGTCTACCACATGCCCGAGCAAAAACCCCTCAGCAGCAAAGGTGTCCCCTTGAAGCCGAAACAACTCCGATACCAAATGTAGGTTTTAACCCTATACAGAAATTATCTACAAACGAATCTTAAAAACAAAAATAAACAATAGCAAGAGCATAAAACATAAAACAAATATACACAGATATTTTCCCCTGGATCCCAAATCGGACGACCAACTTGATTTTTCTTTATATTCCTTTTAGTGTTACAACACATATATATACATGTTGAAGCATACATAAACCCCAATCCATTAACCCTGGATTAGAACATAACCATAGTTCCCTTGATCGAATCTACAAAATACCAGGGGCTGCAAACCATCATGCCCCAAAACCATGTGCAAACCCATGCACAAAACCATGGGCGGGTTCGCCCACTGAAAGACAGGGTCCAAATTTTTTTTTCCGGGGGCGCTGCCTCGAACCCCGAATAAGGGGGGCTGCTGCCCCCCCTATGACTCCCCCACCCCCCGCGTGACTATTCATGGAAAGAATATAACACATACCCAACAAAAGAAATGTCGTAAGGAACTAGCATAGGAAAGAATAGCATAAAAGTCATCACAAGCAACCAATGTCAGATAAATAGAAAGTGAGGGGAAAATCCCTAAAGTAACACCTCCCAAACCCTAAGTAGTCCAAATGTCAGGAGTTCAAGGCAACCAACAAGAAACAAAGAAGCTAATTAAGCCATGAAATAAATTAAAGAACTCCTAAAATAAGAAAAAAAAAAATATTCACCTATCATATAACATCAGGGAGATCTAGATTTGAGCAACATATCTCAAATCAATATTAGGCCTTCAAGGAAAAAATGTTTCTGGACAAGGGATAAAGTGTTGGGTGTGTGTTATATTCTTTCCATGACTAGTTGTATGTGCGGAGGGTTCACAACAGGGGGGGTGACAACCCTCCATGTTCGTTGCACCAGGCGTAGCAGGGGGAGGGGTTTGCAGTGAGGTGACCCCTACATAAGGTCTAAGGTAGCGCCCCTGGAAATATTTTTTGGACCCCATATTAGGTGGGCATACCTACCTATGGTTTTGTGCATGGGTTTTGCACATGGTTTTGGACATGATGATTTTATTTCCATGGTATTTTGTAGATTCGGTGAAGGGAACTATGGTTATGTTCTAATCTAGGGTTAATGGATTGGGGTTTATGAATGCTTCGACATGTATTTTCCCCTGGATCCCAAAGGTGGGAATACCAGATTGATTTTTCATCAATATGTGGTATTCCCACCTTTAGGATCTAGGGGAAAATATCTGTGTATATTTTTTTTTATGTTTTATGTTATCGCTATTGTATATTTTTGTGTTAAGAATTCTTTTGCAGGTAATTTTTGTACATGGTTAAAACCTATAGAATGAACACCAATCATAGAATAGAATCTGAGACTAGATCCAATATAGGGGAATTTTTTTCAATGTAATAGTTCTCTTTTGCCCTTCATGGGCCCTTGCTCATATCACATGGGAATTAGGTTAACAATCATAATTACTGAATATAAATCTATATAATCTCATCAGTTGTGGTAATACCAACTTTTCCTTAGAAAAAAGAATATTGAGCTTAGGAGCATACAACAATGTAAACACAATTCTTAAGCATATTGAACAAGTTTAAAATTGGGTAAAACAATTTGCACATAATTCACAATCGAGGAATTTTCACTTGAAAATTTATAGATTTCAATGGCCAAAAATATTATGAAACCATCAGTATTCAATCATAATCATTCTTAAGGAAATCTTGATTTTTTTTTTTCACATGCCCATACAACAATGAGAAACCATTCCTTAATAGGTAGCGAACTGATTTTTGTAAGAATTGGCAGTGAAATAAAATAAATTCATCTAATCTCGTGGGGCTTTGAGTTGATAGTAAATGGGTGCATCATTAAGGCACTCCTTGCAATGGGTCCCTTGATTCAATATTGATCTAGGGATGACTTTTGCAGTCTCGTATTATATATACACATGGATTGTATAAGTTAGTTCCATTAACCTACTTTTGTGGTCACTTGTTTTCTATTAACAAAATTCTCCTCTTATATTTTATGGAGGCTTCCAGATTTGAAGAGGATGTAACAAGATCTCAAAAAATATCTTAGAATCTAGAATCATTGAAGGAATTCAGAACCACTGTGCACACTTGGGAGTATGTTAAGTCCTAATTCTTGGATAGGAAACAAACAAATATGAATATTGAATAATTCATCCTATATAATATTCCAAAAATAATCTTGAAAGGCATCATAGTAAGATAATATGGCTACAATTTCAAATAAGCCTTTGCATCAAGTAGTTCTGTCAAAGAAGAAAGGTAAAGCACCAGGGCTAAAAAGACTTCTCAGTAGGCTTCTCTTAGAAAATGCAGGATATATAATGTCAAATTATTGTGGGCAAAGAATCCAAGCAATGAATAAGAAATTTATAGTTCTAAGATCAACGTTCACCTCTCCTTAGAAAGGTTCAAGCATCTTTCTTCACATCAATCTGTATTTTTTCACATAAAATTATAGCCAAAACATGTATTGGGACTAGGTTGGGGCTCTCTCTGATTGTGGTTCCTTCCTCTGGGCTCAAAAAGGTTTACTCCCAAATGCTTTCATGTTGATAAAATATTTGTTTCATAAATTTTGGATTTGAATATGATGTGATGATAGGAAAAATTTGCATCTTTAAATAAAAATAACCAAAACCATAGATCAAATTATGAAAATGAGAAAAAAAAGTGCTTACCCATCCAAAAAATGGTTATATATTACATCCATATTCACCATTTCAAAACAAAAATTAACAAAAAGTGGTCCACAATCCTAGTGGATTCCCAAGTGATTCATACACTTCATACAGGATTGGCCCCATTCCCATGGCTATATTATATTCAACAACACTGTAACTACAACTTCAAAATTAGATATTTCTACAGTTCACCTCATCTCTAGTGGTGTTAGTAGATCATATATATATATTTCTTAATGTATATCAAAAAGTTGTTTAAAAAGTGAAATTTTAGCCAATATTATGAGTTCATTCATTCACATTTGAAAAAATGAATAAAAAACGAAGTATACTTATAATATTCGAAGGAAATATTTACCCAATACCAACCTTGGTGGGCATGACACAACATGACATCAATTTTTTGGAAAATGTACAAACATTGGCATTTACTTGCAATCTAAATTACAACAAGGTTAAACAAACTAAGTCCACAAAAAAAACTTAAACCCCAAAATATTACTAGCAGCGTACAAATACTACATATGCCCCAAATTTGCAAACTTTTATTTAATATTCCATGTCAAACTTCACATATCAGGTAAACATCAAAGAAATAGATTTCATCATTATTAACTACATTAAGTCTTAAAAAATACATTGTCCTTTACTAAATAAATTTACTGGCAAGCGATAATGAAATGGGTTACAGTTAAATATCCTTTGATATCAATGACATTAAATTCATCGCTTCTCATGTCCAACAGAATGTCCAAGAGATCCTTCAAACAATCATTTTCTCTCTTTCGGGAGAAAATCCCCTTTGGAAATTATCATGGAAGAAATGTCTGAAAATAGACACCCTTAAAAGAGGAAAATGAATACTATCCCAATTAAGAACAAGCTCATAAGTTAAGATGTGTAAGACAAGAAGCTGGAAGGAACAATAGGAGGAGAGGAAATGCAAAACATTCCTTAATTGTAGTCAAAGGGGATTTGGAGACTATGCAATACTCCCTACTCCACTATAAAGCAATTAGCTACATTAAAAAGGGGACAACTTGTGTGGTGGTCGTCCCAAGCCAACTCAGTGTATGAAACTATAACAACGAGAAGAAAACCTCTAAAATTTGTTTTTAGTGAGGAAATATTCTATGAAGAAGAAGTAGTAGATTGTATCAATGTTTAGTTACTTTGAAAAAAAAATTAAGCTTCTCCTTCATAGGCACAGTAGCATAAAGAGTAAGCTTTTTCACCTTATAAAATCACTAATATTTAACTACTCACCAAAATTTCTCACAAATAGTCTGACGTGCCTCTACCTATTAGAACCCTGTAATTTACAGTATCACAACGTGACTGTGTACTTTCTCTTTGAAAAATTTTCATATTATACATAGATGTCAATATTCAAAGGCTTTTCCAAAGAAAGATGAAGAGAAACAAAAGAAGAAGAAAAGAGGGTATTTAAAAAGGAGAAATGCAAAGTTCATGCTATAAATATGTAGCCTAAAAACTGCCTGATTGTTTCCTGAAATCAAACTGAAGAGTTCAACTTTTTCTCTAAAGGTCTGAAAAGGGATGATTTTTGTCAAGTTTGGGACCTTACGGTATGTTACTATCCTAAGTCCCTGACCACATTGCATATCTTTTAGCCCCGCCCCTTGGTTATTCCTCTTATCCTAAGTTTCATTTTACCCCCTTGACTCTCATACCCCGACTCCACCTCACATTACCTGCCCCAACCCATCCGCGTTAAGCATCTATGTTCCCCACCTCCACATCCGAAGGTTTTAGATGCATTTCGCACCCCCCTTAACCTTTCGAAATTTAACCATGAATTGGGGTCCAAAATGGGCAGTTTTGAGTCCGAGCCCTGCTCCCATGCATCAGTTCACAGTGATTTCGCACCCCCTTTCACAATACCTCCTACCACCTTGGGACCCCTTCGAAAACCAACCTTTGGTTTTAAGTTCATGATATAACCTTTCGAAAGGCAATATGTGATGAAGTGGGACCCATTCACCCATCACACCCCCTTTTCTTTCATTTCCCTTTAAAAACATTAAACCTTACCTTTTCCGCTTTGCCGCTTTATATTGCTACTTTACCGTGTTTCACCGCTATATCATTGTTTTACCTCCGCTTCTGATTTCCCCAATTGCGATTAAAGTGGGCCATTCCTCCCTAACACGTCAACCTTCCCCCCCACCATCCATCGCATATCGGCAAAGATAACTTTTCACGTCACAACTAAACCTTAACACTTGCGATCGTTGTTTGCGATATATCACATCGCAGATTTTTTAACTTACTATTCGAAGTGCTCGCATGTATTTCGTTTAACTTGCGATGCGGTTGACCACAGTAGCTCCGCCCCCCACTTCAAGCTGTTTGAAATACATTGAAATACATTTATATATCATGAAACCTCATAAAATTTACCTTACTGCATAAAAACTTCGCCACTTTATAACTTCGCCGATGCAGTGGGCTCCATCTTGCCACATCATCCTCCAATCAGTGTAAATTGCACTTTGCATGTTTTAGCGTTTAACCCCGCGCTCATAACAAAACTTTAATTTTGCAATTTGCGATGCGGTCGGTCCCACTTTCCCTCCACATCACCGCCTTCTCCCTGTGCTTCGCATTTCGCATCTTTTAGATTTTTTCTCCACCGCTTATAACTAACCTTTAAAATTTATGATCTGCGGGCTGATGTCTGGTCCCACCTTACTTGCCACGTCACCTCCTTTCTCCCCACACTTTGCACTTCACGTCTTTTAGTATTTAACCCTCGCTGCTTATAACAAAACCTAAGATCTGTGATTTGCGATGTAGTCAGTCCAACCTTCCCTCCATGTCACCTCCCTCTTTGCATCGCATTTCCGATTACATTCTTATATCTTAAACTGTAAAACATGCGAAATGCGATGCGGCTTCAAAAATAAAATATAAACAATTTCAAATCCAGGTACACAATTTTTTACGTTATTTTGTTTGAAAAAGGGTTAAACACGTCCGAAAGGGCTCAGTTAGAAAATAAACACCATGGGTCGAGTCGGGCAGCAAAGGGAATTCATGCAGAATTGTTATGTTATCACGATAAAAACAGAAAAGGAAACAAAGCACATAAGCATAGTCACTAATTGATGAAAAGTAGCCAGCACTGCACCAGAGTTAATTACTCAATGTCGGTTTCTGAAGAGCAGAGCCAGATGTTAGAGCCACCACTGGTTACCTCTTCGTGACCATCACAGCCACCAACCAGCTTATGGTTTGATCTTACGAGGATTCATTGAAGCATTTGGATCTATGAAGAGTTGCCCAACATTAATTCTATAGGCGTTGTTTTTTGTTAGAGATTTATGGACAGGCCTTGCATGACCACGCTTGTCCATTTCTGCTAAATTGTAATCAATGCAAGGTTGTCGAGTAGGATAGGACAGCCGACTTAGTCTTTAGTTAAATACTGCTAGAATTTTCATTATTAAGGGTTGGAAAAATGTACCTTGCTGAAACTTGCATTGTAAGAAGTATTGGAACACTGTAACTGTTTGACTTGGGCATCAATAATAAGATACCATTCATAGGATTCTTGAGCTATGTTAATGGTGATGTTTTTCCTCTTTGTTAATGTTTTTCCTATGTCTTTTCATGTTGTGCATCAATTTATCTAATTTCAAAATAGAAAATTTAGATTAATATTTGATGAGAGAGCACCTTAATTTTGTTTGTGTTTTTTATCTTAATGTTTTCCTCTTAGACTTGGATGCAAAATTGAGAGATGGTCTGCTCTCCATTTATGTTGAACCTTAATCTCCTCCTCCTTTCCCATTTCACACTGCTAGTAAGATCTAGTCTACCTAGTTAGATTTCCCTATGAATGCCCTTGAAAAGTTTATGCAAAATTCGACCTTTTATGACTCCATAACCCAATGGATTAAGTCTCATGGCTCTATCTGTCCAACCACCCAATCAATAAAAACAAACAACCCTTAGAATTTCTATAACTAGCCTAATATCAACATTTAGAATTATCAAGCTAAATTATAAAAACAGAGAGAGCCTTCTCTGAGTCTAGGAAGGCTAGGTCCTGGACTCCAAAGTGGTTTGATGTTGTCCTCTATCGTTTGTTCTTTCCAATCTTACAAATTATGGAGAGACAACACTAGTAACATCCATAATGTTGTTACCATGGAATATGTTAGTGTATGTTAGTCCTATCAGTCACCAGTGATCAAATTATTCTCTTTCATATGGTTGCTAGGGTCCTAGGCTTAATTTTTATAGTTACAAACATGTTTTCAAAAAAATATTTGATCATTGGTTAGTATGTCTAGGTCATTACTACTCCTTCCATTTTCATGGTCAATAAATCTTATCATGGTTAGGTCATGATTCCTTGGAAGAGTGTCTTGGTCATCTTAGTCATATTTTTTAAGAACATATTGTGGCCAATAATAGATGAAAATTAGGAAAATAGAGGAGGTTTTTGTTCCTAATATGTAAAATTACAATAACCTACTTCTGATTTTACATAGGTATTACAAAATTAGAGATCCATTCACATCTTCAGAACCTATTATTCTAATTGTGCAAAGTCTTGTTTTAGACATATTTTTGCATAGAATATTGTGAACAACTGGAGGAGAAGTTTGGGAAAGTGAGAGAGGTTTATCTCAAAAACATATTCATCTACAATAATTTATTTCAATTTTTACACAAATATCTCAGATTGAGATATTCAAAGGGATAATCGGACCCTATTTTTCATAATTTCGAGGGGAAAAAGTTCAAAGACAGTTAGTGACTTTGAGGCCACCTCATCAAATAAGAGTTGCTATCAAAATTCAAATTTATCTTATTTGTCACAAACAATCCACAAATATAGTGCCAAGTATATTCATTAGTTTTGAATGTCCTATATTTCAATTCTATTTTGTGTAACGCAATTTTAAGATATTTGGCGAAGAAATTGTATAAATACTTCATCATTTGAAGTAATAGATGTTGGGATTTGTAATGATAAAGACTACCAGTCATTGTAAAGTTGTTCACTGAGTTCAAGTGACCTTTTGCAGTAATACAAGAAATTTTGTTTCAGGATTCATGTGTTGGATTATTTGATGATGTGTTTCTCTCATTGTCTATGTGTTTATTTCTTCATTTCCATGCGTATGTGTTCTTAAATCTGAATTACTTTACGGAAACTATGAAAAATAGAATTTGTTGAAACATGCACTCTCATTCAGGCAGTGGGTAATTTAAATGTTTTCCTATGATATCAAGTTAAATAATTCTTAACTTCTCTTTAGCTTCAATTGAATCTATTTCTTTTCTTCTATTAAATTTAATTTAAATATAAAGGATCTAGTTAGTTCAACTACCTTTCTCTCTTTCATTTATGCTTGATACTTCTGCAAATTTATCACCCCAAGCATCTTTTACTCCATGTCCTAATGACCTTTTCTTTTTGTTCCAACCAAACCAATTCAAAAACCAAACAACTGAGCATTCACACATAGTGTAAAATTCCCAATAAACAAAGTGAAATCTGACAGAGAGATCCCTCTCTGAGTTTAGGAGGGATAGATACTAAACTCCAAAGTGGTTTTGTTGTTGCCTCTGGATTTCCCTCACAACCTTGAGAAATTACAAAGTGCTAACATAATAGGTATCTGTACAAATTGGTGCCTCACAGTTGTTCCTTCATCTTTAGGTTTGAATTTTTTGGTCATTCATCTACTAGTATTAAGAAAGAATGTATATTGATAGAGAGGTTTCACCTTATTATGAAGTTGGAAGGAACAATAGGAGGTATGGAAATGCAGAACATGCCCAAATTACAGTTAAAGGGGATTTGGAGACCAAGAAATGCTTCCTACTCCACTATAAAGCATATAACTACATTAAAAAGGGGCTAACTTGTGTGGTTTTTGGCTTAAGCCAAGTCAGTTTATGAAACTATAACACTGATAAGCAAGCCTCTAAAAATTTTTGTTAGTGAAGAGAGATGGTATCAAATGTTTAGTCACCTTGAACAAAAAAAAATTAAGATTTTCCACACACTGGCATGAAGAGTAATATTTTTCACCTTATAAATTCACTAAGATAAATTACTCACCAAAATCGCTCAGAAACACCTTGATGTGCCTCTATCAGAACTCACAACATTGTTATCATCGAATATGTAGGCTTGTTGACTTAATCGTTAAATACACAAGAGGTATTTTAATAATAATATATTATATATAAAATGTATAAAAGATGATCAAATGTTACAATGAGGCCCTCCTTATATACCCATGCAGGTGGCATTTCATAAATGGGCATGTCTTTTAGACATGCCCTTTCACTAACTTAATGACTACTTACATAATCCCTATTTAACTATTAATAACTATATTAATTATATCTGTTATGAATTATATTCATAACATTGCCTTCCTCTCGAAAAGCTTTGTCCTCAAAGCTTAATTTTTCGACAATTTTCGTCACTTGGGATTATTTTCTTTGGCATGTCATTGAGCATTGGTACCTGATCATGTAGAGTACCTTATGTTGTAGAATTATCTCGTACTATTGTCTTTGAAACTAGGGTTTTTTTTTTTTAATTTAAATAAATTAAGTTATATATAACTATATTAAGGTTCCAAATATATAGTATATATATATTCGATTTATATATGTATAACGATTTATTGAAATCGTGATTGGGATGGGCACAAGTTATTCAAATTTCACGGTTGGTGTTCCAAAACTTATTAACTCATAAATTGTTTCGAGCCAATGGTGTGCCGTGACACATATTATGGTTGTGGTGCAGATCTTTTGTTGGGGATACTTGGTGAGAGGTCGAAGGCATTTGTGAGGATGTGTTGAGAGAATAATTTATTGTGTTATGGGGAAAAATTTAAGGGCTTTTAGAGCATCCACACAGTGTTTCTCATCGGATCTTCTGTATTCATCTCAAGAGGATTTGTCAGTGGCTTTCTTCGCCTTCTCGAAGATTTCTAGCAACTCCTTCACAATATATATTCTGTTTTCGTCCTCAATTGCTTCGTGCATATGTAGTACCAAATAATTAGGAAATGTTGTTAGACCACTAGTTTTAACTGTTGTCGTCTTAGCATTCAGTACAGTGCTATAAAAATTATGCACCTCTTCTGGTGCTAAGAAACTCGTCAAGCATGCCGATAATGGTACTCTTGGACGAACAATTTCCTCACCGTTAAATTTCTCTCCTGCTAATTCTTTCTCTGTTTTTTTCTTCTCGAATGATGTTACCTCATCCTTATTGATAGCAGAGAGTAAGCCATGTTCAAGTTTCACTAGCTACGTATTCAGGTCAACAGTTGGATCTGCAGGAGCCCTTTAAAAAGATTCATCTAGTTTTTAGTTCCAAAATAACGTAAACTAAAATCTTTTGTGGAGAATATCGTTTGAATGATAAAGGCCAAGTAACAGTTGTTTCCAAGATTGATAAGTCCTATATAACCAGGCCAAAATAGAGGCTCTGATTCCTTGCTACTTTCCTTAATACGATTCCAATCAAAGTTTGTATTCTGATCCAGTTCTTTTTCAGCAGTAGTCAACTCTGTCTTTTTCAAAGATGAGAAGTCAATACCACAGAATGATAAATGTTGAGCTAACAGGGGATCTTCAATAGTTTCATCCTCGGCATAAGAATAGACATCTGCAGTTTCCAAATCTGTCGTGATGGTACCAAGCTTTACTGCTAAAGGGTACTTTTTTTCACTGTAATGCTCAACGACGGGATCATTTCTTCCAGTTCCATCCCACTTCTTTCTCCCGCAAAGAATCATGCCATCATGTTTTTTTATTATGATAGGAAGCCCACGCTCATCAATAAGTGCCGAGATTTCTCCATAGAGTCGGAATGGAACAAGATAGTAGCTCCTATAAATTACAAATAATATGTCGTGGACAATGAGCATATTGGTAACTACTATGTCTTTTCCCAAGTTAAATCCTCGTAAATGATACTCGCGAAAAATATTTGGAATCTTTCTATGGTCTTTGTCATCCCACGCGACTCTCTCCTTCGCAGGCTCTGAAAATAATCGATGGATAACGAAACTCTCTCTATCGTCTCTTCCTCTTCTTCTTGAGGAGGATGTTGGTTCTCATCGAGAGACTCTGTGACCTCTTCAGATGGGAGAACCTGCGAGGTCACAACAGAAGTTATGTGTGTTTGGAGCAAGGCCATCTCATCTTCGGTTTCTTCATACCTTGCCTTCTTATGCACGTGCTCTTCCATCGCTATACTGTTGAGAATGGTGAATCCTTCCTTGAATTCCATGCACATGGTATCCCCTCCAATTCTAGCACTTTCTGCAATAGAAACCTCATTTTTAGCTTCTTCAACAATCTTATCTATGTCACCCCGAGGAGTTCTTTTTTTATCATTATAGTTGTATTTTTCAACATCTTCCTCATTGTTATGATATTTCTCATCTTCTTGTTTTTCAAAATAGTCTTCCTTCATGATATCTTCATCTGCATCACTTTCAGCTATTTCAACAAATTCCTGACTAGCAAGCTCATCTTTATTTTTAAGATCACCTTCATTCTCATAATTTGGGATTTCCATAACCTGATCTTCTTCAAAATGTAGTGATTCTTCATGATTATCTTATGAATTTTATGAATCGTCTAAATTGTTATGTTGAATATGTTCAATATTCAGGACTATTGGTTTTTGCATTGGATTTATCTTGTCCAAAATGGCGTTCATCTTCTGCATTGCCTTTTTATGATTGTCTCTGGACTCGCTACGGATTTTCAACATTAGTTTGTCTATTCGATTTGTGTCTTGAAGTTGTTTGATGTTGTCAAAATTTCCTGTAACCTTATCCTCAAGATTGACTAATCGTTTAGTGAATTTATCAGAATTATTGTTCTTATTCTCCAGATAGATCAACTTTTTGTTGAAATCGTCCATCGTCATTGATGAAGACATCGAGCGGTACCAATTTCGAGGCACAGCATGTAACATCTAAAAGCAACTAACAGTGGCATAGGTGCTTCCTTCCAGGCGAGAAGATCACTGCTCTGATACCAAATGGAGCAACAAAGCTGTAGGCTTTTTGACTTAATTGTTAAATACACAAGAGGTATTGTAATAATAATATATTATATATAAAATGTATAAAAGATGATCAAATGTTACAATGAGGCCCTTCTTATATACCCACGTAGGTGGCCTTTCATAAATGGGCATTAACTTAATGACTACTTACATAATCCCTATTTAACTATTAATAACTATATTAATTATATTTGTTATGAATTATATTCATAATAGTATCAGTACAAACCGATGCCTCACAATTGGTCATTCATCTTTAGGTTTGAATTTTTTGGTTCATTCATCTACCAATATTAAGAAAGAAGTCCTCTTAGTAGAGATGTTTCACCTTATTATGCATCTATATGGGAAATGGTGTATTGGTTTTCAATGATGCATTTTAGTGTGGCTACACTAAAGTCAAATTGCAATCATCTAACTGAGTTTTATAACAAGTACAAGGAAAAATATTTTGAGATATTGGCTTCCCTTTGCAACTAGTTTTGGTCATAAAAGCCAAGGAATAATGAGGAGATCAAGAATTTTTCATGTACAAGATACAAATATGAGTTTCCAGTCATTGACAAGGCTGAAATAAATGGTACAATACAACCTCTATTTATAATTTTCTATAGTCATATAAGTGTGGAATCCTAGGATCTTGTATCAAGTGGAAGTTTACCAAGTTTTTATTTGCTAAAGTTGGATATGTTATCAGTTGATATGTTCCCACAAAATCTCTAACCATAATTAGAAAATACATAAAGAAACCATTATTAGAGGGGTGACTAGAATGCCAGATTTTTTTTGTAGAATCTTAAGAGGGTTGCACTCTTGATTATCTCACATTGCACCATATCTGCAGACTTAGTTCAAGGCATACTTAATAACAAAATCAACTTAGTTTTGCAAAGGAGATATGTTTCCAATTTATTGGAGTACCTTTTGTTACATGCAAAGTAACATGGAAAATGTTATTTTCCTTTAATATCTTGGGATGGGATTATATACCATATATACATTTTTTTCTCAACACATCAAGGGAACTTATTCATTTGTATTCAATTACACTGGCACATATTATTCACAATTTCTCTGAAACACTTCCCAGAGTTACAATACATTGAGCTTTTGGCCACCATGAAAGATACAAGTACATTAACGCTAGGTTGGTCAACACATATGTGTCCATTATTTTATATATTATTGTTTCCAATTAATGGGTTGGCTTATGTATTGAGAGTATTGGTAGAATGATTATGTGATCATCTGCATTGTTTTTTTTTCTCCTTCTAAAAAGAATCATACAACTTGAACTTGTGGGGTTATTCCTCTCATATGGGCTTGCACTTAGTAGTTGAAAGCATTTCTGAAGTTGAGAAGAGCATGGTGGTAGTGGAAAGAATATTGTACTGTTGTAAGATTCCCTCTTGGGTCTCCTAATTTTTTTACTGCCAAAGGGCCAAGATCAACTTTGGTCATCTGCAAATATTATGTTTAGGCCTTGTTAAATGGTGAATGAAATGCAAGTCATTTGGTGTTTATATATTATGGTTTTATCTAATTTGATGGTTGTGAGAGCTTCTCCATTCCTTGTCCTTTCCATTTTACCATTTAGCATTGGTTTTCCTTGAGAATTTAGTAAAAATGCATGTCATGGTTGCTACTAAATTTCTCTTTTGGTTCTACAACACACTTTCCAATGGGGCAACAAAAATAATATTCATTTTTTACAGTAGTGGAATCATCGTCTCCACCACGATTTTGGTTAGTGATTTCATCATAATCTTCATGGTGGCCTTCATATGTGTGGGAAACAATACTGTATTTTTCAATTCCTGGGTGCAGAACCCTATTTATGACAGTAGAAATACCTCACCCCCTAAAATTTCTTCTTGATTTGGATTATCATCATCCCAAATGAAAGGTGGAGGATCTTCTTTTTCCTTTTCATCAAAGTTTTTATGCATTTTTTCTTTTGGGAAAGCAAGGGTATTATCTTAATACTAATAAAGTGGGTATTATTCCTTTATGGAAACATGCACATCATCATATTTTGGAGAGAACCATAGGGTGTTCTCTTTCATCCAATGTGCCATTATCTTTTCTTTTTAAAAAAGAAGAACAATGTCATATGTTTTTTTTTTCTTGTGCAATGATTATGTGTGGAATGACATATTTTATGCTCTACCTTCTCATGAAAGTGAAGATGTTAAATATATATTTGATGAATATTTCTTCATTTTTCCATCTGGGAGCTCTCTTTTGCATTTAAGGTCCATGAAATGATGGTATCCTTGCAAGTAATTGAGGTTACCAAGGCCAAGAAATTGAGGTTACCAAGCCCAGGGTAGAATAAAAAAAGAAACAACTTATGGTTGTAGTGGATCAATGATTGTCAAATTGTTTAGAAAAGGAACGAGAACTGCACAAAAAAAATTGGCATGCATTCATATGAAATTGGAAGAGTTTGAGAACAAGGATTGCTCAATTAATGCTATAATGGATGAATATTTTAAGCATATTAAGGATCTTGAAGATGAGATTTCATGACTCTTGTCATATTTGGATGCTCAAAAATGTAGTTGGGATGATGAGAGGCAGAGGAACCAATCTGAAAAGAAATAATTTGAACAGATGATGATGGGACAGATGATGGTTACTGAAGACCTCTCTTCCACACAATCCAAACTACAACCTACTAAGAAGAAACTTGTAACATCCTCCTCCCATATCTACCCAAGTAACTGGCCAACCAGGGTAAACATGTGACGAGAGGCTACTATGATCTGATTCAACAGCCTTGGTCACATTAAGGAAGTGGAACTGACACCACACCATTGCACAAGCCCTCTACACCTACTACAGAACACCCAGGAGCCATGAAAACCTTCCAAGAGGCTAGCCCCTAAATAAAACTAAATTTTTCATACATAAATCCCCTAAACGCTCCCTTGGCATGGGCAAGAGTGCAACTAGGACCATCTAGTTGCATGCACAACATGGGTATGCATGTGACTGGGGAATTTTTCCAGTCATTCTGAGCCTACTGCCTTGATTTCTGTGCCACTTCTTTAGGCCCAGAGCCGAAATCACTACCCAAAAATTCATGACACTTTCATAACTGAAAGATAACAAAAAAATAATGGTACAAATGAATTTAGTTGAACAAGGACTTGAATGGATCCCTACTAGCCATGACAGTAATTTTGTCAAAGATGTCACAAATATGTAATCTAAAGGTTTAAAATAACAAATATGAGCATAGGGGTCTCATACTTATCTGAGAATCACTAAGAAACATTGTTCCCTTATATCATGTGTTGCATTATCATCTATTAGGTCATAGATACATTGTTCATTCATTTACAAATTAAAATATGAGGAGATCTGTAACAGCCTTGGTAAAAACATTCATGTAAAAAAATATAAGACCATGACGATGGGACACATATTCCAAGCTGAATGGTGGGAAAAACATCCTAAGGGGTGTCCATTCGGTAATATGGCTAAGGAAATGGAAAAATGAAAAGGTAAAGGCTTTGGAAATGCATGAGGCATTATTTTGCATTTTATTTATGAGAATAATGGAAATTAGGAGAAAAAAGAGGTGAAAGTTCACATGTTGCATGTGAGGAGGAAAATGAAGGAAAATAATGGAAAATGAATACATTAGAGGCATTAATGATAAAAAGGATGATGAGGTTCAATTGGCAAGCTTTTGTCATTTCAGTTTTGGAGCTCTCATTATTCTCTCTTTCTCTCTAATACTCTTGGATACTTATAGTATTCTTGGAGCACTATTGGAGAGTGTGGCAGAGTCTAGAGATTTAGATCAAGAAAGAAAAGGAAAATAAGGAAAGCGCAAGAGGATATCGAGATCAACATCTATTGCAAGTTCTGAGTGCAAGTACCGAGTTGCATGTATGATTTCCTCACTATTTTTGGCATGCGTGGTGTATGTATGTGGATTTTCCTAGCCTTTCCATTTCTTGGAAATCCATGGTATTGTGGGCTTATTTCCATTGATTGTTTTCTGGTTGGTTCTCATGATTCATTTAGATGTTGGTTTGAGCTATTAGTTTCTGAATCCTTGGTTGGGAAAACGCTATGGAGCCCGGACGACAAATGTTGGGTTGAGTTACTAGTCCTAGAGCCTTGGTTGGAAAAACGCTTTACAGCCCAAGAAAATTTAGGGTTGAGTTACTAGTCCTGGAGCCTTGGTTGGAACAAACACTCTAGAGCCATGGAGAAGCTTGGATGGAGACCAATCCGTGACGGTTAATGATGTCTGACCATGAGGTGGGATCACTGGTTTGGGGTTGAGATGGTTTGGTCTCTGGAGCCTTGGTTTGGTGTTGATTTATGTGTTTGATAAAGTCCCACATTCATGCTTGGAATATGGAACGAGGGTGACAAGCTAAAGTGAGATTTGGCTCAACCATGTCTATGGTCGGATGGAACATGGAAGTCCCATGCCGAGTTGGTTTTTAAATTCAATACTGAAAGGTTCAATGCCTTGGTATTTGATGAGTGTATGCATTGGTTTATATATGGATTCTATTGCTAATGTCTCCATGGTATTTTTGTTGGTATTATGTTGGTTATAAGCATTTATTGTCACGGTGATGAGGTATGCCTCTATCCATTCTTTTACTTGTAAATAAATGCACGATGTATCTATGGTATAATATTTTATTTTAGCTTATGATGTAGGGGAGAAATGCTTCTTATCCATTCTCAAATTTATAAGATACCCCTTTGTTTAAATATGTTGTTTATGCCTATAGATGTTATGTTTGTGACATGTTTGACGAAATTACTGTCATGGTTGGGTGGGTTTAGATGAGTTCATCATGAGGGGATTTCTTCCATATGTTTGTCTTAATGTTATTTACCCTCTCCTGAAGTTACTCAAAGTTATGGGAAATGACATGGGCTTAGGGGCTAAAAATGTGGCACAAAAATAGAAGTCAGGCACAAAAATTTGTTGTTTGGGCCTGAGCCGCTAGCTTGACATGGCTAGCCCGAGGCTCTAAGGGCTATAGTCACTCCCTTTCCCTTACAAGCCCACGTATAAGCCTTAAAGGGGCTAAAAATCATCCCCCCTTTAGGGAACAGGGCCCTAGAAGGTTGGGTTACCTCCTAGGGGTGTCAATGATGCAATGTAAGGTGTTTTTGGTGTTTGCATTAGTTCCACCTCCTTAAGGTCATCTAGGAGGTTGAATCTCATATTAGTAGCATTTCGTCACATGTTTATGCCGGTTTGACAGTTACATGGGTAGATGTGGGAAGAGGGTGATACAATATTCATACATCATCATTGTCATAATACATGCTTATAACTAGCATACTAACAATAGAAATATCAAGGATACATTAGCCATAAAATCCACATATAGGCGAGTAAATTTACACATAAAATACCAAGGAAGGAACCTTTTATTAATGAATGCAAAAGCCAATCGGATATGGGACTACCACGTTCTACCCAACCATATATTGGTTGAGCCAAATCTCTCTTCATCAAATCACCCTCGTGCCATATTCCAAGCATGAATGTGGGAATCAAACCAAAAGAACCAACCAGGGCTTCCCGAGGCTAAACCACCTCACCCTCATCAATAGAAACTGGGCTTTATCACAATCCACACTGGATCACTAGGAAAAACAATAAACATGTAATAACATGATTTATAACCATGATCTCCACAAGATCACTAGGCCAAAAAAGCATGAATGCCATCGGATTTCTCCACCTACACTGTGAGGATTTTTTCTGTTTCCTAGTCTCTAGGCTTTATCACAATCTACACTGGATCACTAGGCCCTAACTAAGACTCCACTCTCTAGGCTTTACCATATATCCCATTTCGGGATTCCTAGGCCTGATGGAGAGCACCCACCTCTAGGATTTACCATATATCTTGCCATTCATCGGTCTAGGATTCTTAGGCCCACCAAGGTAACAAAAAATATGGCTTTACCACAACCGAAAGTCAGATTCAAGGGTTACTAAGGCATGTGTTCTTTCACTCAAAGATCCACTCAACTAAGCTTCCAATCCGTCTAGAAATCTAGGTCAACCAAAACATGAGAACCCCATCACACGATGGCTATCCAAAAATGGCAAGGCTAGGCTGAAAAAAATTATCGCACCTAGAAAAACCCATTCAAATGACAAAAATACAACCAGGAACACACATGAATAACCATGCATGCCAAATCTAGCAAGGAAACCACACATGCAAGTCGATACCTACAAAGAATCTTGTTGTAGCTTCTTGATTGATCAGGTTTTCAGTGTAAAAGCTCAAAATTGAAAGTGCTCAAAATTGAATGGAATCTAAATGACAATGAAGAGCTCATCGCAAGGAATCTGGCGCAATTCGTTTCGTCAAAAAGCATAGTCTGGATGAAGAAGATAGAGCTTGTTGTTCGTTTTCCTAAACATCTAAAAAAATTGTAGAACAGTGACAGGTTGATGACATGGCAGCCCAGTCAGCATACAACGTATACTCTGGGAATATTCTTTAGTTTTTCCCAATGGCACTGTCACAAGTGTCACATTAGGATTCTCCAAATTGGTTTGAAGGTGAATTTTTTAATTTTTTGGCTCCTAAGGTTGAATTCAATTTGTTTTTATTATATTAGTTAGGGACAACCCAACCAGAGGCTAACACATGGTGCATCCAGGGGCTGCCATGTGCCCGCTCTGGTGGATACTCTCCAAATTTGGAATTAAATCATCAATGGTCAAATTATATAGTGGTTTTCATAGTTTATTGTATGAAAAGTCATAATTATTTGCAATGGTGGAGCACATTTTATTATGTTATAAGGTTTTAAACCTTATTATATATATCAAAGGTTCAAACCATATGACATATGGTGGAAAATTTTATTTAAATACTATGGTTTGGAACATTGTGGTGTGTGGAAAAACTATTCAACAACGGAAGGGAGGAGGTGAGGGCTCGACCCCACGACCTCCCCCACAAAATTGAAACGGCTTACCAATAGACCAGTCCACAAGTTCTTAACCGTATAGCACGTGACCACTATTTGAATGTGTATGAATTATCCAATGAGGGTTTGGAGGGGGCCAACCCCCTTCCCATGGGACAGATGTGCTACAACTAGGAGTGGCGAACTTATGTAAATGCACATTTAAATATGTTAATGCAGGTTTAATTCAACCCCAAACCATGTTTAACACTAATCCAAATTTGTAATACGGATTATCATAAATGCACTTATGCATAGTTAATCTGCCCTTATCCCAATTAAACCACACCTTATATTAGTTAAACAACAGATTAATATGGTGGGATTTTTGGCAGAGCCGCTATTTTAGGAGCTTCACCCAACTTTGGCGGCCCTAACTGGAGTCTTCTCTAGTTTTAGGGGCAGTTTACTAGGGAAAATGGTTTTTACCATATCTTGAGCGATGTTTGACCAAATTAGGAGCAAGAAGAGTCATTTATGATAGATTTGGACATTTTGGACTCGTTGAAGCATGTTTCAGGAGCTATAGGTGAATGTAAACAACAAATTTTGCACTTTTGAGCTAATATAGAGGCCCAAGCCATGAAAACTGGACCAAGGAGATGTATCCCAGGAGGGATGAACTCCTTCATCAAAACTCGGTGTTGATGGATCAATTGTAATGGTTTTTTGTTTTTTTTTTTGTTTTTGGTTCAATATATTTATTTCAAGCTTTATGCTCTTGAATTCACTCATAAAACACAGCTGATTTACTTGTTTGACACACATAAACAACAAGGAAACCTATGTACATGAAGCATAAGGTCAGCAAATAAATTTTAAATTTGAAGATGAAATTAGCACAACAAAAATAACATTCATACTCAGATCAAGTTGGTATCAGAGCAGGGGTTGCTAAGATTATTTTCTTGATAGTTGCTTGAGTTTTGTGCAAGTAGGGTTTTAGTGGTTGCAATTTTGTGATGCTTACAAGATTGAAATTGTAGGAAAGTGAAGGGAAATTATTGGTTGCAAGTCCTGAGATTAGGAAAAGAATAAGGAGAGCCACAACGGTACCATCTCCACCCAAAGTTTCACTCATAACTGCACTTGAAGCACCTCAATTTTTATCATAAGAAGCTGAGTTGATTGAAGAGGTACAAGCACTAGAAGCTGAGCTTGAATCCATAGCCATCATGTCAGGTGTTGGAGAAACTAAAGGTCATTCAGAAGAGGATGATGTCAAGAGAGACTTCAATGACATAAAGCAGATGGTTAAAATTATGTTTGATGCATTTACTGTTGGGATGGTAGAAGAAGGTTGTAAGCCTCCACATGGAGAAGGAAATTTAGAGGATGAGAAGGATGAAAAAAAGGATTCAAAGGGTAGTGGAGGAAATCCACCTCCATCTCCACCATCTTTATCATCCTCATCATCTCCATCAGCATCATCTTCCACTTCCACCACAAAACTACCCATACGCACTCAAAGACCACAAGAGGAAAAACACCCTTACTCAAACTTGATGTCAAATTTGAGCTTCCAATGTATAATGGAGAGGTAAATGCAGAAATATTGGAAAATTGGATACATCAATTGGAGGTGTATTGCAAAATTCAGAACCTTCATGAAGATGACATAAAGATTCAATTGGATTCTTTGAGGATGGAAGGATATGCACTTGTATGGTGGTAAGCAAGGACTCAAGAAGAGATTAAAAACTACGGTAAGATCTCTATGTATTGGTAAAGTTTTATAGCTACCATTAAAAGGAAATTCTATCCATTATATTACATGCAAAAGGCCATTATGGACTGGCAAAATTTTAGACAGTTAAAAGGGAAAAGTGTGAAAGATTATACTCATGAATTTAGGAGAAGAGCTCTTACTTTGGGTATTAATTTATATTCTCAAGAAACTTTGTTAAAGTACATTGGGGGTTTGCATAGTTACCTTAGGCACACTATTCTCATGTTTAATCCAACAAAAAATAAATGAGGTT
The DNA here is from genome assembly GCA_034641835.2 of Pinus albicaulis. Taxonomy (NCBI): domain Eukaryota; kingdom Viridiplantae; phylum Streptophyta; class Pinopsida; order Pinales; family Pinaceae; genus Pinus; species Pinus albicaulis. The sequence goes on along the minus strand of CM076581.1, from coordinate 1,312,254,110 downwards.
TGTGTTCAAGCCACACATTTAGAAGCAAGAGGGAAACAGAACATAGATGAGAAAAGTGATAGTGAGGGCAAAGGAAAGGGCAAGTTTTATGGAAGACGAAAGAGAAATAGCTCTGAAAAATAGAGAAAGAGAAACTCACATGTAAATATTGTTTGAAGAATGGCCATGATGAAGACCACTGTTGGAAAATTCATCTAGAGTTGAAGCCAAATAAAAGGAGAAAATTGTTGCTATAGTTGAACATGACTTAGGTTCAGATTAAGAAGATGAGACAAATATTATAGCCATGGGTTTGAAAGGTAAGAACATAGAAAGCACTAGTTCTTCAAATTATTCCAATGTTACTCAAGATGAAGATACAAGAATAGAACTTTCCTAGATTAGAGTTGTCTTTAAACATACCAATATTGATACATTTTTTGATAGTGGTACACAAGCTAACCTGATTTCCAAAGACTTGGTTAAGCAGCTAGACCTTGAAACTTTTAGAAATCCAAGACCTTATCCTTTAGCGTGGATATGCAAGAATGAAAACTTGCAAGTTACAAGGAAGTGTATACTAATATTCGCCATCAATTCAAACTTTCTTGATGAAGTTGAACTTGATGTGGTGCCGCTTGAGATATCAGGTATGTTTTAGGAAGTCCTTATCTGTATTATAGGAAAGCACTATTTCATTGCCATGAGAATAAGTATCACTTGTTTAAATATGGTATTGAGTACATAGTTAGAGCACATAATAAGAATACAATTTTGTGTCTTATACATGCAGGAGAAATGAAGAGGATAGTGAATGAAAGTCAGAATTTGACATTGTTGATGATCAAACGTAGTGATGTTTTGAATCAAACCTTTCAGAAAGATTCATCAAATGAACAAATTGATTTCATTAAGGTTTCTTATGCTTGTAATGAGATATTTCAGGACTCTAATAGGTTGCCTTTGAAATAATATGAACAAGATGTGACAGATTTGCAGCAGTCAACATTAGTGTTGAGCAATGTTGGAAACAATATGCCAGTGCAAGAGAGTGCAAAGGTCAAAGAGAAAGCGACAAAGCAGTTTTAAAAACAAGGCATGGGTTCCACAAATGCTTGTTTTTGGTTTCCTAAAGGTACATGGAAATGGAAAAGATACTTTTTCAAGAGTCGATGCAAGTACAAAGCGAGATTAGTTAAGAATCACCATGATGATAGTGTGCAAGGTGAGACAATTTTTAATTTTACTTTGATTGATGACTAAGGTAGCCTAAAATATGGTTTTTGCAAGAATAGATTGCTGCTCTACAAATTCATGGGAATTGAATCATGATAGTGTCAATGACATCAAGAGAAGGTCGCAAGAATCACGGAAAAAGTTAAGTTTTAGTGAAAAGCTCCAATTTATGAAAATGGGAAAATTTCAGTGGATAGAGACTGGAAGGGTGAGGTAACAATACCCTCATCCACATGATCAATAATCAAAGAGCTTTTGGGGTCCAAAACGCTTCTAGTGGGGAGGAATGATTAGGTGCTCAGTGTAAAAGCTCAAAAATGAAATTTCTCAGAATTTAATGGAAACTGAATGGCAATTAATACCTTGTCACCAGGAATTCGACGCAATTTGTTTCGTAAAAAATGGAGTCCAGATGAAGAAGATAAAGCCTATTGTTCGTTTTCCTAAACATCTAAAAAAATTGTAGAATAGTGATAGGTTGATGACATGGCAGCCTACTCAGCATACATGGTATATTCTAGGAATATTATTCAATTTTTCCCAATGATACTGTGACAATTTTCATAGTAGGATTCGCCGAGTTGGTTTGAAGGTGAATTTTTATTAAGTTTTGGCTCCTAAAGTTGAATTCATTTTTCTTTATTATATTGGTTTGGGACAACCCAACCAGAGGCTGAGACGTGGTGCAGCCAAGGGTCAACACGTGCCCCCTCTGGTGGACCTTCTCCAAAGTTCAAATTAGCTCATTAATGGTCAAATTATATGGTGGGTGGCATATTTTATTGTATGCAAAATCCAAATTATTTGCAATGGTGGAGCACATTTTATTATGTTATAGGGTTTTAAACCTTATGTTATATATCAAAGGTTCAAACCATATGACATATAGTGGCGCCTTTTATTAAAATGCCATGGTTTGGAATGTTATGTTGTGTGGAAAAACTATTCAACAGTAGAAGGGAGGAGGTCGGGGCTCGACCCCATGACCTCCCCCACAACATTGCAACGCCTTACCAATAGCCCACTCCACAAGTTCTTAACCGTATAGTGCGTGACTGCTATTTGAATGTGTATGGATTCTTCTATAGGGATTTGGAGGGGGCCAACCCCCTCCCATGGGACCGATATGCTACAATAAGGAGAATTGGACTTATGTAAATGCACATTTAAATATGTTAATGGGGGTTATTAAACCCCAAACCATGTTTAGCACTAATCCAAATTTTCAATACGGATCATCATAAATGCGCTTATGCGCATTTAATCCACCCTTATCCCACTTAAACCGCACTTTATATTAATTACAAACCAGATTAATATGGCAGTATTTTCTATGGAAATGGTATTTTAGGAGCTGCACCCAACTTTGGCGGCCCTAACTAGAGTCTTCTCCAATTTTAGGGGAAATTTACTAGGTAAAATGGTTTTGACCATATCTTGAGCAATTTTTGACCAAATTAGGAGCAAGAAGAGTCATTTCTAATATATTTGGACAATCTGGACTCATTGAAGCATGTTTCAAGAGTTTTAGGTGAATGTAAACATCAATTTTTTCACTTTTGAGCTAATATAGAGGCCCAAGCCATGGAATTTGGACCAAGGAGATGTAGCCCAGGAGGGGTGAACTCCTTCATCAAAACTCTGTGTTGATGGATAAATTGTGATGGTTTTTTGTTCTTGTTTTTTCTACTGTTAAAAATATTTATTTCATGCTTTATGCTCTTGAATTCACTCATAAAACTCAACTAGTTTATCTATTTGACACACATAAACAACAAGGAAGCCTATGTACATCAAGCATAAGATCAACAAATAATTTTTAAATCTAAGGATGAAATTATCAGAACAAAACTAACATTCATACTCAGATCATTGATCCTTCTCTTCCTTGCTTGATCTTTGCTTCCTCTTTTCCTTCTTTGCTTTCTTGACCCAATGTTGAACTACTCCAAGAAAACTCTAAGTGTCTAAGAGTGTGTGAAAGAGAGAGTAGAGAGAAAGCTCCAAAACTGAGATGAAAAAGGGTACAAACTGATCCTCAAAATCCTTTTTATCAATTAGGCCTCTGTTTCTTCATTTTTCTCCTCACATGCAACCTGTGACCTTTCACCTTTCGTTTCTCCTAATTTCCACTATTTTCATAAGTAAAATTACAATTAATGCCATTTTACCTTTCGAAATCCTTTGCCATTTACTTTGCCAATTTCCTTACCCATAATATACCAAATTAACAACCACACTAGGATGTTTTTCCCAACATTAAGCTTGGAATATGTGTCCCATAACTGTGGTTATTATTTTTCCTTTATTAACTTTTATTTCATGGAATTTTCACCAAGGACGTTAAACAACCCTCCCCCTTGGGGGACACCATCCTAGATGTTCAACCATGCTTATACCTCAGCAAAACCGTTGAAAATAAAACATACTTACCATGGGACTTTATGACTTAGCTTTATGCAGTATTTATAATTATTACCCAGTTGAATGAAAAACCAACACGACAACATAATAACATGACAACTATAATGACATGACACCCATGTTGCTTATTGGAGCTTTATAACATAGCTGGTGACGATATTTAAATCCATATACATATGTACATATACCAAAACATCACACCAAAACATATGCTAAAACATATACCAAAACATCATACCAAGATTTATTTGCCTCCACCGGCAAACAATGAAGGATACATAGCCCACGTCTTATCCACCATCTTCCATGTAGCTTCATCGGGCCCAAAGTGCTTCCACTACACTTTAACCTGCTCAATTGCTCGGCTCTGGAGCATGAGAACCTTTCTATGCAATATACACTAAGGTTTTGTCCAGAATTCTCCATCTAGCTCCACTTACAATACCGACTAGTCAATCACATGATCAGTATATTTAACACACTTGTTAAGCAATGACACATGGAAAACATCACAGACTTTCACTATTGGAGGAAGTGCAAGTTGATAGGCTACTGGCCCAATCCTCTCAAGAATCTTGAAAGGTCCACAAAACCAAGGTGCTAGCTTGGCACATGCTCCAATACGCAAGGAGATATTCTTGGGTTTGATGTGAAAGTACACATGTTCCACAACCTGAAACTCCATAAACAACCTGTTCTAACCTACATAAATCTTTTGCCTATCCTGTGCTGCTTCTATATTCTTATTGATTACCTGCATTTCTTGTTCCATATCCACCAACATGTTTGGTCCAATCAATACCATGTTCACTGGATCACTCCAACTGATGGGAGTATTACAACTCTACCCATACAATGCCTCAAATGGAATCATCTTCAAATATTCCTAATACCTATTATTGTAATTCAAATCTACCACTGGGAGATACTCTTCCCACTTTTGCTACTGATGCATCACATACATCCTCAACATGTCCTCCAATATCATATTTACCCTCTTTATCTTTCCATATTTATGTGGGTGATAAGTTCTGCTGAAGGCCAATTATGTGCCCAAACCTTCAAACAAATTCTTCCAAAACTTGGAAGTGAAATTTTCATTCTTTTATAACACAATATTCTTTGGAACACCATGCAATATGACGACTTCTTTGATGAACACCTATGCCACATCACTAGCTGAATACTTAGTCTTCACTCGAAGGAAATGTGCAACCTTTGTCAACCTGTCCACAACAACTATGATGGAATCATGTCATCTAGATGTCTTAGCCAAACTTGTGATGAAATCCATGGAAATGACCTCCCATTTCCACTCTATAATCACAATAGGCTATATCAGTCCACCTAGATGCCTACACTCTACCTTTACCTCCTAAAAATCCAAACATCTAGCCAAAAAATCTTCCACATCCTTCTTCAGGTTTGACCAATAATAAAACTTCGTAACCGCAATCAATGTCTTCTGATAGCCTGGGTGACCACAATATGGTTTCGCATGAAAATCCCTCAATATCACCTTCTTGAGGTCACTTCTATCTGGTACATATATCCTGCCTCTAAACCTTACCAGTCCATTTGCTATAAGGTAATAATCCACATACTTTTCATCTATAACTGCACCTGTACCTGTACTTCCACCACTAACTAATCATGTACCTGTACCTATTCTCTGTTGTAACTTGTGCATAAGATCTCTATACCTTACATCTTGTTGGCCTGCCTGTAATATCCAATATCGTAATTCCATCCCATATAATCTCATAGCTGCTATATGATTCACCTTTATCCACCTGCTAAGAGCATCTGCAACCTTGTTATCTTTTTCCTTGATGTACCTAATCTCGAAGTCAAACTCATTGATCATGGAAACCATATATCTTTCATGGAATTCATATTTGGATAGTAAAACAAGTATTTAAACCCATTGTGATCACTCATGAATACAAACCTCCTTCCAAGAAGATAGTGCCTCCACATCTTCAATGCATGGATGATTGCTGCTAACTCAAGATCATGTGTCGGGTAGTTCTACTCGTGTTCATTTAGTTTCCATTATTCATAGAATACCACATGTCCTTCCTAAATATGAACTCCACCAAGTCATATTTTACAAGAATTTGTACATAGAATAAACTCTTTTTCTGGATCTGCGATCTTTGACACTAGAGCATGTGTTAACAACTGCTTCAACTGCTCAAAACTAGCCACACATTCCTCTGTCTATTCAAAATTCTTACCTTTCCTTTGCAACGATGTAATAGGATAAGAAATATATGATATTTTCTTGATGAACCTACTATAATTACCTGCTAACCCCATGAAAGACCTTACCTCGTCCACATTCCTAGGAGCTTCTCACTCCATGATAGCTCTTATATTTTTTGGATACACTATTATGCCTTCCTTGGAAACCACATGTCCGAAGTAATGTACCTTTGTCTAAAAGAAACTGCACTTGATAAGCTTAGCATATAAATGATATTCCCTTATAAATCTCAACACTTATATTAAAATTTTGACATGGTGTTAGGTCCCTATATTACTAGTATAGTCCCTTATTCTCGTTAGTGTAGCCCCATTATTGTTATTTTTGTACCCCTGGAGTCCCCATATTGTTATTATTGTGCCCCATAAAAGCCCATTATTGATATTGTTGTGCCCTTACATTATTATTATTAGGTTGGCTAGGATTATATTGTGACCCCATGGACTCCTATATATATAATGGAGGTTTTGTCCTTTGCATCATCCAAGAATTGTTCCTTTATGTAATGTAAAGGAGGTTGTCCCCTCGAAGTGGATGATTTATAAGGCATTGATCTCTCTTTTCTTCTATTTTTGGAGTTGGTTTCATATGGTATCAGAGCTTTGAATTCTAGGGTTTCGTTTCTTCAAACAGGTCATCATGGAATTTATGGCACCCAATGTGGCATTTTTGGATACTCTGAAATTGATTTATTTCGTAGTTGTCAAGTTCTTATTTCCGTGACTACTTTAGGTTCCAATATGTGGTCATCGTGGCATTTCTAGTGGGCACCACATTTTCATTCTCTTCTACATTCTCTTCATGCTACATTGAACTTCTTTTGTGGTGCCACATTTTCATTATCTTCTACATTCTAAGGCCTTGTTCATTTCGGCTACCATTTACCTTTACCTTTATATTTCTCTTTCCATCCTTGTTGAGATTCATTATTACACTTCGACTGCTCATAGAAATGCTTCAATTTCCAAATAACTTCCTCAAGTGACAGAGGATTATCATACTCAATCTGATCTCTAAATGCTAATGGAAAACCAATGAAAAATTGTTGAAATTTAGCCTTTTCATCTTTGAGATATGGTACATACCTTAATATCTCCAAGAACTTAGTCATGTACTCTTCATCTGCCATTGATCCCATATTTAGCTCAGATAATTCCTTGGCCTTACCGTTGTAGTACTTTTCTAACAAGTAATTCTCCCTGAAAATCCTCTTGAACTCATTTCAACTCAAGTCCTCCGTTCTGATGTCAGTGACCTAATTCACATCTTCCTGTTAGTCATCAGTATTTTTCACTTGTTGGTGATGACGAAATCCATAGCTGAGTTTTCTAGAAGCTGATCTCCATATGTCAATTTGTCATCTAGAAAACCCTCATAAAACTTTTTTCGCCCTCCTACTTTTCAGTCTGCCCATGTCAAGGTGAAACCCCATTATCACTATCCTATCTAGCTTCAACCCTACTAGTCTGCCCATCAGCTCTAAAAAGATAATCCAAGTCTGTCTAAAAACCTCCCCTAAGTTAGGAAGTGGCGCTTTAAGGCATTTTTACCCTTGGCAACCATCAAAAGGCCAAAAACCTTCATCTGCTACCGGCCAATCATGACAGATCTCCCACTCTGCTAATGAAATTAGTCATAGCTCTAAGTCGTGCCACTTACACACCCCTAAGTCTCAGCACTGCATAGACCACTGTCTCAAGCTGATTTTAGGTGTTTTTCAGTGTTTTATGGATTTTACAAAGACAGGAAACATGTCATCATCTCAGGAGAAAATTCTTGAATCCACATTTAGAAGAACAACTGCTTCCCAATGTGAACATAAGCTTGAGATATATCTGTAGGACAAAGACTTTCTCATAAAGACCTTGCAACTCCATTCAGCATGAAATCACAGCAGAAGAAAAACAACACTGTCAAGAGGCTGCTGATAAGTCATGATTAAAACCTCCTTCATTTATAAGCAGAGGGTTAGGGCGCCTCCTTCATCTACAAGTAGAGGGCAATGGCAAATTTTTCACTTGAAGAATTGCAACTGACTGTGATATAGATGTGTTTTAATGAACAGTGAGACAGTGACACATTGACTAAGGTTTTTCTAAAGCAAAGTAGTAATTGCAGGCAGAGGTAAAAGTATTAAAGTTTTCAAGTTTGTTTGCTTGCCATCATATACAAGAAGAACCCTTGTCAAGCAGGCTTATCAAACAATCTTAAGATATTTTGCCAAGTGAATGGCCTCCTTCATTCATGAGCAGAAGGCCAGGGCATTGACTATTTTTAAAGACTGATTGGTCAAATATGTAGTGGAAAGAGACCAAGACGGAAAGCAGGGGTACCACTGCAATCCAAGGAGGTCAAGCTTACCTCTTAAACAACTGTTCTTTCAAAAGACAGTCTGCGGTTCAAACAAAACAGGATTGAAGAAGTGGTTGATAAGAAGGGTCATTGCACAGGACAAAGGAAATGATAGTTGTTTCTAAAAAAATACTGATCTTCCTACCCACCAGAGGATTTCTTTCAGATTACTTATCATAATTTGACAAAAGAAATCTGAGCTCAGTTTCCCAAAAGGTACTGCAACTAGACACAGTTGTTCATCAAAATACAAGAAAGACTTTGGCACCTTTTTCAAGATCTAGAACTCATTGAAAGCAAAGTTTTCCTGCCACAGTGACAATGGAAAGCAGGTTCCATATGAAAACAAATCAAGGTACTCTACTTTTACATGTTGAATAGAAGAAAAGTAGTAGGTTCAAAAAGTCTGCAGGAGTTTCCTTACCTTTGAATCACAAGGCAAAACCTATAAACTGATAGGTTCATCATCATTAGGGAAAAATGGTGTAGGCAGACAGTCAGAAGTGTAAACAGATTTTGGTCTCAGACTGAGGGTGAAAAAGGCTTACAAAGAGCATTATGGAAAAGGGTGTGAAATCTGTAATAAAACGGGACCATCAGAAATGTAGGAATATCTTACAGTGTTCATTTATGATATAACAGTGTTAGACTGCCATGAAAAAGTTGAAGTATATGCCATAGCAAGTGGTAAAGATATCACATAGAGATTAGTAATGCTGGATAGAAGGAAGCTCCAGCATAGGCAGGTTATCAAGGATGTCAGAAAAACACCACATCGATCTGTTATCATACAAAGTCTGCAAAGGACATCTAGTGACTTTAGAGGGTCAGAGACAGATTTCAAAAGATTTTTTTTTCACCTCATAGAACAGTGAAAACACGTGAGTAATTAGTGACAAAGGCTGTTGTCCATAATTATTGGAAAGTTGTTCAAAATAATATAGCTTTGGTAAAAGTCTCACGAAGTTGTTCTAGGTTAAAAGGCCTCCAACAGAACTAATGAAGAAAAGTGCAGCAATGATTAAAGGAATGCCTATATTTCAAAAGAACAGTTGTACTTTATATTCAAGAGGAAGTCTCTGTTTTAAAGAAGAGATAGAAATAGTGTTGAAGAAACCTTCATCGATTTCATAAAAGAAAAACACCTTGAAGAGTAAACATTCAAATTAGCAGGGAGAGAAAGAAACACTTGTTATTAAAAATTTGCAGAAAACATCGACCAGGCAAGTCACTCACAGAACCATGTCGATATATTGGCAAGAAAAAGGCGTAGTATGTGATTTTCTTATAGGGAAGACAACAATATCCCCTCCAAATATATTATCTAAAAACATGGAGTTCGAGTTTACAAAGCTGTGCAAGTTATGTGCATCAGTCCAGCTGTGAGATTGGTTTATCGATTTCACTAAATTCACAAAAAACTCAAGGAATTTTTTGGCACAGATGGGTAGAAAGGGAACCAGTCAGCTTAGAATCCCAGCCTATCACCATGGATGTTGCAGAGCTGATTGCAATAGAACTTGGTATAGACATTAAACAGGTACATTTGGATAAGGGTGAAAAAGTTGAAACACGGCCTGCAGAAGTGACAGTCATGGGGTATGTTGATCGTGGTAAAAACTTCACTTCTTGACTCTGAGGCAAGCATCTGTGGCAGCAAGAGAAGAGGGTGATATCACACAGCATATAGGGGCCTTTGTTGTAAACATGTCATTTGGAGCATCACTTACTTGTTGGACACCCCTGGTCATACTGCTTTCAGTGCCATACGAGCCAGAGGAGCTGTAGTTATAGATATAGTGGTGCTTGTGGTAGCTGCTGATGATGGTGTGATACCTTAAACTCGTGAAGCCATGACTCATGCTCAAGCAAAAAATGTGCTTATTATGGTTGCAATCAACGAATATGACAAGCCAAATACAGACCCTCAAAAAGTACGCATACAACTTTGCTCAGAAGGTTTAGCACTAGAGGAAATGGGGGTGATGTTCAGGCAGTTGAAATATCTGCAACAAAAAAATATTGACCTAGTCAAGTAGGAAGAAGTATTTTTGCTCCAAGCTGAAACAATGGATTTAAAAGCTCGTATTGATGGTGATGCTCATGCATATGTCGTTGAAGCATGGGTTGATCGTAGCCATGGCCTGTTAGCTACTGCCATAGTATGTAGTTTTCCCCTGAGGATGTGGACGAGAAAAGGGACAGGTTGGCAAAGATGCGAAATTTCTTGTTTCTGGCTGCCTTTGTAAAGCGGATGCCTGTATTTTTGCGCCTAAGTGATGAAAATCGTATCTCATGTTTCCTTCAGTCAACATTTTCATCCATTTCAAAGCCTTTAACAGAAGCCTGGAGATCGCATTTTAGACAAGTTTTGACACATCACATTCAGGCAGATTATTTTCAGAACGTGACATATCACAAATTACCCAATGTAGATGGCTGAATCATTAACCCAGAGTAGCAAATCACAAGAAATATTCATGCTTTCAACCTTAAAGTCATGCGCGGCGCGCCTGTAAAATGAAATAGAAGGAAAATACATTAAGCGTGGCGCGCCTGTAGATAGGCGCGACGCTCCTGTGCCAAACGCCCGGTTACCTGGAAAGCTTCAGCTATTGGAATAGCTGCCTCCACGATTGCAACAAGGTGGACACTGTGTGCTACTGTCCTTTACAAATGATTAAGATGCTCGATATCCTGAAAAACTTTGTGAAATCCTCAGGATTTTTATATGGTCGAAATAGATGGAAGCGCGTTAGCATCAGCAAGGCAACATCGAATCAAAAATTTTCAACTCTGTGCGTGCTACCCTCTTTGATGTCCTTCTAGGTGGAGCTAGCCTCAAGCAGGTTCTGCAGAAAGTTCATCATGCAGAGCTGCAAAGTGACAAGAAAAATTCAGCCAATAGACCTTCTGCACTTTTTGCCCCGCCTCAGATTTTACATGTTCTTTTCAAATTTATGCTAAATTGTGAAGACTTTGCAACAAGGGAACAAATATTGAGATATTTACAGAAGTTACTTGAAGCTAATCCGTCAAATATCGACTGCTTGATTTCAAAGCATGGATGGCAGGCCTGGTTCTTGTCACTTTTATCTGATGTCCATGATTCTAATGCTACAAAGGTTAATGAGGCAATGCTAATAAGAAGTATATTTTACGTTGTCCATTGCCACTGCATATTTTCTGTAAAATGTAGATGGCGTCATGTCAAACAAATAGTGAATTTGCTTCTCTTGCATTTAGAACAGGGACAACTTTCCAGAAGAGTACTTATGAATGAGCTTCTTGACGACTTGATACCAGGACTAATTGACATTGCCTCAAAGAAGAATATACTAACTGTCCAACCTTATCGTGATAATACTCTATATCTTTTAACACTGCTTGATGAGACACCAATCAGAGACACACTTTCTTCCCTACCATTCCCTCATAGCATATTGTCTGAGGCACTGGTACATGACATAAGTTCATCTGAAGGTTATAATGCATTTGGAGCTCTTGAATCTCTAGGGGAAAATAAACTCTCTGATGATGACCCAAGTGGAATTTCCGATGGCAAGGTTGTAAAAAAGATCATCATCAATCAGTCAGCTTAGAGGATGGCAGCAATGTTCTTCTCAAAATGAGGTTGTCATGGATGACCACCACTGGAATTTATATGACAAGGTTTGGACACTTGTAAGTGAGATAAATGGAAAGGGGCCAAGCAAGAGAAGTGTAGCCTCAACTTCAACAGGCCCATCTTTGGTTCAAAGGGCACGCAGTTTGGTAGAGTCTCCCAACATGCCAGCTGTAGAAATGGCTACGGAAGTTGTATCTGGAGGGCTTAGTACAGTTGCAAACATTAGTACAAGCAAGCTGGTTGACAAAGTTATCCGATTACGAGGAGAAAAATGCCCAAGGATTCTATTCCGACTAGTTTTGTTGTACCTTTGCAAAGCTAATCTTGAACGAGCATCACGTTGTGTTCAACAATTTGTATCTCTTCTTCCATATCTTTTATCAGCTGACAATGAACAGATCAAGAACAGGCTTCAGCTTTTTATTTGGTCCTTACTTAACAAATAGAGCACAAGTTGGGAGTCAAGATGATGGGTTCCTATTGATGTTTCAAATAACCTAACAAGCTGCCCTCAAACAGTTTTAAATAGTGCAAACAGTTTCCAAAAAGGAGAAACTGTAGGTTTATTTTCAAAGTAGCAGTTATCATGATACAAATGTTTTTGTCAAACCAAAGGATTTCTCTGTTTGATAAAAAGAGACAAAACACCAGTGTTTTCCCCTTTACCCCATAAACCAAATATAGTGTGAATCTGCAAATCACCATTTGGAGGTATTGTCAAAGTATAGGTGAGGATTGGTAATTACAAGGGCAACATCTCTATTAGAAGAAATGTTAGCTTGCTACAAGGTTATTGTGCTGACCTCAAAACACCTAGAGCCATGGCACCCCGCACTAATACAGTGGTTTTTGGCTGAGTAGATGCATTTTGTTGGATTGTGTAATGTTGTTGAATATACTTGTTGAAAGGCATACCAAAAGGAAGTAGTGCTTTGGTTTAAAAGTCTTGACTATTTAAAACTCTTACAGATCTTTAAGCTCACACCAAACTTTGCAAGCCCTGCCACTTTATCTTGCACACATAGTAACCTTTGACTTTGTAGGTATACTTTGTGATTAACTGTGTTTGTGTTGTTGAATCCACTGGTAAATTGGCATACAGAGAAAGACAGAGCAGGGTTTTGAGATTAAGAGGATTGTGGTTTTACCTTGGTAAAAGACACAAGAATATATTGTTGGCCTCAGAACTTTAAAGGGAAGGATGACCTTACAACAAAAACACAGGAATTTCACTTGGACTGCCTATCCTTATTAACTGTGTTTTTCTTAAGTTTGCTTGTTGAGTAACATACCAAGTGAAAGGTGTTGTTTTGGGAGGGGTCAAAGAGTGGTGTGTTCAAAGGGTATTTTCACACTACATTTAAAACCATTAGTGTTTACAGTAAGTTAACAGACTGAGACAAAGCTGCCCAAGACAAACTAAAGAAGGCATTCCAAAGACTTGGAAGCATTTTGGTGTTTCAGGAACACATCTAGATCAAGATGCCCCTCTAGGCAAGACAACAGGAGCAGCATGACAGTGGTAAAGATGAGCAGCATCAGGAAAAAGAGGAAGAGAGTACTGAACAACAGCAACTCAACAGCTTGAGCAGCAGCATAAGGATGATGATCAAAGACAACAGTTTCTAGAAGAAAGAAAGAAAAACACCTTTAAACTTGGAGTTTGGGCCCAAGATTTAGAACATATTGCCAAAGACCCTTGAGGGTCATACACACCAATTTTGGGCCCATTTTGACAACTTTTTGTTTTTTGGCATTTTTGAGTTTTTGGTCAAAAAACTCATAAATTCGCCATTTCATTTTGAGGATTCGTCAAGGGAGGAGGATGGTACCATTTGATGCCATAATTTCATGATCATGTCCTCAGCAATTTTCAGAGCATTTGGAGATCATTCGCCCCCTCAAAACGGTGAAAAATGCTCACTTTTTGCACATTCTGCCTGGCATATCAGCAGTCTGCAATTTTCTGTCTTTTTACACACAGGTACATATTTGGAGGACCTCCAGGCATCATATTGAGGTGATTTTAGTTGCGCCGGAAAGTAGACAATCAGAGCTTTCCAACGAGCTATCATAAGCCTCGTTTCGACACCAGGAAGGCTGCCAAATGTTTCTGGCAAGTCAGGGGACCTTTTTCTGATGAAAATTTGAAGTATTTTTGTAATTTTTGAACCTCAAAAATCTGCTTTTTCCAAATGTGCGTTTAGCTATTTTTGCACATGAAAAATGATGTAAAGTCAATATAATTTTAATTTTTAGCATTTTTAGATATTTTATGGGATATTTTGTGCCTTGGGCTTTGCAAAGCCTCAAGGACAAGTTTAGATATTTTGATTAGGCCAATGGGATAGCTAGTTGAACCATGAGGTTTTCCTCACTTGAGCCTATTTATTCCACAAGCTCTCATTGTAAACAAGGCTGAACTTGAGAGAAGAAGTAGTATATTGGTCATATGAGCTTTGAAGAACATACTTGTGTTATGATTTTGGACTGCCTCTTGGATGCTTTTGAATGAATGATGAAGGATTGTTGATGGATTCCGTGACTTGGTAGAATGGTATAATGTCTCTTTCTATGTTATTGTCTTCTAGTTTTCACTCATGAATACATGTTTCTTGCTTGCTATAGATCAGTAGAGAACAATTTTGAGATATGCCCATGGAGGCACCTCAAAATTCCTAAATCTTCATAGCTTTTATGTTTTCTTCTTCCTTAGTTGCACCAAAGAATTCTTAACTACTCTTTAGTAACTTAATGATATTGTTGCTAGTTTCATTCATAAGTTATATGCATGTTAAGTAGGATGTATGGTGTGCCCTACTTACCTATGGCTATCCATAGTTATATCCATGAAACTATCTCTTTGACTAATTAGATTATCATCTTGTTGAACCAAGGAGGCCTAGTCTCGATCTAGCCCTTTGCCTAAAACTATGAAAGCTTGTTTGTCAAAGTGCCCAATGACTTAAAGACTGTGTTTAGGCGTTTCGGCATAGTATTTTGAGTTTTTAGTCCATCTTATGTGTTTTCCCCAAATTCTGATAGCCATTTCCCAAAGTTAGAGGGTCTTATACTTCTATGCATGGCTTGATTGTTTATTTCTATGTATTATTTAGCTTGTAGTTACATTTTCCATGATTAATGGCTTTCCATAACATGTTTATGTCTGCTATCAACTTAGTTATGCTGGAAATCCTTCGTCTTTCACAAACTTGATGTCCATTTACTCCATTTTGCCCAAAGATCCTTTCTACCTTGAATCAAATTGGCCCTACAGTAGCCTTGTATCATCATCTGATAGTTTCCTTAACCTTTTTGACCCCATAGCCCAGTTGATCTAACTTCTTGTTACCCATTTTATATCTTTGATCAGTTTTATCCCTCACAAACTTAAAAAACCAAAAATAAAAAAACTCACTTCATAACTAGCCTAATATCAGAACACCACAAGAAAACACACCGATATCTTTTATATATAATAGAGAGAGCCCTCTCTGAGTCTAGGAAGGCTAGGTCCTCGGGCTCCAAAGCTTGGTTTGATGTTACATCATCATTTGGCTCACCAATCGGCCAAATCATGGGAACCTAACACTTCCCACCAAATATCTTCTTTACATCTTAGGCTGAATACAAATACTCTGGCCTTCATATTATCTACGTGATCATGCAACTCAAAGAACTGATTCATCCCAAGTATCCAAGCCTTTGCATATTTGGACTTCTTCAGATCTCCACCAAAAGTAGGTGGTTTTGATTTCTTGAACTCATCCAGAAAGTATCCTCTATCAGTCCTCCTATAAGGATTATGATGAAGATGATCATAACGTCCATCAAAACTAGAACTAGAATAGCACATATGTCCATCACCTCTCCTATCTGGATTATCCAACAACCTGCCATATCTCACTGTGTCATATTTATCTGACCTGTGACTACCATGAAAACTACTTCCATATGCCCCATTAGTTCTGTCCTCCTGCCCATTATTGATCTGAAGTGTCCCTTGTTGCTGCAATTATGAAAAACTTTGAGGGAGTATTGCATTAACCTCTACTTCTTTCTCTTGTGCCTGCATCATTTTGTCATTGTCTGCCTTATAAATTATTATTTTTTCCTTCACGATTTTCAATGTGTCTACTAAATCATAAGAGTTACCAACACCACGCTACTCATCTAATTCATAGGGAGAATATTTTTACTCCACCATATTTCTAGTCATGTTCGATCTCTTTCTTGCAAGGCATACTATGTCAGCTAAGCCAAATCACAATAAACCAATGTACCTTAGCATATTTTGGGGGGATATATCATCTGCAAGATCAACCAATCAGTGTAGTACATGTATAAACATAATCATATCATCATATAAGCATATAAAAAATAGGTGTATAAACTCATAAACATCATTATAGCTAGAGTACAATCATCAATACATGACCATATCAACTACACATACCATGACCTCATGCATGACAACAATAACCATACCAATGTATATTGACGACATGCAATCATAAACAACATGTAACCAATCATACGCTCATGAAGACACATTCCACTACAACACCCTCACTTTCACATGGTAGCATCACTACAACCATGACCAACACCATGCATATGCAACAAGCATATAGACCACAAGGATGAGTAACACACGTGCAACTGACATGAATGCATGACCAACACAAACCGCTCATCTGGTACAAGGGGTGAACTATGCTTTGATACCACTCTATAACACCCTCCTCCCATATCTACCCAAGTAACTGGCCAACCAGGGTTAACATGTGATGAAAGGATACTATAATCTGATTCAATGTCCTTGGTCACTTTAAGGAAGTGGAATTAAAACCACACCACTACACAGACCCTTTGCACCTACTACAGAACACTAAGGAGCCATGAAAGCATTCCAGGAGGCTATCCCCTGAATCAAACTAACCTTTTCATGCATCAATCCCCCAGTTTCTCCCTTGACATGGGAAATAGTGTGACTGGGACCCTCCAGTCTCATGCACAACATGGGTATGCATGTGACTAGGGAATTTTACCAGTCATTCTGATCCTTCGACCCTGATTTCTATTCCACATTTTCAGGCCCATAGCCTAGGTCACTGCCTAGAACTTCATGACACCTTCATAACTGAAATATAATAACATAATAATGATGCAAATGAATTTACTTGAACAAGGACTCCATTGGACCTCTACTAGACATGACGGGCATTTCATCAAACATGTCACAAATATGTAATCTACAGGTTTAAACAAAAAATCTAAGCATAGGGGTCTCATACTTATCTGAGAATCGCTAAGAAGCATTTTTCTCTTATATCACTAGTTGCATTATCACCTATTAGGTCATTAATACATTGTTCATTCATTTACAAATCAAAACATGAGGAGATCCATACATCATCACTATCATAATACATGCTTATCACCACATAATAACAATGTAAATATCAAGGATACATTAGCCATAAATCCACATATAATCTAGTACATTTACACATATAATACCAAGGAAGGAACATCTTATTAATGAATGCTAAATCTAGCCTGGTATGGGACTACCATGTTCCACCCGACCATAGATTGGCTGAGCCAAATCTGTCTTTAGCCAATCACCCTTGTGCCATATTCCAAGCATGACTGTGGGAATCGAACCAAAAGAACCAACCAGGGCTTCATGAGGCTAAACCACCTCACCCTCATCAATAGAAACCAGGCTTTATCGCAATCCACATTGGATCACTAGGCCAAACAATAAACATGTAATAATAGGCTTTGCAATGATCTCCACCAGATCACTAGGCCAAAACAAGCATGGGTGCCACCACATTTCTCTACCTACACCGTGAGGAATTCTCCTGTCTCCTAGTCTCTAGGCTTTACTAGAATCCACACTGGATCACTAGGCCCTAACCTATATTCCACTCTCCAGGCTTTACCGTATATCCCATCACGAGATTTCTAGGTCTGATGGAGAGCACCCACCTCTAGGATTTAATGTATATCCCGCTATTCACTAGTCGAGGATTCCTAGGCCCACCGAGGAAACACAAAATCCAAATTTACCACAACCCATAGTACAATTCAAGGATTAATAGGCAAAGTGTTCTTTCATTCATAGATCCACCCCACTTAACTTCTAATCCATCCATAAATCCAACTCAACCAAAACATGAGAACTCCATCAAACCATGGCTATCCAGAAATGAAAAGGTTAGGATAAAAAAAACTGTCACACTTGGAAAACCCCATGCTAATGATAGAAAGAGAACAAAGAACACACATCCATATCCATTCTTGCAAAATCTAGCAAGGAAACCACACATGAAAATCGATAATTGCAAATAATCCCACAGTAGTTACTCTATCTTGCTCTTCCTTGCTTGATCTTGGCTTCTTCTTTGCTTCTTTTCCTTTCTTGATCCAATGTGGAACTGCTCCAAGAAAAATCTAAGTGTCCAAGAGTGTGCTTTAGAGATAATAGAGAGAGAGCTCCAAAATTGAACTGACAAAAGGAACCAACTGATCATTAGAAGTATTTTTATCAATTAGGCCTCTATTTTCTTCATTTTCCATTATTTTCCTTCATTTTCCTCCTGAGATGCAAATTGTGACCTTTCACCTTTATTTTCCCCTAATTTCCATTATTTTCATAAATGAAATGCCAATTAATTCCACTTTACCTTTCCAAAGCCTTTTCCATTTCCTTTGCCAAATTATTTAGCCATAGTAAACCAAATGAACACCCACACTAGGATGTTTTTCCCAAAATTCAGCTTGGAATAAGTGTCCCATAATCATGGTTATTATTTTTCCTTTATTAACTTTTATTACATGTAATTTTCACGAGGGTTATTAAAAAATTGGTTAAATCAATGTTAACAATTGATTTTCTTATGTTAGAAAAAATCACTTGGAAATTTTGAAGGAAGGTTTGCTTAAAGAGTCAGGTAATTCTCATTGTAATATTTCTGATAAGTAAAATGAGGTCTCATCTTTGCATGTTATGTTAACTGACGCCAGGTTGATTTCTACTGAAGAAACAAGTGAGGTTGTTGTTGTGTTTAGGATGTTTGAGGAATTTATGGATTTATGATTTATTGGTTATTTAGCAATTTCATCCATTGTAGTTTACTTAGGTTGAAAAACCATTAAGCTAAGAAAAACTATCATTCGTTGCATTGTGAATTAAAGGTGATATGAGATTACTTGTGCTATGAAAAACATGAATTAAAAATGGATTATACTTATAACAATCCAAGGATATATTTACCTAGTACTAACCTCGGCGTGCATGACACAACATGACATCGATTTGTTGGCAAATGTACAAACCTTGGTAGTTACTTGCAATCTAAATTACAACAAGGCTAACCAAGATAAGTCCATAGTAAAAACTTAAACCCCAAAAGAGTATTAGTACTGTACAAATGCTACATATGCCCCAAATTTGTAAACTTTTATTCAATTTTCCATGCCAGACTTCACATATCAAGATACAGTAGGAAGGATAGAGTTTCATTTATTCATCAATGTAAACATAGTAACATTCACACTAGAAAAAAGAGATGAAATAAATATATGCTTCTAGTAATGTACGCAACATTTAGATTTGGTATATCAAAATTTACTGGAAAAAATTTACTGATACCAAAAGTTGAAAGATTACTGAGAAAATCCCTTCAAGTATCTCAAGAAGTGGCATTATACATTTTGTTCATGAAGAAGCAGATAAATAGAGAGATAAAAATGCAATGTTGTACCATTCAAGCTGGGTTCAAATCATCAAGTTACACTTTGCCTGAATTATGTCCCGCAACAAGCAAGTAAACATCAGAGCAATCGATTTTGGTAGTATTAACTACAAGAAGTCTTTAAAAAAGCCATCATCCTTCACTAAATACATTGACTGAAAACCAATAATAAAATCGGTAGAAGCTATTTGGCTTTGGTTTTCACCCATAGAAAGGTGACATATGGCACACACATTTTGAATTTTCAGGTTGAGGTATATCTACTCATTATTGGAGAAGAAAAGTAGCTAATTGGTTAGACTTTGGCTTGAGGAGCAGAAGATAAAGCACAATTTCCAAAATGAGCCATTGATAAATTATTCCATGTACAAATCCATTCCCTTACCATGATATATATATATTCCAACACTAGCACATTTAGCCCAATTTGTGACGGCCAAAATGTCACTCTTGCAACACATAGGCATCCCAAGAGAGACACATTGAGGTGGGGAAAAATGTGGGTTCTCCTAAAGTCAGAATTCCGACATTTGAACTAATTGTCGGTAGAGTGACGCGAAGTCTGACGTTTTTTTTATGGGGTTGTGATTCCGATGCTCCAAATTTGTTTTCATTCTTCCGACGTTTTACGGTTCACCGGTCTTCTGACGTTTATAATCATTGAAATTATGATGCAAATGAAGACCATAACCGAAGTTATAAACATCACTTTAACGATGAACAAAAGCATCTCTCTTCCGATGCTTCTAAACGTCGTAATAACAATGACAAAAAACATTATTTAAGCGTCATAATTTCAATCAAAACAGGCATCGCCAGCCCGACACTACCAAACGTCATAATATCAACGAAAAAAACATTATTTAAGCGTCGGAATTTCAACCAAACCAGGCATCGCTAGTCCGGTGCTTCTAAACGTCGTAATACCGATAGAAAATAACATTATTTAAGCATCGAAATTCCGACCAAAACCGACATCGCTAGTCCGACGCTTCTAAAAGTCGAAATACAGACAGAAAATAACATTATTTAAAAAAATAATGAAACGTCGAAATTGCTTTGTTGAGGCCAGGTACAAAAGCCTAAAAATGTTAACGGGGGTCTTCAATTGGCTTCAGTCAAGACAATGAAGGTCATTGAAAAAAATAGGTAGGTTATTCCAAAAAGATCCATGGTTCAAGGGAAATACCTTGATTATGCAAGAACTAGAACAATGGCTAAAGCTACACCTTATGATGAGTAGGTAATACATATTACTAAATACAATTAACTATAAAAAATTAACATCTTTATATGTATTTGTATCATGTAAAAAAGTGTATGCATATACACATCATGCCTATAATTAGGGAAGGAATAGAGCTGATGGTGAATTATAATGTATAATTGAGAGTGTGTCAAATTATTATTCTATATAAGGCGAAGCTATATTCATTTAAA
This sequence comes from Pinus albicaulis, assembly GCA_034641835.2. NCBI lineage: Eukaryota > Viridiplantae > Streptophyta > Pinopsida > Pinales > Pinaceae > Pinus > Pinus albicaulis. The sequence goes on along the minus strand of CM076581.1, from coordinate 1,312,233,013 downwards.
TTTCTAAGGTGCAATTGAGTTTACAAGCTACCTTTTCTACAAGGGAACTTTTCTTCCATGGAAAAATTAATTAAAATTGATTGAGAATTTAATAATATTCATGTTTCAAGATCAATTTTTGGGTTTCTTTAGCTCAGCTAGAAAATGTATACAACTTTTGTCATCTTGCTCTACCTTTGGTCCACAATAAATTGGTATCAACTCTTCAATATTGATGCCAAATTTTCAAAACTATCAAATTCCCAGTGCCCAAGGAGTGACCATTCTATATTGAGTAGTGGAAGGTATGGAAAAGGATTGCAAGACCTAGGCTGATGAATATTAACTGAACCTTCTTATATTGAAACCACTTGTAGAGTGCAAGAGCTAGGCTATCATTACCAGTTGAGCTGGTGCCCTCCACATGCACCCATTATTAGGAGTGTCATTCCACAATTGATTTGAAATTCATCAACTGCATGAAATTGTCTTTGGAAAGTCAACACATTACAAATTCAACTATTCAACCATCATAGCTTAATTCTGAGCTTAATCCTTAAAACAACATAGAGATTTATCACCCTTTGTTGATTATATCTCGTCTAAATTTCACCAAAATTTTCAACTGATCATATCTCAAACCCTAAGTAGTTCTTAAAATCTTCTTTGATCCATTAATATCCATCAAACCTTTCATATGAAAGACAAACATAGACAAAAGGATCAGGTTTTGATCCAAATCGTGACCTTGTGCAACAAATGGTAACAAAATATCAATGGTACAAATTTCAAATAAATCCTCAAGAGCACCACAACATTCTAACTGCAGACAATGATAGGGGACCTCCCCAAGATTCACTTGGTTTTCTAAGTTCACTACTGCTTGGAGAAGTAATCAACCAAATATTGACATCGAAAAGAGATGAGGTACAAACACCAGTGCCTTAGCTATAGATTGAAAAACAAAATCTAGTCTACCAATTCTCTATGAACCTCCAGACCCTCTCAAAGAGGAGGCTTCATGTTTAGAACCTACTCCTTCCAATGCCAACAACTTCTCATGGATCAATCATATACCTCCCAGTTCACCATATAAATATAAAACTATCCTCAGAGTCTATATTTGGTAGATTTTTCCTGTGAAATTGGGGACTATTATTGCCAAACATTTGGCACATGCATATGATATTATGATAAAAAGAGTTGCATCAATAGCACAGGTGGACCTGAATTCAGCAACAATCAATCCAATGTCAATTTTCTACTACAAGACCTCTTCTGTTATAACATGAAAACTAAGATAGATGCTGATAAAATTTATTTTGAAAGAGTGGGACTCTATAATTCAATTCATATTTACCCGTAATAGTCACATCACCATTCCATCTTGTCGATTTACCCCAATAGTCACAATGTCATTCCAACTTGTCTTTCTCATAGAAATAAGGTAATTTTGGTATCTTGGAGGGCTTATGCTAGCATTCCTAAACAAAATATGTGAAGCCTATTATAATTTATCCCTTTGTAGCTATAACACACAAAACTTGGAATGTGAATTGTAATGTACATGTAGGCAAGTAGGCAACAAGTCATCTTTGTTAATGGAATAACTACCATTAAAGGTGGTTCCCATGTTGATTTAGTAGCAAACCAGATAACAACCCATGTGATGAACATTGTAAATAATAATAATAAGACAACTGCGGTGAAATCACACACTATTAAGAATCATTTATGGATATTTTTCAATTCTTTGATTGACAATGATGCATTTGAATCCCAAATCAAAGAGACACTGACAACTCATCAGAACAGCTTTGGTTCAAAGTGTGAACTCTCTCAAGATTTTTTGAAGAAAATTTCTAAATGTGGAGTTGTTGAGAACATATTATCATGGGAAGACTTCAAACAGAGAAAGGATCTTAAGAAAACTGATGGAACCAAGAGACAAAGGTTAACTAGTATCACCAAGATTGATGATGCAAATGATGCAGGAAGCAAGAATTCTAAGAAATGCACTCTGATTTTAACTGAGGGAGATTCAACCAAGGCCCTTGCGATAATAGCGTTGACTTTTAGTGGTCGAAATCATTATGGTGTGTTTCCCCTCATAGGTAAGTTGTTGAATGTAAGGGAAGCCAACCATAAACATATAATGGAAAATGTTGAGATTCAACATATCAAGCAAATCCTTGGTCTATAGCATGGAAAGGAATATGACAGTGTCAACTCTTTGAGATATGGCCATCTTATGATTATGACGTGATGGTTCACACATAAAAATATTGGTGATCAAATTCATACACTCTTTCTGGCCATCTCTACTCAAGATTCCTTCATTTCTTGTTGAATCCATTACTCCTATTTTCAAGGCAACTCATAAAAATGGATGGGTATTGTCTTTCTATACCATGCCTGAGTATGAATCATGGAGAGAATATCTAGGTGGATCAACATCATGATGGACCATAAAGTACTATAAAGGTATCGTTACAAGTAATTCTAAAGAGGGGAAAGAATATTTTAAAAATTTGGACAAACATAAAAAATACTTCATGTGGATAAATGAGGAAGATGGAGATGTAATTGAATTGGCCTTCAACGAGAAGAAAATAGAGGCTGGAAAGAACTGGATAAGACATTTTGAGTGGGGAACATATTTGGTTGAGACTGACATGCTTATCAAGAACATCAACTTTGTAAACAAGGAACTGATCCTATTTTCCATGGATGATTTGCAAAGATCCATCCCATCCATGGTTGATGGTTTGAAACCAGGGCAAAGGAAAATATTGTTTTTCTCTTTCAAGAGAAATTTTTTTATGCAAGAAAAGGTTGCTCAATTCTTGGGTTATGTATCAGAGCATTCTCTTACCATCACGGTGAGAAGAGTCTTGCTAGCACAATTATTGGAATGGCACAAGATTTTGTTGGAGGTAAAAACATTAACCTCCTTGCTCCACTTGGGAAATTTTGTACCAGAGCCTAGGGTGGAAAAGATCATGCAAGCGCTCGATATGTTTTCACATGCTTGTCACCAATAACACGCTTCTTGTTCCCAAAATATGATGATGTACTCTTGGACTACTTGAATGAATATGGCCAAAAACATTGGGCCAACGTGGTCTGTGCCAATTATTCCATTTGTCCTTCTAACTGGAAGTGAAGGAATTGGAACTGGTTGGAGTTCCTTTGTACCTAACTACAACCCAAGGGAATGCATTAAGATGGATACGATACAATGGTGGTTATATCACCATAACTAGAACAAGTAAGTAGTTGGAACCTATGACTCCAACTACATAGTGCTAATACATAGTGTAAAGAGTGCTAATACTACATATTCAACAAGAAATGGAAGCTCAACTTATTAGGGAGAATACTAACTGCAAAATAGTAACTAATATCACTATTAGTGCTTGTATGTATAAGCTTTTATCATATCCATAGTAGTTACCAACCCAACTTAACTAGTACAATAGGGATATGCTTATATTCACAATACATAGCAAGTACTCTAAGATATCATGTTCAAAGCTTATAACAGGTTAAGCAATCGCATTATTCTCATAATTATGGTTACTAATCTAATATAAATCATAATCAAGCCTTTATAAGCAGATCACGTTACATAGTTATCACGTTGGTTATGTCATTACCTATCACCATTTCATGAGTACTAGTAAGCGAAACCTGATTACAACAAGTAAAGTTCAAGCCTAATGTTGAATATGAAATAATACTACATCTTCATCATAACAAATATTAGGGAGATACAATATCTATTTACAAACAATATAGATAGTGTAAGAAACATGTATTCATTAGAGTGATTCCATGTGATCAAGTAACATAGTATGCCCATGATATACATAAAGCTTACAGATGCCATTTCTCATATTTCACCTATTTCTTATGCTTAGAGCTATTGATCAGCAGTTGTCATTGATGTCAACCCAAGCAGCACTAGGGGCTACCCCAATATTTCATGGGAATTTCTACTTACCAAATTTCTATATTCTAGGTCAGGAATAATTTTGATGGTTTCTACTTGTCGAGATGTTTCCGTTGATATATGGCATGACACGTATTTCTTCACGGTTTGAGAGATATTCATGTTTGAATTTTGTAACCCCAGTTAGTGGGCTAAAACCCCATGGGGTTGTGGCATGGGTCATTGAAAATTCAATAATTAATAATTTTTAAGCTCGTAAAATCCCTCCCACGTTCACTTTTTGAAGCTCCTCTCAACCTAAGAATTTATATAAATTGTGATCCTCATATCCTCCCTATGTAGGGATTTCACTATCTAAGAAAGGTCATCGTGGAATTTTCTCTCTAAATTTTTTTTCTACAAAGGTTCAGAAGCTGAAATTTTTATGAGGTGAATCCAAAATCCCGAGGAAGCTCCTATAAAAATTTCAGATCAAGGTGTGTAATATTTTCGGAGATATGATCTGTGGAAGTCAATGTTTTTGTAGGATCCTGAAATTCATCTCAAAGAAGTGACCTTGGGAAAATCTTCATAACTCTCTCTCTGAGTATCAGATTGGAATTATGTAAAAATTGGTAGATAGGGAATGGATTGTAGTTTCTGATGTATCAATTTCAGAGCTGAATGAAGAAATAGTGACACATGGCACGTCGTACAATTTTTCTCTACAGAAACAGTCCATAATTAGGGAATTGTGAGAGATTGGGAATAAATATCCCTTGAAGAATCCAAATTGGGTCAGACCTGTGGCATTGGAAAGAAGATGCAGAGGACTACTACATGGCCGAAAATCACATATTGGGGATCTGAAATAACATAGATACACCAGATTCAATATTGAGCTCCTAAAAGGTAAGAAAAATTTAGATCATGTGTTGTCAAGGGCTGCAAAGGACCAGACTTTCTAGGGAAGAAAAGAAAAGCAAGGTGCAGCAGAGGGTAGCATGACAAGAGAAAAAACCCAGGTGCAGAATAGCAGCAAGAAGTTCACCACATGAAGTATTCAAGTGGGTAGCACTACATACAGTCATTGTAAAGGTATCATTGTACTAAGCCATTGTAAATGCATCATTGTAAAAATTGTATAAGTGTCTATCTGCCAAGAGTTGAAGAGGCAATGTTGGGGGGTCCAGGATCATCATTAGGTGGTTGTGTCATAGTTGGGGTTCTGTTCTAGTCTGTCTTCTTCTTCTACATCATTCTATATCATTGTAAAGTGGACCATTTTCCCTGGTACGGGAGTCCATTATTGTTTTATTCTTCTATAGGGTGGTAGGGTGGTGCTAGGGTGAGTTGTAGCTCATTGGGTGTTGGGGCATTCATTCATTCAACTAATGAAGAATCTCTAGCATTGGAGCGTCCATCTAGTGGGAACTGGAGAAGAATGCTTTTCTAGATTCTAGGAAGTTGGAGCTTTATTTTCAAATGGAGTTGACTATTAAAGAATTATTAGAAAAGCATTAGGTGGTTTTTGTCCTGGAGTGGGTTTCCACCTTAAAAACTATATGAATTTGTGTTCCTTTTGTTTACTGCTATCATTTTAAAAACACTAATAATAATTAAAGATTAATTAATGCTCTAATTGAAAGGAATATTGATTCACCCCCCCTCTCAGTATTTCCAACAATTGGTATCAAAGCTTGGTTCCTTCAATAGCAGTTTAACAGCTGGAAGGAGGTCATGGAGCATACCAAGAATGGTGTACCTATATTCAATGAAAATAATTATGCACTCTGGAAAGGAAGAATGGAGGTCTATCTCTTGGCACAAGGTTACGAAGTATGGGACATTGTTCAAAATGGATTTACATCAACCGCGGATGAACAAGGTAAGAAGAATTTGGTAAATGATGCAAAAGCAAAGAATATTATTATCAGTGGACTTATTTAATCTTCTTATCATAAGGTGTTGGGTTGTAAAACTGCCAAAAATGTATGGGACAAGCTTGAGAATATATATGCAGGTGACTCAAATGTCAAAGAAGCAAAGCTTCAAATCTATAGAGCAAAATTTGAGCAACTAAGAATGAAAGAAGATTGCAACATTGTTGCATACTTCCAATACGTTGATGAAATAACCAATACTCTGGAAGGATTTGGACAGCTAGTTGACGAGAAGACTATTATATGAAATATTCTTAGAATGTTACCAAGGAGATCCAACCCAAAGGTATCGGTCTTAGAATACAGTGAAAATCTCGACAAACTCAGCAAAGAGGAATTTCATGGAATTCTCATAGCATATAAAATGAGACTTGATGAAGAAGAGGGTACTTTGCATCTAGAAACTATGTTTGTTGCATCTAAGAAAACCAATAAGGAAAAACAACCTTCAATTGAAAAGACATGTACCTGCAAGTGTGAAGAAAAGGGAGATGATGAAGAAGGTCTTTCAGATGAAGAATATGCTTACTTTACAAGAAAACAAAAAATTGGTAAGGGAAAATTCAAAGGTAAACTTCCATTGATATGTTTCGGCTATGGTGAGGTTGGGCATTTCACAGAAAAATGTCCGAACAGAAGTGATGGAAACACAAAAGGAAAGAAAGGATTTAAGAAATTCAACAAGAAATAAAAAAGGAAAGTATCAAAAAGGAACTTTCTCTCTAAAGAAGATAGCTCATCATCCGATGAAGACAGTGATAGCAAAGAAGAAGCCAATGAGAGAGTATTGTTTATGGCCAAGCACAATAAACAAGAGGTATCAAACAATGAAGAAGAAGTGTTGACCATAGAATAATTTTCTAAGGAGGAAATCAAGCTTATAAAAGAACTCAAGGCTAAGAAAATCCGTTCCAATACTCTTGAAGAACAAGTTCAAGGTCTCAAAATTGAAGTTGAAGAACAAAAATGTATTGAAGAGTCACTTCAAAATAAGTTGGAAGAAAGCAACCAAGAAAGGGAAGCATTAGAAGCGGAAGTAGTCTGGCTGCGTAAGAAAGTGAAGAAAGGAAAAATTGTCCAAAACTATGCCAAAATCTCAATGGAATTGGAAGAACTCATCAACAATCAACGATCTTACAACGACAAAACTGGCCTTGGTTACAAAGAAGAAGAAGCAGAACCTTCTACAACAAAATATATTGAACGTATGAGATATGACATGCATCTAGACTTCATTGGAAAAGATTCGCAAGAACATCCTTGGAAGATGGTTCCTCGACGAAGATTTCCATCCAGGTACCAACATATTTTTCAGGGCTATTGTTATTCGTGTGGAAAATTTGGTCATAAAGTTGTAGAATGTCGCACATACCCTAGGAACCAATATAATTCTAGGAGATCCTTCAAATATGAACCTCCCAGGGCTCAATGAAACATCAATAGATTTGAACATTTAAGAAATAATATGGAATGTTACAAATGTCAGAACTTTGGATACATCCAGAGACTGCAGACTTGAAAATCCTCCAGAAGAATCTTCGAAGCCACAGAATGAACGAACATGGAAAAAGAAGAAGACTGATAAGTGTGCTCTCATTCTCAAGGCTCAAAACAACAAATATGTGTGGTATGTTGATAGCGGTTTCTCAATGCATATGACTGGAGATAGAAAGAAATTTGTATCTCTGAAAGAGAAGAAGGATGGAACTGTGTCCTTTGGAAATGATGGATCTTCAAATGTTATAGGATCAGGGACCATCACTCTCGGATGCAAAGATGCTCTAGCCAAGAATGTTCTATTGGTTGAAAACATGAATCACAATCTGCTCAATGTTGTACAAATGTGTGATCAAGGACACACAATGCTATTCAACTCCACAAAATGTGAAATCAGGAAAGGCAGGTATGGTGAAATTGTGGCTACAGCAAGTCGAGCTCCAAACGACAGATATGTTCTAGATGAAGCAACTAAAGTATGCCTACTAGCTAAATAGGATGATATAATATTGGGTAGCAATGATGATCGACTAAGTAAGAAATTTGCTACAAATATGCAAAGTGAGCTCGAGATGTCTTTACTTGGTGAGCTGAGATACTTCTTAGGGCTTCAAATATCTCAGCAAGAGAAAGGAATATTTATATGTCAAGCCAAGTACATCAAGGAAATGCTCAAGAAATTCAAAATGGAAGATTGCAAACCCATCCTTACTCTGATGGTAACAAGTTGAAAATTGACCATAGACGACTCATCTACGGATGTGGATCAGAGGTCATACAGATCTATGATTGGTAGTCTTCTATACATAACAGCCTCCCATCCAGATGTTATGCAAGAAGTTGGACAAGTAGCAAGATTCCAAGAAGCACCAAAATAATCACATATTATTTCCATCAAAAGAATTATTCAATATCTAAAGGGAACAATGGCTTGTGGTATCCCAAGGGTAACAATCTCATTATTCAAGAATTTATAGATGCAGATTGGGCAGGAAGCGTTGATGATCGTAAGAGTACTCGTAAAGAATTGGATATCCTCACTAGAAGCTTGGGATTCTCCCAAGTTATCATTATATTTTCCTTATTCAGAATATAAAGGGGGAGAGGAAGTGTGTACAGTTCCACAGGATGGTTGTGTGTCAGGGGGAGTTACCCTTTGCCATTGATGTCAAAGGGGGATAGAATGTTGTAGGAAGAGGTGTCATGATCGCAGGGGGAGTACTTGTGTTGCCATCAATGCCAAAGGGGGATATTTTTTATCAGCGTTTGTCATTGATGTCAACCCAAGCAGCACCAAGGGCTACCCCAATATTCCATGGGAATTTTGACCTACCAAATTACTATATTCTGGGTCAATAATTCTTTTGATGGTTTCTAATTGTCGATATGTTTCCATTGATATATGGCATGCCACGTATTTCTTCACGGTTTGAGAGATATTCATGTTTAAAGTTTGTAACCCCAGTTAGTCGGCTAAAACCCCATGGGGTTGTGGCATGGGTCATTGAAAATACAAAAATTAATGATTTTTAAGCTTCTAAAACCCCTCCCATGTTCACTTGTTGAAGCCCCTCTCAACCTAAGAATTTATATAAATTGTGATCCTCATATCTTCCTTATGTAGGGATTTTGCTATCTGAAACACGTCATCATGGAATTTTAGCTCTAACTTTGTTTCTAAGAAGGATCAGAAGCTGAAAGTTTTATGAGGCGAAGCAGAAATCTTGAGGAAGATCCTATAAAACTTTTAGATCAAGGTACTCAATATGTTCGGAGATATGATCTGTGGAAGTCAGTGTTTTTGCAGGCTCCTGAAATTCATCTCAAAGAAGTGACCTTGGGAAAATAGTCATAACTCTCTCTCTGAGTATCGGATTGGAATTCTGTAAAAATTGGCGGATAGGGCACAGACTGTAGTTTTCTTTGTATAAATTTTAGAGCTGAATGAAGAAACAATGACACGTGGCACATCGTACAAGTTATCTCTACTGAAATAGTCTATAATTAGGGCATTGTGAGAGATTGGGCATAAATCTCCCTTTAATAATATAAATTGGGTCAGACCTATGGCATTGGAAAGAAGACTCAGAGGAATACTAGAAGGCCGAAAATCACATATTGGGGATATGAAATAACAGAGATACACCAGATTCAATATTGAGCTCCTAGAAGGCAAGAAAAAGCTAGATCATGTGTTATCAAGGGCTGCAAAGGACCAGAATTTCTAGGGAAGCAAAGAAAAGTAAGGTGCAACAGAGGGTAGCATGAAAAGAGAAACAACCAAGGTGCAGAACATCAGCAAGAATTTCACCACATGATGTCTTCAAGTGGGCAGCACTGCATACAGTCATTGTAAAGGTATCATTGTACTAAGTCATTGTAAATGCATCATTGTAAAAATTGTACAAGTGTCTATCTGCCAAGGGTTGAAGAGGCAGTGTCAGGAGGTATAGGATCATCATTATGTGGTTGTTTCATAGTTGGGGTTATGGTCTAGTTTGTATTCTTCTTCTACATCATTCTATATCATTTTAAAGTGGACCATTTTCCCTGGTACAAGAGTCCATTCTTGTTTTATTCTTCTATAGGGTGGTGCTAGGGTGAGTTGTAGCTCATTGGGTGTTGGGGCATCCGTTCAGTTGACTACTGAAGAATATCGAGCGTTGGAGCGTCCATCCAGTGGGAGCTGGAGAAGAATTCTTTTCTAGATTCTAGGAAGTTGGAGCTTTATTTTCAATTGGAGTTGAATATTAAAGAATTATTACAAAAGCATTAGGTGGTTTTTGTCCCGGAGTGGGTTTCCACCTTAAAAACTGTGTGCATTTGTGTTCCTTTTGTTTACTGCTATCATTGTACAAACATTGATAATAATCGAAGATTAACTAATGCTCTAATTGAAAGGAATACTGATTCACCCCTCTCTCATTATTTCCAACAAGAGCTTGAATACCATCTATATTATGGATAGTGCTTGGATATGTATGAAAATTACATTAAGCTTAGTTGTAGTTATAAAAGGGTGTATATTAATAATATAACCAAAACCTACTTAGTAATCATAATAAGGTAATACTCATAGCTTAAAGTGATACACATAGTACTTGTATTAGTTGCAACTACTATGTTCTATCAAATTGATGCACATGTTATATATAAATAGTAATAGTTATAGCACTATGTAACATGAACATGATGAAACTTGATTCCATATATAGTATGGCTTAGTTTAGATAGAGCATGTCGAATGATAACCAAGTTGTTGTATGTGTTCAAATTAGTTATTCTTACTCAATTACACATAAAACCTGCAATATTACTAGTACCAACTAAGTGTGTTAGCTCTTTCATTACCCCGGGATATAAAATATGTTCTAATTCCATTGCTTTATCATTACTATTAGGATATGAATCACATAAGAGTCTGATTTCAATTAATAATCTTAGACTGATCTATGTAATAGCTTGAATATGGTTAAGATATAGCTTGGATAGTGTTGAATAGGGAAACATAGACTGCTATAGAGATCAACTTCATATGGTCATGATATAGGTAGAGATATTTCACTATATCTTGTGTAATGGTTCACTCAAATCAAAGCTAAGCTTAACCAATCATACAAGATCAGCTATTATATAAACATTAGCAATCAAACTGTGTTTCTACTTAAGGTTTAGATACACATGTTGGCATAGATCTAGTAAGGCTATGTACTTATTACTATGATCCCAGTCAATGTCAATAAGGTATGAAATGAATAGGGAAACATAGATCATTACTTCATAACAAGGAGCTTAGCTTGAATATGGAGTTCTTGGTCACTGTAATCTAAGACCTGTATTAAGGATATCATGTTTATACGAATATGTGTTATTCCATTACGTGTAGTTACATCAATAAAGCTTGGTCATTGATTCATTGGAATTTATTCTAGGCATGAAAACTAGCCCTAGTCACACTAATAAATCAAAATTCTAGGCATGACAACTAGCCCTAGTCATAGTATCAAATCTCGCAGACCTATTCAAGAAGTCCGAAATAGGCTTTCAAAGTAGAGAGACTTTTTTATCTAGGGGCAAAGGGTCAGTATTCAAGCTAAAGGAAGGTCGAGCTCCTATAGGGAAGAAATTATGAGTTCTGGCATATCTACTAGACAATATTTATGTGGTTGGGGCCGCAGACCTCAGATAACAAAGCAAAAGAATTAAAGAAGGATGAACCTACTTTAGGATTGATATTACAATATTATTAAGCCAAGTCAAAGAGAAGTCAAGGCCGAAGAAGAGGGAGTTGATCTGGGAATATTCTGAAGTGGTTCTTCTTACTGAAACAAACTAAAGAGATCAAATACCTGTGGCATTCAGGCCATAGATCTGAAGTGGTTGATTGAAGGGCTAAAACAAGCCTAAACATGGTGTTGTAGGTACCTATCAAGACAACATATAGGATAAGAGATTAAGGAGGAAGGCCACAACATTTCAGAGAGCTATTGAAGCAGTTGTGAAGAGATGTAACAAAAGGTTGAATTCCAAAATCAGTAAGTAAAGCTACAATTAGTCTACTCCAGAAAAAGGAAGTCACCTTATAGAAGACTCTACACCTAAAATTGCAGATTAATGGCACAATTAAAGACAACAAAATATCTTAACGATCTCTTTAATAGAATAGTCATCATCTGGTAGAGGAAACTAGGCCAACTTTAGTGGAAGGCTTTTTAGGCCTGTTCTAAAATATTATTCAATAACATGTAAAAGTTCTAGTTTGAGATATCTACTCTAGGAAGTGGTCAGTATGAAAATAATATAAGTGCACTGAATGACAATATATTTGTCTCAATAAATATTAGTGACTGTGTCCTAAGAACCAAGGCTAGATAAATATATATATTGGTGTTGAAACTAAGATCTAAAGCAATAAGCAACAAATAGTCACCTTATGGTGAACATCTTTTTTTGAATTTTTTCTTAGGAAGTTCATGAATTCAATCAAAACAACAGTTGTATCTTCAAAGGAAAATGTTGGCTTTGGCATCCTTGGAGTTTTCAACCTAAAAAACAGTAGCATCTAGAAGAAGGATAAAGGATAAAATGGAATATTAGTAGCAAAAAATTTAGCAAGGAGGATCTTGAAGGCATTCTTGAGAAATATTGAAATCAAGATCTTGTCGAAGGTCCTACAGCAATGTCCAAGTAATCATAGAAGAGAAAGGTATGTCCTACAAGGATTTTATTATTTTTTAATTAATAAAGGGTCTACATAAATTAAGGATTTTTTGCATAATATCTAGGGTGTGTGAATATAGAAATTATAAACCCTAGATGGGATAGAAAACCCTAGCAAGAAGTCCTAACACTAATATGGTTTGTTCCCTCTTAAGAACCCCAGATTGATAATTTGACATCATAATTTTGGTATTGCATATTTTTCTTGGTTATGATATGATCCATATTTACCAAAGAGTTCCTTAGGCCATCCTCGAAGTGAAGACTGGGGGCCATCATCTATGTCTTGAGAGCATTTTCAGATTTGTTTTCTTACTTCATTGGATTCAACGTTTGAGAAACTTAGCACCAGGGAGAGGGATATACTCAACTCTCTTCTTGTCAGAGGAGATGATTTCTATTAGTATTGGGCAACACCAATGTTGTTTTTTAGAGCCTTATTTTTTGTTGCAAAGCATTGGTATTTCTATTAAGTATTCCCCCCTTTCTAATACTCTTTTAATGATGGTCATCTCTTACCCAAGTGTGAGTTGAAGCAGGTGATCAAAGAAGATATTATTGATGGTACATTCAAATTACTTGGATTGACTCCCTTGAGTCTCAGTCGCAAGATGTCTTTCCACCCAAATAATTTCATGTAGTTGAGAAATGGTCTTATTGCTCAATGTGGGTGTACTTGACAACTTTAGACATATGTCCTTTGGAGTCATCTTGGCCAGCTTTGGATTTTTTCTCACCATATTTGAGTGGAATATAGCTGTCATGTCCTATGTAATGAGAGGATTCACGAGTTGTGTCATTTACAAGAGATTGAGTTAGAGGATAATTTCATTACACATACCAAGAATCCTGAGGGATTCCTTAACATTGTTGCAGAGTACAAGCTCTCATCATGCTTTGAGACTCTGATATTTTCTTGAGGACATCCTCTGATAGTGTATAGGCCCCATATTTGTAGTAGATGTAAAATTTGGAGTTTCCTCTGTTATAATGGAAATTTCACCTTATAGGAGTCTCAAGGTTGCTTCTTTTTCATATTTTTCCTCTTTGTCTACTTATAATGTGAGTGGAATGGGCCACTCTTACATTGTATTTATGGATAGTCATTTAATTTTTCTTTTACCATTTTATTGCATATCTTCTTTCCTTACTTATTAGGCTTTTTAAGAGTTTATTTTGCTCCACCACTACTTATCTCTACTTTTGTACTTTTTGTGCTCATTGACCTGCTTGTTTGGTCATTTGTGGATATTAATAAAATTATATTTTGTGATAGTCCTCTATGTACGATTCTTTGAACCTGGAAATTTTATTATATGCTACTTGCTAAAAGCCAAAGTATTCCTAGAGAAGACAGTTTTCCTTACATTTAGCCTTCAGTGCCTTACATAAATACCTAGAACAAACTCTTAGCAGACTCATAAACCAATTAATGGAATTATAGTGAGACATTGGTTATGGTGATATGACATTATATGAAACTTACCTCCTTTGAGGTGAATCATATTGCCACTTGATCCTTTCCTTCCATGAACTATAGTTGGAGAACCCCTCCAATGTGTCCTCATACCGGAGACCTACCTGCAACTTTGACATTGTCACCTATGATTGTGACCAACTCCCTCTCATGTTCTACTTCACTGCACACAACTTTAGAGAGGTTCATCGCAAGAAATAATAGAGGTAGCGGGAGAAATCCATGTTAAGGAGGAAACAAAATAGTGATTTTTTCAATAAATTTTGATATAGATTCCAATGAGTTCAACCAATTATTATAGACTAGTTTCCTTAATTTAGTATACCAACAAGCATACCACCTCCCTCCTCAACCTCCTAGCACTGGTATTCTAGTTTCTCCACATGCACTAGGTTAGATTATCATCCCAACTAATAATGGCTGGTAGGATGTTTGTGCTTCATTTAAAATAGCTCAACCTACTAGGAGTACCTTTTTGTATGATTGAGAGACACCTAAGAAATAGGCCCTAAGTTTGGGATAATTTTGGATTTAACATTTTATAGGGATTTCAATCCTCCTGTCAAGGAGGTTGTTCCCTAAAATCTATATAATAAACAAAGTGTACTCGGTCTCCTATTACAAGGACACCATACCATGATGCCATGATGTCACCAGATTATTTGCTCAGTCCCAAACTAACATTTGATAGGGACATGATTCTAGCATCATTCTTCCTACACATAGTCGAAACAGGAAGAATTCATGTTGCCAAGTCAAAATATGATGTAAACCACCAAGATGGTGCTAAAACCTTACACGCTCTAAAATATTAAACTATTATTGTAACAATATGTTATTTATTCACATGAAATAATAGTATAAAAACAAAAAATGTTTCAATGTTTAAAAGCATGTTCAAACTTACAATCTAATAGAGGAAAAAACACATACAGAAAAAAAGATAATAATCATGAACAAGCTTCATCTTGAATTATGAACTATAAAGGAACTTACAAAATGTGACATTGCGAAGCTGGTCAAGCGCACAAGCAAAAATATCTTGGACATGACCCTGGTTGACAAGTTGTATTGCTCATGATGCAAGAGGATTTGTACCTGCACTACCAAGTCATTCAAAATCTATAATTATCTATACAATAAATACAAGTAATATTTGTAGTATTTTTTACTCTAAGATGCATTCTTATGATAATGTTAGAACATCTATTGATAATTTCAAAACATACTTGAATAAGCTCATCTTTGTTTCAAGAAAAATTTATTGGATTCGCCTGAACTTGGAACAAACCTCCCACGATCTGAAAGAGTAGCAACTGATTCAACGGTTACTTTTTCGCTGCTACGTTGGATCAAGGGAAGTTTTCTCCAAGATTAAATTGCTCCAATAAATTATTCTCTACTAAACAGGGCCAACCATGTGAAGTTGGAAGCTCTTATGACCCCTCCCCCCCCTCTCACATCATTCTCAATTCCCCAATACCCAATCTATATTTCATTTTTGACTTTCATGAGCACAAAAAAAAATATTCAATAGCTAATTAAAAAGCAATGCAACAAAAATTACGCAAGAAAACATTGAAAGTGCTTGGCATAAAACTAGTATGATAAATGATTTTTTATATAACGCAAAAAAAGGTCCAAGTATGGTAACATTTGTCTTATAATAATACAATATTTTACATTATCAAATTTTCTTTTTCTTATTCTACTTCTAAATCTCCTAACTACATCATCAACATCATTTTTCTCTACTTTTGTTTCGTTCCTTTCTCGCATAGCTGACCTAGTTGGGTACTCATGATGTCTAGTCTCATGCAGTGACTAGGCATCTCCTACAAAAAAAAATACATTAAATTTTAATTGCTAGTTTTTAAATATCATTGAAGTAGTCCGGTAATATTAAAAAAAAAAAATTCAATGACATTATTTACCTAGTGCACTAGTTTTCATCGTTGGAACCGTTGTCATGTGTTCTTCTCTGGTGGTAGGATGCTCAAGTACAACATTCTTTGTCATTTAAACAAAAAACATTATAAGGACACAACCCTCAATGTATAATTAGAAAAAATTATAAGTAGAAATTAGTTATCATCGTGGGCCTCACTGATAGTAGCATTGTTGGCCTGGTCCCCACTGGAATGATCAGGTTGCATGTGAGGACAATGTTTTGGCAATATTTCTCTCTCAATGCACTACTCTACAACGATTTTATTTGGATTGTTGAAAGTGTTTCTCCCTTGATTTAAACAATTTTTTTAGACATTAAATTTATGGACTAAAACAAACATATTGAAAGGTTAACGTTTTACCTTATCATGCATTCTGGATATTGGGACTTGTCCCAAGCTTTTACGACGTTCAACTACGGCTTGATAGCCAAAACAGAAAGCGATCTCTCTATCTTTATTTGTGGTTTTCGTTCCAAATTCATCACCCTACATTTCATATGATTATGTATTTTAATTGTTATTTGATGGGATTACAAAAATGTTGGAAGGCGATACAATTAATTATAAGATGTTTAGCTAATTACAATTCTTGTGGCTAATTTCAAGTAGTCGCCCTGGACTAGCTTATGATGGCTTTTTTTTTCAATCCTAGCTTTGGTTGCCTTCAAGGTGTCAGGCAATCTATCATCAAAAGCTTGAAGTTAGTTATGTAGCACACTTTTATTTTAGACATAGAGAAAATTAAAGCTACTGAATTAAAGTTGTAATTTACCTTGCAGGTCCACTTAGCATTTTTCGTCTTTCTTGGCCTTTTTCTCTTTTTCATCATCGATGAGTGCTCTCCACTCCCTCTATGGAACTGTGAAAGGACACTCGTATCTAGAGTCAATTTTCAAGTGCTTCCTATAGGTGTCCCATGTATATTTCATATATTTTCCAACTGCCCAGGCGACCGCCGTTCTATCAAATGTGTCTGCCCCAAAAAGGCCTTCTAGATAATCTAGAAGCTATTTTTTTAGGTTTGAATTCTGGGAATTCCACCTTGTGTGTATGGTTGGGCCAAAAATTACCAACGCCTTGCTCTCCAAGGTCCTGTAGAAATCATTGTTTCCTACACAGAAAAATATATTATCATTAATTTAAAAATAATAATCATGATAAAATATATTTTAGATAGAGTACATGAAATATTTAAAATATTAAAACTTACCTAGGAGTTGTACTTTCTTTATAGGAACACCTTCATTTTTCACCAAAAATGTGCCTGGAATGGTCCCTATGGATGTGACACGTGTAGCTCCAGGAAATGCAATAATAAAGTTTCCCATATCAGCCTCATCAATGCCACCATGTTCAGCGGATGGCTATGTGTCTTCTTGGGGGTGCATTTCTTGGCTGCTACCTAAAGGCATACAAGGTGTACCAGAGGGTTCCTCGGGAATCTATTTTCTTTGTGTCCCACTACCACCAACACCGGGGACAACAGGTTCCAGAAAATGCTACATACAAAAGAATTTTTTTGTTAGTTTAGTTAAGGTAAAAATTATAAATCAACCTATCACAATTGATCTCATGCAGAACAATAAAAATATTCTAGCTGGGTCATAACTTGTCTTATCCTTTTTTCTAATTTAGGTGTTTGAGGCACAATGTCCACAAAATGCTCAAGTTCCTTGGTTGTGTTTAGCGTCTTTTTTTACAGCAACACAAATGGACATGGGGATGAATGCAACTCTTCCTCATTGAGGGAATAATCACACGCACCATGGCTAGGCATTTTCATATTTGAACAAAATTAACATTATTTCAATTATGTAAAGAATTGAAATACCTGAAGATAGAGCAAGGCTAGAACTTTATATGTTCTTTGGCTAGCCCCTTTCTGCGATCATCCTACCACATTATAAAATAATAAGAAGCATGAAATATATTAAAAAAATATGTAAATATAAAGAAACTAATATGAAACTGAAATTGTTATGTGTTTACCTATCCTAGGGTTGTTCCTATGCCATGATCAATCTCCCACATTGCAATAAAATTAGAAATGTGAAAACTTGAAAACAATATCTAACTTGAAAAAACAAAATAAAAACTGAAATAATTTCTAAATTTACCTTTATAATACATAAACTTTGTGCATTAAAGAGTACAATTTTACGATCAAACGACATTTGAGTTTAAAGAGAATAAAAAGTAAATCAGAGATATTAATACAATGTCTTCTCTAAGTTTTAAGATCAACATATAACACAACAAGTTAGAGGTGCATTTATAAGGAGGGGAAACGAATATGACCACCCCTTGGGTCCACCTAAAAATCAACATTCATTTTTATTGCGTCAAAGTAGCTCCTCCGGGAAAACTGCTCTTCCAAAAAACTATCACTACCAACCAAAAGGGCTTGTAAAGTTG
This sequence comes from Pinus albicaulis, assembly GCA_034641835.2. Lineage (NCBI taxonomy): Eukaryota > Viridiplantae > Streptophyta > Pinopsida > Pinales > Pinaceae > Pinus > Pinus albicaulis. The sequence goes on along the minus strand of CM076581.1, from coordinate 1,312,214,596 downwards.
TTCTTACTACCTTCTGTTATGGTAAACACATTTTCCTTAGAGTACAATTGCTGAATTTTAGTATTGTATATTGCAGTTATGATTGAGCATATCATTATGCTATGTTGCACTGAATCCGTGAATTTCAATGAATGGGGAATGGGGATATGGGAAGAATTGGGGATGAGTTTCTGCAGTGGGAGAGGGGAGGGGAAACATCCAAGGGGATGTTGTAGGGCATGAAACCAATAAAATAGTAAACAAATCAAAGATGGAAAAAATATTGATTTCCTCATTCATATAAAAAATTTGCGCTTGGTGATGTGTCGACCTTAAGGTTTCTTGCTTACCACTGTTCCAAATCTGTATATTTGAAACAACAGGGGGTGGCCAGCATGTAGAATAAGGCCTAAAAGTTAGTTGAAACTTGTTAGTGTTTAATTTATGTGAGAGCCTTGTTTTTCATTATTTTCACCATAGAAGGGGACCTTTTTTTCATCCTCCCATGCCATGCTACATAACCATGATACAAATTTATGTTTTCACTAATCATGAACCCACACTTCTGTTCTACATTCATCTTATTATGTTTTGTGTTTGTAGTGTATTGGGAGGCATGGAAGAAAAATGTTAGGCAAGTGTCTTTTTATATTTTATTTTCTAATTAGTTTTGGGCTTTAAGTATCTTCTTTTTTTATACTACCTCTGATGGAAATCTTACAGTACTTCATGTATTATAATTTAATTAATCAAAGTCTTGACATTATAATGAGAACTAATTTTTCCTCTTTGTTTTAGACAATTCTATTGAAAATAGCAACATTTTTGAGCCATCAATTACGGGTGGCAATGAGGATGGGTTTGAGCCTAACTGGGATGATGCACAAGGTGATATCGAGGAATTTTAAAATGAGAAAATGGTTGCTCAACCTCGAATGGTTTGATTTTTCAATTTGGTTATTTTTATAAATTTCTTCTTCGAATTTCGGACATCTATTTGTTGTTAGTGACTTTTAATATTTTTCAAGGTTTACTTTCAAGTTTCTACTATACATTATTTATAAAAGTTGGAGCAAATTCAAGGCAATGAAGTCTCAGAAATAGAATTTTTTCGAGATAGAAAATTAAGGATTGAGATTGTGAATGAAACAAAATGGGTCACATCCAATCTTGCTTAATGTTTATTTTTGAATTCTGGGATAGTAATACCATATCCTTATGTTGCCCTTGTCTATTGACAAATACTGAATTTTGTTGCTAGTGGAATTACTTTTATATTTGTTGGATGATAGTTTGTTTTTTCTTCATTGTTTCCATTCCACAATTATAAACATATTTTGGTCTCATAAAATGCTTAGGTGGTCATAGGAAATGAATGTAAATACGTTCCTTTACTCTTACAGATTGTTTGTAGAAAAATTGATCTGGTTTTCTCAGTGCGCTTTCTGGCCTCATTGAAAATTAAACATTAATTATAGGGCCATTGATTCCAACTTTCCCATATATTCTCCAACACTCCAGTTGATCTATAGCTTTGATGAGAACTGAAAATTTCCCTTTGTCATTAGATATTTACCCTTTTGTGGACTCCTAATGTTGTATGGTGTTGTTAGCACTGCAGAATAACAGTTCATTTCTGACATGCTATGCATCTTCTACTGTCAAACATCTCTTTACCTTCTAGTTTCATTCCTTGTTTTTATCCTTTAAAAAAATGGCTATATAGGTCTAGTTATTCCTATTACAATACTCTCACTTGAATCTTTGCTATTCACTTTCCTCTTTTAGTTCAGCATCTTATACTAAAGAATATTTCCAACACATTTAAATGACATTGCATGTATAATGGTTGCTCTCTTATACTGGACAATATATATGAGGCACTTCACATGCTCAAACATTTATTGCCCTTGTAACTTTTTGTTTCCTAGTGGCAGATATGTCACATTTGTCATGCAGATCTATTGTAATCTTTCTAGCAAGCATTTCCAACATCCTCTTACTACATGCTTTCTTTTCATGTCACATAAGTCTTCTCCCATAATCTTTTGTGACAATTTTGTGTGTAACAACATTTCTTATGATAGCTTTGATATTTTTTTATATGTATAATCTTGGTGGAAGCCACCGAAGTTCTATGCCAAGGCTACCTCATTATTGAAGTCTGGAATTTGTTGAGTGTTGATTTCTCTGATGGTTACCATAAATGTACAAATGACTTCATGTCAATGGATGTTATTTTATCTTTAACGTTCTTCCTAAATGAGAAGAGGTGTTCATTTTATAAAATGTGATTTATTGTCACTGAGTCAAGTGAAAATATTTTTCCCGTCCTTTCATGGCTACTAGGAAAGTGATTTCTTGAACACTATTGCTCTCATATTTGGACTAGAAAACCTCTTCTTGTTGTATGCCATTGTATGCGAACTTCTATGTTCACCTTTGTTTTCTGGTCTCAATGTCTTGTATGTATCTATTATATTATGCATTTTATCCTTTTCTGCAACAAATGACCTATAGCCATATGTTATCTCTTTGATTGTAATTTGTTTGTCTTCCACTCTGCTCTCATTCATTGCCATGTTTTTATGTTTATAGTAAATAATTTACTACTAAGTTGCGATACGGGGAAACGGGTATGCATTTATGAAATGGAAACACACTAGAAACATGACCTCCCAAAAATTTGGAAATGGGGAAATGCGATATGTGTGTGTGTATTGGAACTTGGATATAAATCATTATGAACAAATGAGCAAGAAAAGTTAAGTGGAAAACATAAATGACAAGCAATGTTCCACCATCACTGACATTGGGATTCTCATCATTAGTATCACTCTTTGCCTCAACCTTAATTCTCTAAGGACATTGGTCAACACCACCCAATTTTGATTAAAATACCTAATCCAAGCTTAAGAATATGCTACAAAAGCCTAGCATTCCTAATCAATGTTTTGGTTTGGGAGACAATTTTTCTAAGGGCATGATAGAGGTGTCCAACAAGAAATATCACTAACATCAAGGTACATAAACGACTTAGTGTTCTTCATTAACTACCAATTTCATAACTTCACATATGATAGAATCTAATGAAAATAATCCTGAAATTCTGAAAATTGTTAAGTCTGCTAAATTTTGAATAAGATATGAAATTCTACTTTTTGGATATCAAGACCGATGAAGTCAGAATTACTCTCAAAACATCCTGAAACAATTAATGGTAGTGTTAAACATGTAAGTACAAGTGAAACTTATTTTACTTTAGGAATTTAACATCACCATTAATTAACAACATTTTGGTGCAAACTAAGAGTAAAACCCTTTTTAAAGAAAAAATGGTTTTAGAGGTTTCTATAAGTCTTGTTAATTCACAATTAACCTCTGATTAGGTAATATAACAAAAAATGTGGGTCCCAACAATTAAATCAAAGCAAAATCAGACAAATTTCATTTGGAAAAGCATTGTATAGAGTCCGGACATTGAAATGCATTTCAGTTTGTATGAAACACATTTACGGCATGTGAAATGTGTTTCGTACAAACTGAAACATGTTTCAGTCAAGTTTCAGAGTTTCAATATGGAAACAACAATTTGTTTAAAAGTTACAAGGTCAAAATTACAAAGATGGTCATTGATACAAACTCCATTCCAACCATGTCCACTGGTTTCAACTTATCCTGTTTTCTTGCTTCGTATGTGAATTGCATGCTACTTTTATCTTTTGTTTGCACTATCGTGTATATCTCTTATGTTTTTTGTGCTCTGCTACTGTAAATAGCCCACAACAAGTTGTTATTTCTTCAGCTGCTAATTTATTTGTCTTTCTATTATTCTCTCATTCATTATCCTGTTGATGTATGTCTAGTAAAGACTTTTATACGTCTAAATGTAATGCTTCAGAAATATTCTTGTAAATATCATTTATAAATTTTGTGTCCAGTGAAATTTTTTCTCCCTCCAAATTTTAGAATTTGGGGATATTTCAGTGAAAATGTTTCATTAATAATCCAAGGCATCCTGTATTCTACATTTGACTTCTCTTTTGGACTGGTTCATGCACTGTACGATCAAATGATGTGTTCCTAACATTGGTATCTTACCATCGAAAATTATTATTTTTTGTGGAAAGCCATTAGCCTATTTTTTTATGATGCATTCATTTATGGTAGTCCTACATCGCTATAATTAATAATCATTGTTATTTAAACTATCTAATCTGCACCTTTTTACCCCCCATGGTTTCTGGTTTATAAACTGGGTAGGTTGGCTTACTCTATCCTTAACCATCTGGCTTCGAATGTTTCCTAGTTAGCTCCAATATGGAACAACCCTCATCTTATCCTCTTCTATCTAGTTCTTCAACCTGATTTTCTGGCCAGTATTCGAGTCCCTCTCTGACCCTTGCCCAGTTCTAGTTCTGATAGGATTGCTAATAATATTATTTGCAATACCTATGGTTATACTTCTAATACAGTGTTGCAATTAACCATACAGGGTGTACTATCCTCACATGTATATTGTGATTCGTAATAAACATATTAGAATGAAGCTACAATAGAGTAATGCCAGTACCTTGAACAATAGGCCTTCTAGAGAAAAAGCAGAAGAAATACATAAGCTTGGATTGTAACAATGTAATAGAGTGCTGAGAACATCCCTCTAGAAACATCCTTCTATAAAATTTGATTCTCAAATCATCCCTGTTCTCCTATGTTTTTTACATGTTGCTATGGAATGGGCATGAGAATGGGAATGGGACTTGAAATAGAGTAGAATATCCCATTGGAAGGCTAACTACCTACAACATCAGTCGAGTTTCTTGTAGATTCCTGCAAACAAAACCTGTAGGATTTAATATTCAAATGAAGAATTTTTAAACTAAAAAGACAGGTTTGAACATATGATTGATATTCCTACAACATTCTTTACATATTGACCCTCTTTATCAAGGAGACTTAGCAAACTTGCAAACCGAGTATCACACTCGACTATGAGAAGCTAGACAATCATTTTTCCTTTTGCCTCTCTAGTTTCCCATTGAACTATAAATATGTACAAAGGGTATTGCTAGATTATCCTTGGCATTTTAAGACTCAGATTTGCATAGGTATTTATCAAGGAATCTAATTAGAAAACTGCTAAACAAAACACCACTTTGTACTGTATTGGGAGATAATAAGCACAGAAATTTTCAAATTGCCCACCCAATATTCATCATGTCTATTTAAGCTTTACTGTTTCACAAATAACCAAGGATTTATACATGCCAATTATTGTGGTTTCATTTCTATACATGAGGATTAGTTGCAAGCGTTTTCACTTCTGAAGGATGGTTCTATTCTAAAAATTGTTTCTATAAATTGATAGACATATGTCACAATATTAGGAATCATATGATGACAACCAGTGTATTTATGGACACCATGGAAAGTTTGATTAAAATGATCTAAAATATTTTTAGCATCCCCATGACATCTAAAAAGGTTGTATGTCAATCCTGAACTTCACATGCATTACTAGTGCACTACATTTGGAATTGAATAAATAGCAAATTTGAAGGAGAACAAGAAATACAAAAGGTAATAAAACTTTTTTAAAACATGCTTTGATATATCAATGGTGGCTTGTTGGGTTGAAAAAATCAAGTAGCTAATATAACCACTACCAAGGTTCAAGTCTACCGAGTGACATTAGTGATTTTTTTCATGTTTGTGGATTGTGTGCTAATGCATGCAATAGTCGTTGAGGCCAGGTACAAATATTGGACTACTTTGGCAGAATAGACACCCCACCACTTGCAGCTGCTTAGCTGAGGATGTCCAATCAAATGGTGCTAAGGTCTCCATTGTAAATCTATATATGGATACTAATGGTTCTTGTTGTGCATGTTGAGGAAAAGGGGTCAGATCAGGTGAAAGTTTGGGAAAATTTTGATAGATAACTCTTCAGCCTAGCACCTAAGATAAAGGAAGTCTATGTTATGCATTTCAATACTAACCTTGGGACATGTTTCTCAAAACAATTTCAAAAAAAGGATCCTATGAAGAATGTGGTCATATCTTGCACTTGAAATGTGGAACATAAGGCAGAATGGTACAATCCATCATATAGGACACACACCACTAGGGCTAGGTATGAAACCTATACAAAGACTCTCTTGTAAACAAGTATATTCTTCATTTCATTTTCATCATGTTGTATCCCGTGGATAAGGCTTGGGATTACCTAATGGAACTCTTACCTGACTTCACATTTTGTTGCCAACCATGATAAAATGAAAATATTTCTAGGCTAGTTAAAAACATTGCATGACATTTCCATAGACCTAAACAAATCTCGACAACAATAAAACACATGTTATCCAAACTGACAAAGTAAGCTATTAAGAATCATCCCAAAAGCTTGAAAATGTTAACGGGGGCCTTCAATTGGCTTCGGTCAAGACAATGAAGGTTATTGAGAAAAAATACAACCATATGCCCTAAAATTAGAGAATAATGAACATGTAGACACATAACAAGAATTTAAATAGAAAATAAAAACCAATCAAACTTATTAGGGTCCTTACCATTTTGTGGGTTGACAAAGGACGATTGCACCTGATTTCCCCCTAAACCAACGTCTTCTCAGCTAAAACCCTGAGCCAACGTCTTCTCAACTACTGTCTCAAGGTTTTTGAAATGTGATTGATCTACAGGTTCAAGTGACGGTCATCGGGCATTGCTGGAAAATAGCCTTAGTTAATATGTGGGAATGGATTAATTGATAGGATTATAGGGCCAGCGAAAGCAGACACGAGGTGCACGCTGAAGAGAGACAAGGCATGGAACTTAGCTTTAGAGGAAGTGACACACATGGAGAAGACTTAGAAGGGCATGGTACAATGATGCTGAGAGAACACGGAGATGGGAATGGAATGGAACAATATGATGTGTGATTGATCTGCAATGGTCATTGGGCATTGCTGGAAAAAAGGAAAAAAGGTGGAAAGAATTAGGCTACGAAAATTAATAAAATGGAAACTTGGTGTGGTTAATCTAATAAAATTATTACTAGTGAAAGTTCATCCATGTTCCGATAATGATATTGAGGCATGGACATGTGTTCATATTCATTGTGCATAAATGGTTTAATCATGTATTAATGCTAAGTTAAATAATAATGCTTTAAAATAATTAATGTCAATTGATTAATTTTGAATTAGGAAATTTAATTAAAAATTACTAATTAGAATATAATGTTAATTGATTAATTAATTAATTTTTTTATTATATATTTATCAACATATATGTAATAAAACATTTAAGTCACTCTTAAAAACGCAAGGAAGATGCACACAGGTTAGAGTCTGAGCAAGTTAGCCATTAATGCATGGCGGTGTCATCTATGTTTTGTTCCCTAAAAGGGTAACTTGTTAGGGAAGGAAATGCAAGGGCGGGGTAAGAGTGCCCTCTCACTCACACTTGGAGGCAACCCCAAACAACATTAAATACAAGAGATGAGGAGAGTAGGGGGTCCAAAATTTTTGGTGTTGAAGAGAATTCTCAAGAAGTAAACCTATATTGCAAGAACATCACATGGAGGGAATTACACCAAAGAGTGACTCCTCCTCCATCAGTTTTCTTTTCCCAAATATAACAAAGATTGAGCATAAAAAATGAGTGATTTAACATACAAGTGCTTGCTTGGATTGATAAACCATGGGGCTTGCTGCTACTGATAAACCATTCTGGTTTTTTGTTGAAAAACACAACAAGAAATTCTTAATTTGATTTTTCCTTGATTAAATTGAGAAAATTCAAATTTCGACATCAACAAAGGGGGGTCTAAAGGGAAACATCTGATCCTCTCATGCATATCATGTGGTTAAACAAAAATGCCCCCTTTAATTTTCATGAAGTGTTCTTGGTACAAAATCCATATTATAGTCGAGGCCCTAAAAATTAGACGAAGTCCAAGTACATTGAATGTATTGTCTATAAATAACCTTTCTAACAACCTGACACAGACATACAATGATATCATTTATATTGGAGGTGTAATCCACTTGATGAAATGAGTACAACTTTAATCGATAGAGAGGCCTTGTCTTTGTGAGTGATATATTCATTTCCAACTCCTTGTGTGGGAGAGAAGTAACACAAGCTCAATCTGAACATGAAGTGTGGATATTGTGAGTGATTCAAATCATCGAGGCTTGGAAAATTATCTAATTTTTCTATGTTTGGTATACATGGTAATAATGGCATTACCCACAAACACATGATACCCTCATAACCAATACCTAGTTCTCTAAAACTCAAATGTTTCCAATATGCTCAATTAGAGGTGAATTAAGGATTCTCCTAGGAGGTCAATATGTTGGTTTGGGGTGTTATTTTCAGCCTTGAATACTTAGTGGATACCCGATCGTAGGTCCCAACTAGACCTGCTCTCATTTTGAATGGCTAATCCCAACAGGTTTTAAGGACTGCTATAAGATTTAGGGGAATAATGAGTTAGTGGTTAAGGGATTAGGGATTAGGGCTTAGGGCTTAGGGGAATAGGGGTTAGAGGATTGGGGGGTTAGGGGTTAATGGATTTAGGCACATTTAGGGGTTAGGGGCTGAATAATTAGTTACTGGTTAAGGGATTAGGGATTGGGGGCTTATGGGTTAGGGGATTTAGGTGCAGTTAGGGGTTAGGTGAATAATGGGTTAGTTGTTAAGGGATTAGGGATTAGGGGGTTAAATGGGTTAGGGGTTAGGAATTAGCATTTAAGGGGTTAAGGGTTAAGGGTTTAGAGGTTTAGGGTTTATGGGGTTAAATGGGTTAGGGGTTTAGAGGTTTAGGGGGTTATGGGATTTAGCAGTTAAGGATTTTAGGAGTTATGGTTTAGGGGGTTAAATGGGTTAGTATTTTAGGGGTTTACGGTGTTAAATGGGTTAGGGGCTTGGAATTAAAAGTTAAGGGTAATTAGAAGTTAAGGTGTTTAAGGGTGAAGGATTAGGGGTTAAGGGTCACAGGTTAAGAGGATAAGGAGTTAAGGCTTACGAGGTTCATGGATTATAGGTTAGGGGTTAGTTTCTTAAGATTTAATGAGTCAAGGGGTTTATGGGTTATGAGTTATGAGTGTAAGGGTTAAGGGATTATGGATTGGGGGTTAGAGGGATATGGAATTCAATGGTTACGGTTGGGGGTTAAGGGCTTATGGTTTGTGATAAATGGACTCCTAATTCCATTATCACCACTATTGGGGATTCCCCTATCGATTTACCTCGCTACCTTCCCTCTAGGTCCCGTAGCCCCTATGAAATTAGGTCTTAAGCCCCCTTCTCATTCTCTAATTATAGCTATATTATAGATCATATTAAACCATGCTTTCACCTCTGAATTATACCCATCCATGCTACCTTTGTGTCCCCTTGCCTAACCGTTCTTTCACATTCCCCAAGGCACAAATCAAATATTTGGATGTATCTTGGATGACTTGTCACATTCCACGAGCTTCATGCATGAATATGAATTCCCATCAGTTAAGAATTCGGGGATTTAGGTGCATTTAGGGGTTAGGGTAATAATGAGTTAGTGGTTAAAGGTTTAAGGATTGGGGGGTTAGGCGCCCTCACACGACCCGACCCAACCTGCACGAACGCATTTCCTAGGGCGTGTGCCCTCACACGACCCGACCCAAACTGACCCAGCCCGCCCGAACGCGTTTCCTTGGGCACCCTCACATGACCTGACCCAACACAACCTCCCCGAATGCATTTCCTTGGGCGCCCTGACACGACCCAACCCAACCCGCCTGATCGTGCACTTTCCCTGGGCACCCTCACGCAACCCAACCTGACCTGACTCGAACGCGTTTCCTTAGGTGCCCTCACATGACCCGACCTGACCCGCACGTACGCATTTCATAGGGCACCCTCACACAACCTGACCTGACCCGACCCGCTCGAATGGGTTTCCTTGGGCGCCCTCACATGACACAACCTGATCTGACCCACCTGAATGCATTTTCCTAGGTGCCCTCACATGACACGACCTAACCCGGCTTGCCCGAACGCGTTTCCTTGGGTACCCTCATACGGCACGACCCGACCCGACCCATCTAAACACGTTTCCTTAGCGCGCCTCACACAACATGACCCAACCCAACCTGACTCAATGCCCGAACGCATTTTCCTGGGTGCCCTCACATGACACGACTCTACCCGACTCGACCCGACCCACTTGAACGCATTTCCTTGGGTAGCCTCGCATGACACAACCAGACCGGACCCAACACGACACAATTAGTCACAACTTAGCATTTTTCATACGACCACCCTCACATGACCCTATCCCACCTGACCCGACCCCACCTGACCTGCCCGAATGTTGAATGCATGAGGGAGCAAACAAAAAATGGGTCGCATGAACATGCAGTACAAGGCACGCAGGCGGTCAATACAAATTATATTTTTTGATACGGACAACCTCACACTACCCAACCTGACCCAACCTGACATGCTCGAATGCGTTTCCCTAGGCGCCCTCACACGACTTGACCCAAACCGACTCGGCCCGCTCGAACGCATTTCCTTGGGCACCTTTAGTACATGACTTGACCCGACCAAACCTCCTCGAATGCATTTCCTCGGGCACCCTTACACGACTTGACCCGACCCGCTCGAACGTGTTTCCCTAGGCACACTGATCACACGACCCGACCTAAACCAAGCGTGTTTCCTTAGGTTCCCTCACACGACCTGACCCAACCAGACCCGCATGAACACGTTTCCTTAGGTGCCCTCACACGACACGACCCAAACTGCATGAACGAGTTTTCTAGGGCGCCCTCACACGACCCGAACCAAACTAACCTGACTCGTCAAAACACGTTTCCTTGGGCACTGTCACATGAACTTACCTGACCCAACCTATCTGGATGCGTTCCTTGGGCGCCCTCACACAACCCGACCCAACCTATCCCACCCGAACGTGTTTCCTTAGGTGCCCTCACATGACCCGACCGGACCCGCATGAACGCGTTTCCTAGGGCACCCTCACATGACCTGACCCGAACAGACTTGGCCCGCCCAAACGAGTTTTCTTGGGAGCCCTCACATGACCTGACTTGACCCAACCTATCCGGACGCGTTCCTTGGGTGCCCTCACACGACCCGACCCGACCCGACCCTCCCGAACGTGTTTCCTTGGGTGTTCTCACATGGCATGACTTGACTCGACCCACCCAAACATGTTTCCTTGGGTGGCCTCACATGACATGACTCGACCCGGCCCGCCCGAACACATTTTCCTAGGCTCCTTCACATGACACGGCTTGACCCGACCCGACCCACCCGAACACATTTCCTTTTACGCCCTCACATGACATGACCTGACTCGACTCCCCGAACATGTTTCCTTGGCGCATGTCACATGACACGACCCCACCCAACCCAACCTGACGCCCGAACACATTTTCATGGGCGCCCTTATACGATTCGACCCGCCTGAATGCATTTCTTTAGTCACCCTCACATGACACAACCCAACCCAACCTTCTCGAACGTGTTTCCTTGGGAGCCCTCACAAGACATGACCCCACTTGACCCACTCGAACGTGTTTCCTTAGGTGGCCTCACACCTCATGACTTGACCTGACTTGCTCGAACATGTTTTCTTTGGCGCCCTCACATGACATGACCCAACCCGACCTACCTGAACGCGTTTCCTTGGATGCCCTCACACGACCCGACCCGACCCGACCCACCCGAATGAATTTCCTTGGCGCACCTCACATGGCACAACTCGACTCGGCGCCCGAACGCATTTTCCTGGGTGCCCTCACATGACATGACCTGCTTTAATGCATTTCCTTAGGTGCCCTCACATGACACGACCCGACCCAACCCGCTCGAACACATTTCTTTGGGCCCCCTCACAAGGCACGACCCGACCTGACCCGCATGAATGTGTTTCCTTAGGTTCCCTCACATGACACGACCCAACACGCCCGAATGCATTTCCTTGGGCACCCTCACATGACCCGACCTAACCTGACCCGCCCGAACGTGTTTCTTTGGGGGCTCCTATTGAATAATGGCTTCAATTCACTCAAAATCCTACATGACTAGCTTAGGAATAATATGTTCATGGCAAGTAAAATAATATCTTGCTTGCATGTGGGCCTCAACTAAGAGGTTGAATCTAAATTGTTGGATGTTGGAGTGGTAACAGATGGGTGACCTCTGCTTCTTCCTCGGTGAGTGGTGGTCTATCCTCCACAAGTCATGATGTATCAAAGAAGCCTACTAGGGGAAGGGAATGCATTTGGATGGGTAAGAGGATGAGGAGTTCCTAGTTGAGTTAACAAATTTTAAGGGGCGATGAAGAGGAAGTCAAAGAGGGGGATGAATTTGGCATTAGGGAAATTGGAAATAGGAAAGAGAGGAGAGGCAATTGGGATGTGAAGCTTGCAAAAAGGCTGAAGGGATGACATAAATGAATATAAGAGAGGGTAATAGAAAGGTCAAGAAAAATTCTAGAGAGGGAGAGCTATCGAAGGCAGAGAATGGCTAGAAGTCCAAGTCCTTAAGGTCAAGAGGCCTTCATAGAGAAGTTGAATCACCAAATTTACGACACAAATTTCAATCTGCACCGAATGATATGCTCTAGCTAAAAGGGATGTTGATCTTAAATACCTTTGCATGTTCATGGTAAGAGTACATGAGATTATTGGAATGCATAATATTTATGAGACTGAGGGAGATCACATTACCATTATTTGGGCACACTATGCATGACTTAAGGGTGTGGCACTCTACTTGGAGTTGCGATGGAGATTGTGCTATGTGTCAATGCTCTTGTTGCACAAGGTTTCCATGGTGGCTGCTTCCTCGAGGAAGTGATTAGGGGTGTTTTGACAATGAATGAAATCCATCACATTAGCATTACGATACAAATTCTTCACCATCAACCATGACATGGTTATGTGTGAGGTTATATTGGCTCGGTACAAAAAATAACATTGAAGGCAAAATGTCATCTTGAAGTGAATTGCTAAGGTGACGAGCAGGTTAGTCACTAGGCAAGTGACATTGATGTTGCAACTCTTGAAAGTGTGATATTTCACCATGTCAAAGCAGGTGGGGAAGGCCCACATTGGGCTAGGATTTGTGGGGTAATCACAATACAAATATTGTAATTAAAAAGTGGTAAATATTCTTCAATACACATGAAATTATATTTTGAAAAAATTATAATAAACTTCTACTCTATTCATTCATTAAATTTAAAGATATAAAATTTTAAATATATTAATAATATATATATTCATTTTTAATATTAAACATGTTATAAGTTAAAGAGAAATTGATAAGAATTAAATATAACAAATATATTATTATTTTTGTTAGCTCGACCTAAACTTTAAATTTTATAGTTTTCATAACACTTAAAAACATTTTTGTTGTTAGCTTGACTTAAACTTTAAAATTTATATTTTTCATAATAATGGTCAATAAAATCACCCTAATAAAAAAATAACAAATATATTATTATAATCATATAAAAAAAAATAATAAAAAAAACAATATTACAAAATATTCCGCCGTTACAAAATGTTACAAAATGTTTATTCATCCATCGCTATTCCGACGTTCGGTTCACAATTGTCGGCATAGAGACGGTTATGACCTAAAATTCACAGTACCGACATTTGTCTCAATATCGTCGCACTATCGACACTTGTATCAATATCGTCGCAATACCAACACATGTCTCCAAATCGTCGCAAGACCAGCGGTTGTCTCTAAACATCGTAATAGTGACACTTGTCTCCAAATGTCGTAGTAATAACCCTTGTCTTCGAAACATCACACTTCCGATGCTTTCTCTTGAAACGTCGATATTCTAACGATGTTCCTAAATGTCGCAATGCCGAAAATTTTCCTAAACGTCGCTAGAGCGACGCTTGTTTGCGGGATTTAAAAAATTGATAAAAATTGGGGAACTTTTCGATAATACGTAAAAAGTGTCAGAACTAAAGTGTCAAAAAATTGACCATAGGTACTAGTGCAAGGTACATGGTGGTTTAATATTTATGAGCTCTGTATATGCCACAAGTTCCAAGGAATTCTCGTATCTATTGAGTACTTAAAGGTATGAAGGGTTTTTAGTTATTAGGGTTACCTGTAGGAACTTCTAGGTTTTTGTATTGTAGTACATTCATCACAACTTCCAAGGAGTTTTACTAATTTTGTGTAAGCATGTACCCAAATGTATAGGCAATTGTGGTTGAGGAATAGTGTGCAAGGAAATTTTTGGGTTTGAATTATTTCCTAAATGAAGAAAGTGTGTTGATCAAGATCGGTAGTGTCAGGGAGAAGAGAGAATTCTTGGTAAAATATCTAGGCCTATTCAAAAATCTCCAAGCAACCTTCATCTCATGCTTGATTACCTATCCAATTTATCACCCACCAAATAGTGTCCCAAAGGTAAGCACAAGTTATTCAATGCTCCTTGTCTCTTCATGGATCTCAATCTCAAGGGGTCCACATAGTCAGAGAGGGCCAAAATCCCAACTTCTTTGTAACATCCTCCTCCCACATTTACCCAAGATAACCGGTCCACTGGGGTAAACATATAACGATAGTTTAATATCATCTGATTCAACTTCCTAAGTCACCTTAAGGAAGTGGAACCGACATAACACAACCAATTTGACTTTCCACACATACTAAAAAACCTCCAGGAGCCAACCAACCCTTCCAGGTGGTCAACCCCTAAGAAAACTCCTCATTTGACTAACTTGGACCCTCACTTTCTCCCATGACAAGTCCTACAAGTGACTAAGGCCTTCCAGTCACTCCAAAAATAAGGCATACTAGCAACTATGGACTTTCCCAACTAGTTCTGTTTTGGCAACCCTAGATTATGTGCCACTTTTTCAGGGCCAAGACTCGGGTCACTGCATAGAAATTCATGAAAACTTTAGAAATGATAAATAACAAGGTAGCAAAGATACTAATTCAAACTTTGATATAAATAATTGATTTGACCCCTACTAGCCATGACAATAATTTCGTCAAACATGTCACAAATATGGACCCTAGAGGTCATAAAATAATATCTAGACATAGAGGTCTCATACTTATCTGAAAATCATAAAGAAATATTGTTTCCTTATCATAATAGTTGCATTATCGTCTATTAGGACATATATACATTGTATATTAATTTTATGATCAAAACATGATGAGAACCATACATCAAGTCTATCATAAAACATACTCATAAAATACATATAACCAACATAAATAACAAGGATATAAAAGCCATAAAATCCAAATATCAAAAATACATTTACATGTAAAATACCAAGGAGAAGAAGCTCTTATTAATGAATTCTAAATCCAATCAGGTATGGGACTTCTACGAACCACCTGACTGTAGATTGGCTGAACCAAATATTTCTTTTATCCAATCACCCTTATTCCATATTCCGACCATGAATGTGGGACTCAAACCAAACCAAACCAAGTTTCCTTAGGCTTTACTGCAATCCCCACTCGATCACTAGGACCTAAACAAGTGTGGATGCCACCAAATATCTCCACCTACATCGTGATGAATTTTCATTCCTCCTATTATCTAGTATTTACTATATATCACACCATTCAATGGTCAAGGATTCTTAGGCCTAATCGAGACTCCACCCTCTAGGATTTACCATATATCCTAGCATACATTGGTCAAGGATTCCTAGGCCTTATTGAGGGCACACAGCTCTAGGCTTTACCATATATCTCGACACTCACCGGTCGATGATTCCTAGGCCTACCAAGGCACACAAATTTTGGATTTACCACCATCCCAGTCTAGCTCATGGATTCCTAGGCCATGTGTTCTTTCTTTCAGAGACCACCTCACTCAGTTTAAAAACCATCTAGAAATCCAAATTAACCAAATACAAGAGAACCCATCACACCACGACTATCCGGAAATGGAAATTCTAGGCTAAAGAACACTATCCCATGTCAATGATAGCAATATAACCAAATACACACATTCATGTACCATTCATGCCAAATCTAGCAACGGAATCACACATACAAATCAATACCTACAAGTAATCTCATTGTGGCTACATGATCCTCCTCTTCCTTGCTTGAACTTTGCTTTCCTTTTCCTTATTGGTCCTTCCTTTACTTTCCTTGATCCAATGCTAGAGTGCTCCAATAAACCTTTAAGTGCCCAAGAGTGATAGAGATAGAATACAAAGAGAGCTCTAAAACTAAACTAACAAAAGGTACCAACTGATCCTCAAAATCCTTTTTATTAATGAGGCCTCTATTTTCTTAAATTTTCCATTATTTGTTGAACCCTTAGTTAAACTGAGAGAGGGGGGGGGGTGAATCAGTTTAACACATACATGGAATTTTAACACTTTTCATTGAAAACTTGTTTACACCTTCATTTCATGTTCAACTTAATATGTGAGTAATCTTAGAATGTGAGCAACAAACATTAATATAATGTAACAGTAGACTTAATATGACAGTAGCAAGTATTAAGAAGATTAGATAAACCATATCAACACATAAACATCATGCACAGAGACACAAGATATAAGTGGAAAACCATAAAGGGAGAAAATCACATCTTATTATTGTTCTGATGCAAAGTCAAGCTCCAACTCCCTCTCACCACTTTTTTTCTGCAGGCACCAACCAATAGGAGGCTTTATCCTCAATTCTGCAAGCTACAAATTGCAAGGAAGCACCAACTCCCTTCAATTTTCTGCAGGCACCAACCTACAGGAGGCTCCAACCTCGATCGGCTGGCCCGACATTTATCTCCTTTGAAGTCGATGTGGAAGCACCAACTCCCATCTATTTTCTGCAGGCACCAACCTATAGGAGGCTCCAACCTCAGTCAACTCCAACTGACATCTATCAAGCTACAACTTGATAGGGAAGCTCCAACTTCCTTACTCTTTCAAAAGAAAAACACTTGCTGATTGACCTTGGATATCAGCTCTATTTTGTACCTTCTCTTCTTCTATTCATCGGTCCTCATATCAGCCCTGCATCATCTCTGCTCAGCCCCTCCTTCTTCTCTGCTCAGCTCCTCCTCCTTCATGTCTTTTCTCCTCAATTCTTCATACTCTTCATTATCTATATTCACACTCTCTGACCTCTTGCAGCTTTATTATTTTCTTCAACTTTCTTCAATTCTGCTGCACACTCTCTCCTTTTCTCATTCTATTTTCATCAACTCTCTCCCCTTGGGTATTACCCTATTTTATACAAAAATAGCTTCATAGCTGTTTGTATTCCACTGGGAATTTGAAATGGACAGCCATGTCTCTTTTCCTTCTGCCTTCTCATCTCTTTTCAGCTCACTCAGAAAAATGTAATTGTAGATGCTTATTTTAATATTACAGTGGGATATTTGCTCTCTTTCGGAGACTTGCCAATGCATCACAAACAATAAAAATAGTTAAAATATTTACATTCGAATTACAATGTGAACTCCAGCTCAACTCATTTAGTCTTTTGAATCGCTACACATTTGTCTTTTCTTTCACTGTCTTTGTCTTTTCTGTGACTGTGTTTTATTGCCTTTCGACTCTGTTTGCTTTTCTGTCCTCTGTGGGGTTGTAACTGCTGCATACGTGTAACTGTGCCTTTTAAATAAATAAAATGCAATTGATGACTTTTAAATTAGGGAAATTCCAACCCTTTTCATGCCACGAGTGTCTTGTTGATGTGGCAAGTTCTGCAAGCCGGAACATACATATATCACAATTGTATTATGTTACAAATCACCCTCCACCTTAAGTCGAGGCTCGTGGGTTCACAGACCACACGGCATCTTTTAATATAATAGCAGCAACGCGTTATATATATATATATATATATATATATATATATATATATATATATATATATATATATATATATATATATATATACCAACGCCTTTTTATATATATATGTAACGTAATTTCATTTCTTGGCATAGTTATACAACGTTTTACCAAACAAACTGCCATGTCCACTATAACCCTAAAGAATCATGTTTAATACATAACTAATGCCCTTTCGGGCTCACTTGCCATGCTTTCCGATGCACTATGCTCTTCCTTCAGCGATTTCCGATTGCGATCGCAATCGCAAGTCTATATGTTCCGACGCTCTTATAGTCTCCGATGCGATTATGATGGACTTCAAATATATATTAACCATCGTTCATACGTCCATCGGGTCTGAACTCTTAATCGCAATCACAAGTCCTTTAATATGTGTTGCGATGGTTTGTTTCTTTCTGATGCGATTAAGCCGGAATTCAAATATATATTAACCATCATTCATACGCCCATCAGGTCCAAACTCTTAATCGCAATAGCAAGTCCTTTAATATGTGTTGCGATGGTTTGTTCCTTTCCAATGCGATTGGAACTGGACTTCAAACACTTTGTTAAACATGGTTTATAGACCCATCGGGTCCGGTCTTCCAATCGCAATCACAACTCTTATGTTCTTTGATGTGATCATCACTATTCACTGGAACTCAAACACACATGAATTATGGTTCATTGATCCATCAGGTCTGGATTTCCATCGCAATCGCAACTTTCTGTTGGTTACATGTTCCGCTGCCCTTGCGATCTCCGATTGCGATTGGGGAGGGGTCCCACTTTATATTACTTCCTTTCCATTGATCATAATGTGCTCCACTTAAATATATATATTAATGAATATGCCTTGGACCATTGCAAGATATGAAATGTGCAACATTTATATGTATATATGTGTGTGTGTGTGTGTGTGTGTGTATCCTCCAGCGGGTTAGGCGATTCCCGGAATAATTTTTGTAAATATATATATATGTTTATATATATACTTTGTCGCTTGGGGTTATGCGATTCCTAGAATAAGGTTTATGTATAAATATGTAACGCCCATCGGGTAATGATTCTCAGAATATTATATATCTGTCCTCTGGGTTGGGCGATTCTCGGAATTATAAAGGCTCTGCCTCTGCCTCTGCTGCTCTGTCACTCTGCCTCTGCCTCTACTGCTGTGACAACTGCTCTACCTCTGCCTGTCTCCTTTATATTCGCTTCCACTGCCTCTGCCTGTCTCCTTTGATGTCTCCTTTGCCTGTCTCTGCTATCTCTCTGTTTCTATCTCTTCTTCTTGTCTAATGCTACTCCTTGCTTCTTCAAATGGTCCTGTCTCTGCTTCTCTTTGCTGCCCTGCTTCTTCTTTTTGCTGCTTCTGCTACTCGACCTCTGGCTCTGCCTTTGCTGTACCTCTGTTCTTTTCCTATCTCTGCATCTGCTGCCTTCTTTGCACCACATTTCTTAAGTTCAACTCTTTTGTACATTAAGTTGCCTCTACTTCTATTCACTATCTCTGCTTTGTCTGCTGCCTCAGTTCCTTATTTGTCTTGCTTCTTTTGCTACCTTGCTACCTCTTCTTATTCTTTCTCTGCTCCTTGGCTGATGTTTCAAGTGCTCCTCCTTTGTCATCTCCTTTGCCTTATTGCTGGTTCAGGTGCTGCTCCTTTGTGCTCCTTTGCCATCAATGACAACATTTCCAACAGCCTCCCCCTTTGGCATTGATGGCAACACATCCACCGATAATCCAATGCTTCCTCTAAATCTTCCTATGTCTAGCTTCTTTTAGAAGACTTTTTCTTCTATTTCTTGCTTTTCCTCCCCCTTTGAAATCAATGGCAAAGGGTTGCACATTTCTCAGTGTTGATTCTTTCTTTGCATTTCTTCTCTCTGAGATGTGTTTAGGCCTTCTTCTTCTGACTGTGTACCTTGCTGCTCCAAACTGGTGCATAAGGGTTGTTGAGAGAACACTTTTGAGAATATTTGAACTTGTATATACACATTAAGTCGATATCATTCCAAAGCATAGACTCCTTGCACTTGTATAGAGAGTAAGTGATGACAGCTATATTTAATCAGACTTGTATAATAAGAGATGCATTATTGGATCAAGACTTAAAGATTGTGAATGCTCCAAGTGACATATCAGGCTTGCTTCAGCTATACTTCAGTCTATATCTGATGTAGTGTGCCAATACCTTTCTATTGAGGAAGATTGTATATGGAATAAGTCTTCTTCTGCAATAGACATCTGCAGTACCACACTTGTTCAATTGTGATGAAGCCAATATATCCTTTATTGTTGCGGTACACCTTTCCTGCCTGTTGGTGATGATATGACCTAGGATGTTGATATTATCCTTAATAGTTGAAGGTTCTTGTTATAGATGTGATCAATGATTTAACCAAAATTTGATCTAAGAGATCAAATGCCTTTACTGCTTGCATAATGTACTTTCACAACAAAACCTTGAGGTAGGATGCATTCAATGTATTGGTCAATCTCAATTATCAGCCATGCAATTCATTTATGTCATAAGGGGTATGTATTTCAACAATAAATTTCTCTTTACTGATCAAATAGTCCTTCATACTTTAGATATTTTGACTGTTCTATCAGGATGATCTTCCCCAGAAGCATATTCAAGATGTTTAATTGAAAACTCAACAAACCATTTTCACACAGTTTTATGACTGATCTTAAGGAAAATGCCTTGAAGTTATATATGTACTGACTTCAGGAAGGCATGCAATTATATATAGAGTAAGACACTTCTTCAAAGTTCAATATAATGCTTCAAGTGTAAACAACATACTGATCCTTTAGCTCTGCTACTGACCTTTTCATGCTGAATGCAGAATCTAGATAACATTGGGAATACTACCTTGATGTACTTTTGCCATAATTCTTTGATCCTGAGGACCTGTATCATACCACTGCTCCATGACAATACTTGATATTCTGTAGATAGGCATGCTGCTGTACCAAGTTCCAATTGATACTACCTTGATAAATTATGCAAAGATTTCACTTTAGCTTGCACATGAACCGATAGTTTCTACTATTGATATTTCCATTGTTCACACCAACAGTCATCAATATCCTGAATTTGATCTTGACATCTTAAATATTTTCTTTTTCTGTCATTCTGGTTTAAAAGAATGTCACTGCATTTTCTTTTCTTGGACTGCTCCAGAATCATTGCTACTTTAAAAATCAATTCAGCAGTTCTAAAATAAAGATATTTGGGAAGGTATCTTCAATTTCTTTTCTATGAATCTTCATGGGTAGATCACTCAGAAATTTTTCACTTACTTGACTGTACTCCTCCAAGGGGACTTTTCATAGATGAGTGATGTAATGATATTAATGATGACAGAAACTTTTCTTACTCATTCTTCTTAATGTGAGTCATTGTCAATTCTAGCAATATGATTCACAATGTGATCATCATTTAAGGTGCTGATGTTTTCTTTCTATTACCATGGCTTCTTGTTGCCTTCTCTTCTTCCATCAATCTATCTGCTACTTAATACTTAAGATGATCTTCTTCCTCTATAGTCTTCTTTTAGAGAAATTTTCTTTCCCTTCCTGATCTTATAACTGTTTTCATTCCAAGGAGCTCTTCTTAGACTACTTTCATGGGGTCTATATATGAACTGTTCTCCCCCTGGGATGTTGCTTCATATTTTTCACTGGATGGATTTTTGCTTTGCTTTCTTGAGCAGCTCCCCCTGAGACTATGGAGGGCTCATTATGTTATGAGATAATAGGCTCCCCCTTTCTCTTTTCCTTCCATACTTTATTGGGGTTCTTCATAATGTCTGCACTTCTTTTAAATTCATAGTTTTTTTTTATTTTCTTTGATTCTATCATATGTCTAGGGTTCTTTAATATATATGGTAGTTTACAGTCCTTTGCTTTGTGGCCAAGCTTGAGGCATATATAACATCTTGTTTTATGCAAGTATATTTGAGCTGATGTATAATTTTTCATTCCTCTTTTTGAACATAATTTACAATTAATAGATTTATGTCCAAATTCATTGCATGCATACCAGTAGCCATGGAAATGATTTGTGTATCTGGTGAAAGATTGTCTTTTCCATTTGCTTGCTTTAGGGGTTCCTCTCTTTTTCTGCATCCTTTGCTGGTTGGACTGGATTGGCTTTGTCTTACAATATGCTGCATTATGTCCTGGTTTGTGGTAGGCAAAACAACTGATACTCCCCGTATGAGGAAAGAACCTTCTTTGATATCTTCCAAATTTGTTCAATTCATCCTTAGGAGCATATGAGCCTTTAGTAGCTGATTGTTTCATCCTCTCATTCTCCATTCTTTCATGTTGCTGCCTGTTTTTGTTTGTTTCTTTGCACATATTGTTCTTGCTATCTTCTTCTTCTGTGGGAATCTTCTGAGCTGCTTCGTCTTCCTTTACAGCTTTTACAAAAATGATCTTCTTGTTATCTTCTGCCTTGGACTTACTAGTTTCTCCTTCATATCCTATCCTAGCCTTTATGAGAGGAGATCTTTGAGCATTGAGAATTTGGTCCAACTGTCAAGAGTTTTTCATTAGAGGTGTATTCATTAATAGTTCTCTTTGGGATTTTTCTAAATTATTTCTTAGGCTCACTACTTCTTCTTCCAATCTTTCACATTCCTGACTTTTCTCTCTCATTTATCGCAGTAGAATGTCTTCTACTTTGTTTGCTTCTCCAAGCTGAGTCTTCGGGTCAATAATTTCTTTCTTATCTTCATATTCTCTCTCATCACATATTTGCACCATAGTCTTAAGGTCTTTGTTTTCATTCTTTAGTATTTCTATTTCAGTCAAGGCAGTGTCAAGTTTGGATTTTTCTTCAGCTGCAATTTCTTCATGGTTCTCACTACCATTCACACTAGCAGGTACCTCATTTGATTGAATATTTTCTTTTTGACCTGAATTTTTCTTCTTCTTAATTCTCTTCTCCTTCTTGACAATGCAGTCCTCTGTGTCTATTCCATGCATGAAATGCAATCTATCCCAGATTTCTTTTGCAGAGTCTAGATCCATTATCAACTCAAGGTCATTGTTATGAAGACTTTCATATATCACACTTTTTGCCTTGGCATTCCTCTATTTTTCTTTCACTGTGGGGGAGTCTGTGCAGTAACCATCACATACAAGCTTCCAAACCTCAGGTTCATAGGCCATTAAACCTGTTTTAACCTTATCTCTCCATTCAGGAAATTTTGTTGTATTTAGCACAGGTACATTTTGATAGTCCATGACTCAACCAGATCTCCTTCAAGCTATTAAGCTTACACCAAAGGAACCAGCTCTGATACCAATTGTTGCACCCTTAGTTAAACTGAGAGGGGGGGGGGGGGGGGTGAATCAGTTTAACACATACATGGAATTTTAACACGTTTCCTTGAAAACTTGTTTACACCTTCATTTCATGTTCAACTTAATATGTGAGTAATC
This sequence comes from Pinus albicaulis, assembly GCA_034641835.2. Classification (NCBI taxonomy): domain Eukaryota; kingdom Viridiplantae; phylum Streptophyta; class Pinopsida; order Pinales; family Pinaceae; genus Pinus; species Pinus albicaulis. The sequence continues at coordinate 1,312,191,271 of CM076581.1, read as the reverse complement.
TTAGAATGTGAGCAACAAACATTAATATAATGTAACAGCAGAGTTAATATGACAGTAGCAAGTATTAATCAGATTAGATAAACCATATCAACACATAAAAATCATGCACAAAGACACTAGATATAAGTGGAAACCCATAAAGGGAGAAAACCACATCTTATTATTATTGTGATGCAAAGGCAAGCTCCAACTCCCTCTCACCACTGTTTTTCTGCAGGCACCAACCAACAGGAGGCTTTATCCTCAATTTTACAAGCTACAACTTGCAAGGAAGCACCAACTCCCTTCAATTTTCTGCAGGCACCAACCTACAGGAGGCTCCAGCACGATCGGCTACAGCCCATTTTATCAAGCTACAAATTGATGTGGAAGCACCAACTCCCATCTATTTTCTGCAGGCACCAACCTACAGGAGGCTCCAACCTCAGTCAGCTCCAACTGACATCTGTCAAGCTACAACTTGATAGGGAAGCTCCAACTTCCTTACTCTTTCAAAAGAAAAACACTTGCTGATTTACCTTGGATATCAGCTCTATTTTGTACCTTCTCTTCTGCTATTCATCAATCCTCATATCAGCCTTGCATCATCTCTGCTCAGCCCCTCCTTCTTCTCTTCTCAGCTCCTCCTCCTTCATGTCTTTTCTCCTCAATTCTTCATACTCTGCATTCTCTATATTCACACTCTCTGACCTCTTGCAGCTTTCTTATTTTCTTCAACTTTCTTCTATACTACTGCACACTCTCTCCTTTTCTCATTATGTTTTCATCAACTCTCTCCCCTTGGGTATTACCCTGTTTTATAAAAAAATAGCTTCATAGCTGTTTGTATTCCACTGGGAATTTGAAATGGACAGCCATGTCTCTTTGCCTTCTGCCTTCTCATCTCTTTTCAGCTCACTCAGAAAAATGTAACTATAGGTGCTTATTTTAATATTACAGTGGGATATTTGCTCTCTTCCGGAGACTTGCCAATGCATCACAAACAATAAAAACAGTTAAAATATTTACATTCAAATTACAATGTGAACTCTAGCTCAACTCATTTAGTCTTTTGAATCGCTTCGCATTTGTCTTTTCTTTGGCTGTCTTTGTCTTTTCTGTGATTGTGTTTTACTGCCTTTCGACTCTATTTGCTTTTCTGTCCTCTGTGGAGTTGTAACTGCTGCATACGTGTAACTGTGCCTTTTAAATAAATCAAATGCAATTGATGATTTTTAAATCAGGGCAATTCCAACCCTTTTCATGCCACGAGTGTCTTGTTGATGTGGCGTTCCTAGTCCTTTATACACATATCCATTGTATTGTAGAACACCAAATCACCCTCCACCTTCGCGGCCGTGGTTCCTGACCACAGGCTTATCTTTTAATATAATAGCGGCAACACGTTATATATATATATATATATATATATATATATATATATATATATATATATATATATACCAGTGCCTTTATATATATATATGTAACGTAATTTCATTTCTTTGCATAGTTATACAATGTTTTACCAAACAAACTGCCATGTCCACTATAACCCTGAAGAATCATATTTAATACATAACTAATGCCCTTTCGGGCTCACTTTCCATGCTTTCTGATGCACTATGCTCTTCCTTCAATGATTTCCGATTGCGATTGATCGCAATCGCAAGCTGCCTTGATCCGATGCGATTGATTACTATTCATTGTTCTTTGCCGATGCGATTGTAACTCAAATCCTTAATAATCAAAGTTTATAAGCCCATCGGGTCCGGGCTTCAATCACAATTGCAAGTCTATATGTTCCGACGCTCTTATAGTCTCTGATGCGATTACGCTGGACTTAAAATATATATTAACCATCGTTCATATGTCCATCGGGTCCGAACTCTTAATCGCAATCGCAAGTCCTTTAATATGTGTTGCAATGGTTTGTTTCTTTCCGATGCGATTAAGCCGGAATTCAAATATATATTAACCATCGTTCATACGCCCATCAGGTCCGAACTCTTAATCGCAATCGCAAGTCCTTTAATATGTGTTTCAATGGTTTGTTCCTTTCTGATGCGATTGGAACTAGACTTCAAACACTTTGTTAAACATGGTTTATAGACCCATCGGGTCCAGTCTTCTAATCGCAATCGCAACTCTTATGTTCTCTGATGCGATCATCACTATTCAATGGAACTCAAACACACATGAATTATGGTTCATTGATCCATCGGGTCCGGATTTCCATCGCAATCACAACTTTCTGTTGGTTACATGTTCCGCTGCCCTTGCGATTGGGGAGGGGTCCCACTTTATATTACTTCCTTTCCATTGATCATAACGTGCTCCACTTAAATATATATATTAATGTATATGCCTTGGACCATTGCAAAATATGAAATGCGCGACATTTATATGTATTGTGATGGATATATATATATATATATATATATATATATATATATATATATATATATATATATATATATATATAGATGTATGTATGTATGTATCCTCCAGCGGGTTAGGTGATTCCTGGAATAATGTTTGTAAATATATATATGTTTATATATATACTTTGCCACTTGGGGTTATGCGATTTCCATAATAAGGTTTATGTATAAACATGTAACGCCCATCGGGTAATGATTCTCAGAATATTATATATCTGTCCTCCGGGTTGGGTGATTCTCGGAATTATAAAGGCTCTGCCTCTACCTCTGCTGCTCTGCCACTCTGCCTCTGCCTCTACTGCTGTGACAACTGCTCTACCTCTGCCTGTCTCCTTTATATTCGCTTCCACTGCCTCTGCCTGTCTCCTTTGCTGTCTCCTTTGCCTGTCTCTGCTATCTCTCTGTTTCTATCTCTTCTTCTTGTCTAATGCTGCTCCTTGCTTCTTCAAATGGTTCTGTCTCTGCTTCTCTTTGCTGCCCTGCTTCTTCTTTTTGCTGCTTCTGCTACTCGACCTCTGCCTCTGCCTTTGTTGTACCTCTGTTATTTGCCTATCTTTGCATCTTCTGCCTTCTTTGCACTACATTTCTTAAGTTCAACTCTTTTGTACATTAAGTTGCCTCTGCTTCTATTCACTGTCTCTACTTTTTCTGCTACCTCAGTTCCTTATTTGTCTTTCTTCTTTTGTTGCCTTGCTACCTCTTCTTATGCTTTCTCTACTCCTTGGCTGATGTTTCAAGTGCTCCTCCTTTGTCATCTCCTTTTCCTTATTGTTGGTTCAGGTGCCGCTCCTTTGTGCTCCTTTGCCATCAATGACAACATTTCCAACATTATTTTCCTTCATTTTCCTCCTCACATGCAACATGTGACCTTTCACCTCTATTTTCTCCTAATTTCAATTATTTTCATTAATAAATGCCACTTTTCCTTTCCAAAGCCTTTTTCCTTTTCGTTTAGCCATAATAAATCAAATTAACACCCACACTAAGATGTTTTTCCAAACATTCATCTTGGAATAAGTGTCCCATGACCATGGATATTATTTTCTTTTATTAAATTTATTTACATGAATTTTTGACTAGGGTTGTTACAAAACCCTCCCCCTTGAGGGAGCACCATCCTTGTTTTTCTTTGACACTTACAACCAACAAGTCTATTGTAAGAAAAACATACTGCCCATGGAGATTTATAACTTAGCTAGTTGTAGTATTTACAATTATCAACCTGCTAAGAAGTAAACCAACATGAAAAACATAGGAAAATGACATGAAACCCATACCAGGGGAAATTTTAGGGGCTAATATTTGCAAGTGGGCTAATTTTCCATGATTTTTCCAAAAAAAAGATTCGTTAATTTCCATTTTTTCTAAAACTTATTCGCCCAAATTTTATAGTATAAAATTGTCTTACCTTAAAAATTGCCAAAATTTATATAGAGACTATATAAAATTATTAGAAATTTGAATATTTTTACAAAAACATTGCCAAAAATTTTACAAAATGCATATTATGTACTAGTGAGATTCGCCAAGGTTTTTAAACTTTAAAATAAATTTCCATTCTTAAAATTTTCCATGACCCATGCCACTTACAGGAGCTTTATAACAAAAATCATGGTTGTATTTAAATCCATATACATATGTACATATACCAAAACGTCACACCAAATCATATACCAAAAACATTCACTCAACCAACGAATAGAGAAGGATACATAGCCTGCATCTAATCCGCCATATCTCATGTAGATTTATCAGGCCTAAAGTGCTTCCACTGTGCTTTAAAATTATCAATTTCTTAGTTATGGAGCATGAGCATATTTCTCTGAAAAATACACTGTGGTTCTAGCTAGAATTCTCCTTCTGGCTCCACCTACAATAAATACCATTCAATCACATTATAAAAATATTTAACATACTTCTTAAGTAATGAAACATGGAAATCATCATGTATTTTCACTGTCAGAGGTAGCGCAAGTCGATAGGCTACTGCTCCAATCCTTTCAAGCATATTGAAAGGTCCAAAAAATCGATGTGCCAACTTGGCACATGATCTAATCATCAAGGAGCTCTTCCTGGGCTTCATGTGCAAGTACACATGTTCCCCAACCTGAAACTCCTTAAACTCCCTGTTCTGATTTGCATAAATTTTCTGCATGTCATGTTTTGCCTTTATATTCTTCTTGATTACTTGCATTTCATGTTCCATCTCTGGAAACATATCTGGTCCTATCAACACTCTGTTCACTAGATCACTCCAACTAATTGGAGTATTACAACTCCGACCATACATTGGATCAAACGTACTCATCCTCAGTGACTCCTTCTAACCATTATTACAAGAAAACTCAACCAATGGAAGTTACTACTCCCATATCCTATGTTGATGCATCACATACATCCTCAACATGTCCTCCAAAATCTTGTTAACCCTCTTTCTATTTCCATCTATCTGCAGATGATAAGTTGTTCTCAAGGCCAATTCTATCCCTAAACCTTCAAGCAACTAATTCCAAAACTTAGAAGTGAACCTAGCATCCCTATTTGACATAATATTTTGTGGAATACCATGTAATATTACCACATATATAATGAATATCTGTGCCACATTACTAGCTGAATACGTAGACTTCAGTGGAATGAAGTGCGCTACCTTTGTCAACATATCGACTAGAACCATGATGGAATCATGTTGTATAGATGTCCTCAGTAACCCTGTGATGAAGTCCATGGAAATGACCTTCCATTTCCACTCTGGAATTGGAATTTTCTGTAGTATTCCACCTAGATTCTTACATTTTACTTTTACCTACTAACAGTCCAAAAATCTAGCCACAAACTCTGCAATGTATTTCTTCGGATTTAGCCAATGATAAAGCTTATTCACTGTTGTCAATGTATTATCATATCCTGGGTGACCTAAATATTGTTTCACATGAAAATATCACAAGATATTATTCTTGAGCTCATTATTGTCTGACACATATATCATGTCCCTAAATATAATCAAAGAATTTGTTGTAAGGTGATAGTCCACATCCTCGTCACTTTTACCCTCCTGTAATCTGTGCATAAGCGCCATGTACCTGCAATCCTGCTTTCATTCCTATAAGATATAATCCTATAAGTCTGTTCCATAAGAACTCATAGTTGTTAAATGATTCACTTGTATCCTCCTGATAGAATCATCTACAACCTTGTTCTCTTTACCCTTGATGTACCTAATATGAAAGTCAAACTTACTAATTATGGCCAACCATCTAGCTTTCCTCTTCCTGGTTCCATTTGGTTGATCAAACAAGATTCCTGCAACTCATTATCACCATCACATAAACCCCTACCAAGAGGATATAGAGTTCTCCCACATCTTTCAAATATATGAATTGATTGCTTCCAACCCATAAGACATCATGTGCCTGAGTAATCTCGTCAGGCTCATTCAATTTTAAACCCATATACATGTTACCTGCTCCTTCAATAAGCACCACCACAACCTCTTGCAATAATAATATGTACCTACCACAAACTCTTTTTCCAGATATACAATCTTTAATACTAGATCATTCGTCAAAAATTCCTTCAACTATTCAAAACTTGTTGCACATTTCTCTATCCACTCAAATTTCTTACACTTCCTCTGCAGTGACATAATAGGATATGTAATCCGAGAGAATTTCTTGATGAACCTCCAATAATAACCTGCTAGTCCCATGAATGATCTTGCCACATCCACATTTTTAGGAGTTTCCCACTCCATGAGAGCCCTTATATTTGTCTCATATAAGCATGTTACCTGTCCTTCCTGAATAAGGACTCCACCAAGTCCTCTCTTGCAATAATATGTACCTACCACAAACTCTTTTTCCAGATATACAATCTTTAATACTAGATCATTCGTCAAAAATTCCTTCAACTATTCAAAACTTGTTGCACATTTCTCTATCCACTCAAATTTCTTACACTTCCTCTACAGTGACGTAATAGGATATGTAATCCGAGAAAATTTCTTGATGAACCTCCAATAATAACCTGCTAGTCCCATGAATGATCTTGCCACATCCACATTTTTAGGAGTTTCCCACTCCATGAGAGCCCTTATATTTTCCAGATCCACTGTTATGCATTCCTTGGAAACAACATGTCCCAAGTAATGTACCTTTGTTTGAAAGAAACTGAATTTGTTTATCTTAACATTCAATTGATGTTCTCTTAGCAATCTCAATACTATTATTAAGTGGTCTACATGCTCTTCATCATTATTAGAATATATCAATAAGTCATCAATGAATACAATAACAAACTTGTCCAAATAAGGATGTAACACACTATTCATCAAGCACATAAAGGTAGTTATAACATTAGTCAAACCGAATGGAACTAAAGAAAACTCATAATTCCCATAAATAGTCCAGAAATATGTCTTGTAAATGTCCTCTTCCTTGATGTGTACTTAATGGTATCTTGATCTAAAATTAATCTTTAAAAACACAGTTTCTCCCTTCAACTGACAATTCATCAATCCTCGATAATAGATACATGTTCTTAATGGCTACCTTATTCAACTATCTATAATAAATGCATATCCTGAGAGTACCATCCTTCTTCTTCAAAAACAATAGTGGTTCACCCCAAGGTGATACACTTGGCCTAATGTACCCTTTATCAAGAATTTCCTTCAACTTCAAATTTAGCTCTACTAACTCTAGAGTGCTCATCTTGTAAGGTGCCTTTGATGTTGGTGCTCCCCCTAGTACCAACTCAATATACAAGTCTACTTCCCTGTAAGGAGGAAAATCTGAAATATTTGTTGGGAACACATCCTAAAATTGTTGCAAGATCAGGTACCTACTTAATATCTTTGCATCCTCATCCTCCTTCACTTTATCACTAGAAATATGCACCGAAAATAACACACACCCTTCTTTGTGACCACGCTTTTCCTACATAGATATCACCATTCTGACGGATGTTTCTTCCTTATTACCCTATAAAATTCTTTGTTCCCCATTGTCATCCAAGCACTCAATAGCCTTATCATAGCAGTCTACCTTACTCCTATGGAGAAATAGAAATTCCATACCCAAAATCACAATATACGATCCCAATGGAAATACATGCAAATGTGTTGATGTAGGCATACCATTCAATTCAAATGTACAAGCTCTTATCTAATGATGAACTCTCTTCTTTGTGCGTGTATCCAAATACACTAACCAAGATTATGCATGCACTTTTTTATTCAAACCACACTTCTCCACCATGTTAGAGTTAACATAACTATTATTAGATCTAGGGTCAATCAAAATAGAAACAACTTGATCACAAAGCTTACCATCCATCTCAATGATAGATGCCTAGTGATCTGATTGCCTATTATCCAATGTTGCATAGATCTGAGGAATGCTCTACCAAACATCCCCAATAGTCTGTGCTTCCTGTGCACTATAAATCTTAGGCCTACCACCCTGATTCTGCAGAAAATCTATTCTAAGATGCTCCTTACCACATGTCCAACACTGTAACCGGCCTATATCATAACCTCTAGTATGTTGTTGTGACCCATGTCACTATCTAACTACGTTTAATGTTTTTTTAGGTACAACATTTTCTTTTTCTTCTACATTCTAAGGTCTTGTTCTTTTCGGCCGCCATTTACCTTTAGCTTTTTCTTTCACTTTCCAACCTTGTTGAGATTTTGTCTTACGCTTTGAGTGCTCATAAAATTTCTTAAATTTCCTAATAACTTCCTCAAGTGACTGAGGCTCCTCATACTCAATATGATCTATAAATTCTAATGGTAATCCACTGATAAACCTCTGAACTTTATCTTTCTTTTCCTTAAGATACGGTACATAATTCCATGAACTTGGTAGTATAATCCTCATCTATTATCACCCACATCTTTAGCTCATATAATTACTTAGCTTTGTTGTCATAGTAACTCTCTAACAAGTGTTTCTTCTTGAAGAGTCTCTTGAATTAATTCCAACTCAAGTCTTCTATCTCGATGTCTCTGACCTGTTTCACATCTTCCCATCATATGTCTACTTCCCTTTGAGGCTAAGTATATCTATTATCACCTTCATGTTCTATGTGTACTCATGCAACTCAAAGAATTTATTCATCCCAATTAACCATGCCTCAACATCTTCTGGTTTCTTCAAGTCCCCATGAAAGGTGGGTGGTTTTTATTTCTTTAACTCTTCTAGAAAATATCCCATGTCACTCATCCTATAAGGATGATAACGATGACAATCATAGTGCCTGTTGTTGGGTGCTAAAAGGTGTCTTTTAAAACTCCTAATTGCCTCACATTAATTATCAACCTGGGCAAGTCTTTTCGTTTCAAGAGTGTACACAATATGTGCAAGCTATAAACCTAGAGAGTAATGATTTAAGATAATCTATTAAATTCAATACAAGGGTAAACGGATGCAATCATAAATCTCAAGCTGCAACTTTTAAAGGAAATAATAAATCTAAGCATCAAGACTTAATCTCGAGCAAAACCATAATCCAATCTTAAGCAAGTAATTCAATTGAGAATAACACCAACCGAGAACACAGTAGTAATAACCGAGCTCTTTTAGCTGGATCTATCCTAATCATACTCTTATCGTAACCAATGGGAATCAATGTCTTAACTAATAATTAATTCAATCTGCAGTGAGAATAAATGAAATCAAATGACAAAGTTGCGAAGTACATGAGATCAGAATAAAGGAAAGTAAACTAATTGCAATGTAAAATCACAGGAAATCAGAAGATATCAAACAAAATAAACTCGCAGGAAATGCAAAGATATAAAACAGAATGAACTTACGGGAAATGGAAAAGTATCAAACAGGGAATAGCAGTAAGATCCGCCAGAGACTGGGCCCTAGCCACTAGCGAATACTTCCGAGCTACTTCAGAATATCCGGATGAACAGCAATGCAAGTTATATATTAATCATCAAATTCACTTGTCATTACAATATGATCTCCTTCAGAATAACATTCTGTATATTGAAATTACAATTGAGGTCCCTTGTGAAAAGTTAAATCTCTCCATCATCCCCTCTCCTCCTATCCTATCCTATCTATCTCTAATCTAATAATCTCATAATAATTCCCCTCTTTGAACTCTGTTTTTCATTTAAATACATAGAGAGCAGAGAGAAGTTATAACAGAGATGATTACAAAATTATTCCCATAAAAAAATTGGATTGTTCAGAACAAATTGATCAACAAGATAATATCTGAAATATCTTTCCATCAACATTCAACAGGAACAAGTTTAATTTAGTATTGCAACTGAGATAATTTGGAAAACGGCTGCAACAGCAAATATGAGAAAATTTCCTTCAGAGAACCTTCCATTTCTCTTAATACGAACCGAATTTGGGTAAATTTCTCATTTAAAATTAATTCGGTCTGTTCTGGACAAAACCCATGTTTCGTATTTTCCAGATTCTTCTCCATTTGCCCAAAACGTCTAATGCAATACTGCCACTTCTTATTCCATCGAATTTCTGAGTTGGAATATTTAATGATGAGTTGGAGATCAAATCTGCATTTGAGTGATCTCTATACATGATGAGAGGAAACAAAAATCATAATAAACCATTATTAAAGTAAAATTGCACATAATCATAAATTATAAAGGTGAAATAAGTAATAGAATTATGATTCAGTGAGTACAAATATCATAAATGGAATTATATGATAAACCATGATAAATGACGTGATAAATAATGGTAGAAATGGATGAAATAGGTGTTAAAAAGTGATAATAATAATGACAAACTAGCAGCCCAACACCTGTCAAAACAAAAACTAGAGTAAAAATTGTGTCCATCACCTCTCATATCTAGAGTATCTAAGAGTCTGCCATCTCCTATTATTTCATCCCTATCCGAATTGTGCCCATTATGATATCTACTGTCATATTCCCCATTAATATTTTCCTCATGCCCATGGTTGATTCAAATTGGTCCATGTCTCTACAATTCTAAATAAATATGAAGGAATATTGCATTAAATTTTGTTTGTTTCTCATGTGCCTGCATGATTCTGTGATTATCTTCTTTGCAACTCCTTATTTTTTCCTTCAAGATTCTCGATGTGTCTACTATGTTAGAAGAATACCCACCACCATGTTTCTAATCTAATCCATAGGGAGAATCTTGTGAATTGTATTATACCATCTTTCTAGTCATATTTGATCTCTTCCTGCAATTATACTATGTCATCTAAACCAAACATAACATAATCAACATACCTCAGTGTAGTTTAGGGGAAGATACCTCATTTGCAAGATCAACCAGATAGAACGATACATGTATAATCATAATCATAATATTATATAGACATCATCTCAATCCTCATTCAATTACCATGCATGATGCAACAACCACAACACCAACTAGATACAATGCATGCATAACAACATATGTATGTCACACATACATACATCAAAAATACAAACACTAACATGCATAAGTAGTGAATAAAAGACATATACTCATGATAAAAACATCCAACATCAACACCATCAACATTCACATGGAGACACAACTGAAACCATGTCCACCACCATGCATACACCAAAAACACATATACCACAATAGTAGAGAACACATATGCAACCAACATGTATGCATGACCAACACACCACCCATCCAATCCAAGGGATGAGATGCTACTCTGATACCACTCTGTAACACTCTCCTCCCACATTTAACCATTCTAACTGGTCCACTGGGGTAAACATGTGACGAGAGGCTACTATAATTTGATTCAACCTCCTAGGTCACCTTAAGGAAGTCGAATCAACATAAGACAACCAATCTAACTTTCCACACATACTATAAAACCTTGAGGATAGAACCAACCCTTTCAGGTGGTCAACCCCTAAGACAACTCATCATTTGATAGACCTGGACCCTTAGCTTCTCTCATGAAAATTCCTACAAGCGACTAAGGTCTTCCAGTCGCTCCCACAGTAAGGCATGCCAATGACTATGGACTTTCCAAGTTAGTTCTGTGCAAGCGACCCTAGTTTCTATGCCACTTTTTTAGGGCCAAGACACAGGCCACTGCCTAGAACTTCATGAAAACTTTAGAAATGATAAATAACATAGGAACAAAGATATTAATGCAAACTTTGATATAAATAATTGATCTTACCCCTACTAGTCATGACATGCATTTCATCAAACACGTCACGAATATGTAATCTACAGGTTATAAAATCATTTATGAGCATAAGGGTCTCATAATTATCTGAGAATCATAAAGAAGCATTGTTCCCTAATCACAATAGTTGAATTATCATTTATTATGACATATATACATTTTATATTCATTTTCTAATCAAAACATGATGAGAACGATACATCAAGTTTGTCATTAAACATACTCATAACCAACATGTAACCAACAAAAATAATAAGGATATAACAACCATAAAATCTACATATAAACTAGTACATTTACACATAAAATTCCAAGGAGAATAAGCTCTTATTAATGAATGCAAAATCCAACCAAGTATGGGACTTCCACGAACCACCTGATCATAGATTGGCTTAGCCAAATATTTCTTTCATCCAATCATCCCCGTGCCATATTCCAAACATGAATGTGGGACTCAAAACCAAACCAAACTAGGTTTCCTCAAGCTTTACCACAATCCCCACCAGATCACTAGGCCCTAAGAAAGCATGGATGCCACCAGATTTATCCACCTACACCGTGAGTAATTTGTCTGCCTTCTAGTCTCCACGATTTACTGATTATCCCTCCATTAACCGGTCAAGGATTCTGATGCCTAATTGAGACTCCACCCTCCAAGCTTTATTGTATATCTTGCCATACATCAGTCAAGTATTCCTAGGCATGATCAAGGGAAAAAACCTATTGGATTTACCGTATATCCCTAAATTCAATGGTCGAGGATTCCTAGTCCTAGCGAGGAACACAAAATATGGCTTTACCGCAATCCCAACCAAGTTCAAGGATTCCTTGGCAATATATTATTTCTTTCAGAGACCTTCTCACTCAGTTATGAAACCATTTGAAAATCCAGCTTAACCAAATACAAGAGAACCCATCACACCAGGACTATCTATAAATGGAAAGATTAGGTTGAAGAACATTGTCACACATGTCAAATCCCATGGCAATGACAACAAGAGAACCAATTACACACATGCATGTAACATGCATGAAAAATATAGAAAGGAAATCACACATGAAAATTTATACATGTAAGTAATCCCGATGCAGTTGCTTGATCCTGCTCTTCCTTGCTTGAACTTTTCTTTCCTTTGCCTTCTTGGTCTTTCCTTTGCTTTCCTTGATAAAATTATATAGTGCTCCAAGACAACTCTAAGTGTCCAAGAGTGAGAGAGAGAGAGATCCAAAACTGAATTGACAAAAGGTACCAAATAATCCTCAAAAGCGTTTTTATTTATGAGGCCTATGTTTTCTTCAAATTTTCATTATTTTCCTTCATTTTCCTCCTCACATGCAACTTGTGACATTTCACCTTCCTTTTCTCCTAATTTCCGTTATTTTCATAAATAAGTTCTAATAAATATCACTTTTCCTTTCTAAAGCCTTTTCCAATTTCCTTTAGCCATAATAAACCAAATGAAAACCCACACTAGGATGTTTTACCCAACATTCAGCTTGGAATAAATGTCCCATGACCATGGTTATTATTTTGTCTTTATTAACTTTATTTACATGAATTTTTTACCAGGGTTGTCACATTCTCCACTGGATCTCAAGACATTTTCTAGAGTTGGGAATAGTCATTGGAATGAAAAGAGGTTAGATCCCTTGCTAAGTTCTTTTAGGAAGCGAAGCGAGACAATATTGATATGTTCTCCACATGAATTTATAAATCCCACCTCTTATCCTGGAATGGAGAATTTAGAGAGCTATACATGGATCACATTCCATGGTCCAAAATCAGCCACAAAACACATATATTTTCATCATGGTATGGAGAGTGAAACTGTACAATATATTTTTTGAAAACAACATGAAAATGGAATTTGGTATCTTGCATTGCTACCTCGAAACTATGCAAAATTTTCAGTGTTTCCTCTTGCAAATTTTCTTTGTTTATGTGATATATGTAATGATAGTTGAGCCATGGGGAGGAAATCTACATGTACAGGTCTGTTATAAGGATCATACCATGTTTTCTATTAGATATTGCTTTAAATCTTGGAGAATCACATTGAATTTATTATAGTTTTCCCTTCTCTAGGCCAATGATAATTTTTCAAATTTTCACTATTGTACCCAAAAATCCTATTAAATTCATCTAGAATCCTAATGACGAGTGAACTCATGTAGTTTAATGGATTTTGTTTTCAAAAGGTATGTAAAACTTTGGTTTCAAAGCTTTCTCATCATTTTCTTGTTGATTAGTGCAGAGGTGACAAAGAATTATGCAATGTGGAATAGCGTTACCAACATATTTTGACGGTTGAACAGATGGAAACATGTCTTACATCTACATCATCTGGGTCAAGTTATTCTTCTTACAATGGAAAATTTTTTAAACTATTATATATGTGTTGCATAAAAGAGGCATAAGAGTTTCATGTCATCCATACTAAGTAATAAAGTTGTTTTAATGTATGTGTTGTTTCCTTTGAGGAGCCATAGCTAAATACACATGCTTAGATGACTTAAAAATATATGTGTTTTAATGCTGAGGAAAAGGGTTGGGATGGGTTGGGATTTTCTGAAGCAGGATTTTTTGGGACAAGATTTTTGTTGTGTATAACATTGACACAAGTTTTAAGTTCTATCATAAGCTATGTACAAGGATGAGCCCCAACTGCTTCCCAATGTACATGATTTTCTTAATAAGATACTTTCCTACAGTAAATGGAATATAAATCTATAATAATGAAGGAGATGAGGCAAACCTGGAGGGAGGTAGGCTTATTTAGGCATACACTCTTTTGCGTCATTATGATGGCTAAAATTCCAAATACAATATAAAACCATATGCTCATATACTCGGTATACTAGTTGAAGATAATCATCATGTTGATAGAAGATTAATTAACTATATTGTTGATCCAGGTGGATATTGGTGGCCACCCGTGTATCCCACATATACCTCCAGTTGGTCTCATTATTTTCCTTATTTATAGAAACATTTACTATTTTTATCAATTTTTTGGGTCCTTAACTTCTGGATTTGTTTTGACCACCTAAACAATGTTTTTTTAGGTTTGCAATAAGCCCATATCAATAGGCAAGGTCTTGTCACAAATTCTGTAGTAATTGAATAGACCTTTTTAATGAGGTATTGTGCATGAAAAATGAATATCATATGACTAGGTTATGAACCTATGAAGTTGGTTTCCCAAATAAACCAAATCAGGCCCACAAACTCTTAGTGTTCCATCTTCTAAGGTTATGTTTTTGGTTGTTTAGGGTTTCCCTTTGTAGTTCAATAATAAAAAATCCCTTTAGTCTCATTGTAACACAATTTGGAGGCATGCAGTTGCCACATATCTTCTCAGAGATATGTTGCCATTGCCCAAGCTAGTTTATTTCCATTTTGTATGTAGGCATCCTTTAATTCTTTTTTATTAATGAAATGAAGATTTAATTTCGTTACATCTCTTTGTTTATGTTTATATTTGTATTTTTTTTCATTTAGGCATAAGTATGAATAATTAGTATCAAAGTGGTCTTCCTTTTCTATTTTTTTCTTTTCATATCCCTAACAAGGTCGAGTATAAGGAGTTAGGGATCAAACTGGTTGAACCTTTGAAAGACCAGCATCAGAAACCCTGATGGCCTCCCATGGTAGAATAAAATAAATACGAGGGAGCAGGAGATCCCTTCAAAATATTGCTTGAAGAATCCCTCAAGTGACAAAGAAATGTGATACCTTTCCCTAGATCCTTTGGAAGATGCCCACAGGAGATGTATCTTCATTTGAAAACCACTCTAGAGGCATCACTCCCTTCAAGGTACAAGTCAACTTTGACATTCCCATTTTTTAAGGGCAGATAGATGCAAAATCCATAGATAAATGGTTAAATCTATTGGAAGGATATTTTTGTTGTTCATGATTATTCCAATATGGAAAATATTACTTTTGCACTCCTCAAAGCTTCCCCTATGTCAAATACTAGTGGTAAAACTATTGTGCACATATGGACGAGAGAGATCCCTCATCGTTTTCCGCCGCATCTACTTGGAGTTATTTCTGAGATTCCATCAAGGAAAAATATTACCCCATGGGGAGTTATGAGGAAAATTAAATACAATGGACTACACTTCAGTAGTAAATGGATCAAGATTTGCATGCGATGACAAATATTTTCCATACCCTGCACACAAAGTTGGGTATCAAATATTTTGACAAAACATATGGTGCACAAGTACTACAGTTGTTTGCAAAAATAAATTCGAGAGGAAATGGAGTTCCTTCACATCTCCCCACTTGGTGCATTGTATGATATGTTGCCAATATTGAGCATAAATTCAAGCAGAAGAAGTGAGACTTTGGATTTGTGAACCCAAAGCATAGCAAAGGAGCCCCCAAGCCACAAACCAAGAATAATGGGAAGGTGAAGAAAGACATGAACAAGTGTTGTGAGTTCCATAAAACTCCCACTCACAACACGAACTAGTGTCACTCGAAGAAGACATTGGTGGCTAAGATGAAAGGCTGAGAGATAAATTCATGCAATTTTGAACCCGAAAAGGAAACTGACTGTTGAAAAGTGTAACTAGGTCAGTTTTCATGTTGACTATGTAATTTTGTATTTATATAAAGAAGAAGAAAAAGATAATAAAATGTATTTTGTTGTACTTTCTTCATGGAATTCATGATCAAGATTTTATTATATAGGTTAATATACTTCTTCTTGATGTCTATTAGGTTTGTTTCTTCTAGGTATAAAATATAATTAAGTGTCATATTCATGAAGGATCTAGTCTAGCAATATATGCTCCAAGACCTTGTGGAAGAAGGACACCTAACAACCCTCAAACTATGTTGGAAGACTAGCTCTACATAGAGGGAAGGAAACTACATCAACGCTAGAATTACCTCTCTCAATTCAGCCTAAATTCACTATGGAGAAGTCAGCTGCATGGTCGGCCTAAAAGGCAGGACAATGCCCTATATATATTGCTAGACTGCGGATCATTTGAGAGACACAGATTTCAGATGGCTTTGATGAAAAGTGTGGATTAAAGGCCAGAAGAAAGTGTGTATTTCATACTAAAAGAGGTGTGTATCCCAGGAAGGAATAAGCTCGGATTCCAAGGGTGAATTAATGTGAATTATAAGACAAGAAACAATGCAGAATTGTCTATGTTTACAATACAGATTTCAGGAGTCTGTTACATGAGGTCAATTGCGGATTTGTCTAATTTATCTTAGCTAATGTGAGGATATATCATTGTTTTAATATATATTTTTGTGATGCCAGAACTAATTTAAATATCCCGTAATATACAGTTAAGGGAAATCGTATTAAAGGAATAATTTGCTAAGGTTGGAACAGTGATCATAAGAATAAAAGCAGTCTTAAAAGTGGGAGAAAGTGAGGAAGGTAAATCTGAGATTTACCTTCCTAACTATGGCTAAAGGAATTCAATTAAAAGTATATGAAAATAGAATATAATTGTGTCCCTATATTTCACTGAGCTATAAGGTGTGAATCTTGGAGACCGAGTTCTCTAGTACTAGTGCAAAACAGTGCAGATCGGTGGAGAAGAGAAGAATCAAGTTTGAAGAACTTGTATCAAGGTCTTGGAAGCATATCTAGGTCAAGGGTCTAAGTCTTAGTCATGGTACTTGTCATTTGAATATCTATAAGAAGAATTCTTTGCGGGTTTTCCTCTCCAAGAGGGAGAGGTTTTGCCCTAGCTCTAGGAGCCTAGCTTTGTGTCTTGTGTATTTTGATAATTGACTTGATGAAAGATTAAATAATATAAAGAAGATAAGACATAAGAATATCAAGTAATCTCACAAGTAATTATCAAGAAGTCAATTTGTATTAAACACCAGCCCTCCAAATTCTCAACATGGAATCAAAGCTAAGGTGTTGAACTCAAGGGCTGCTTGACAAAGAGACACTCTAGGAAGTAAAATTCAAATTTTGGGTGAAAACTCAAATCAGTTTGCAAGGAAGACTCTCAAGACATTTTCAAGAAATATATTCATCTCATTCAAAGGATCAACTTTTCAATATAATAATCTTTTCCATCAAATATTTTCATTCAAGACATTGATTGAAGAAGACATTATCTTTAAAATATATCCTTTGCCATCAAGTATTCAAGAACACCTAGATTGAAGATTTATGTCTTAGAAGAAGCTCCTAACTCCTTGTCATCATCAAGGAATCTACAATCCACTCTAATCAAGTAAGTATCTATGACCTTATTTAAATTTGTCAATATGACTTATTGTAAAGAAAGCAACAAGCTGGTTGGGTCATCAAACTTTAGCGCATGGAAGAAGAGGACAAATTTGAATTTAATTGAAGAGGAAGTTATGGACTACATCGATGGATCAATAACTCAACCAAAAAAATAATATGCTCTAGCTCATACCAAATACATGAAGGGAGAAATATGATCCCAGAGGATTCTCATAGAATCCATAAAGGATTCACTCATTCCTTATGTATCAAAACTAAAGTATGCTAAAGAAATATATGAGAAACTGGTGGAGCTATTCTCTGTGAGTACTTTAGGAGAAGCAATCTCTCTGAGACAAGAAATATATATAAAATGAAATTGTAAAGGGAAGAAGGAATCACTCCATACTTTATGAGGATTTCTAAAATAAGAGATCAACTACAGGAATTGGGAGAAGTAATGCCAAACACTGAGATGACTACAGTGGTACTGAATGCTCTACCAGAGGAATGGGGAAACTTCACTTCAAGTTTATACGGGAAGAAAGAAGCCACTCCATTCCATGATTTATGGTCTCTATGTAAAATAGAGGAAAAAAGACTAAAAGCCAAAGATAATACATAACCAAGTTAAGGGAATCAAGCCTTTGCAGCCACATACAGTGAGAAAGGAAGATTCGGAAAATTTGGCCCTCGGAATAAAATAAGGAATATGGACAACGTACGATGCTTTGGATGTAATGAACTTGAGCATTATAAAAGATATTGTCCTAAATTTGACAAGGACAATAGGAAAAGGGGAGAAGCCCATATCTCATATGTGAGAGAAGAACATGATGTTAAGAAATCTAAGAAATAAGAAGCAAGGGATATCTAGTAGATCATCTTCTCCTTTAAGTGATTTCTGTTGGTTGTAAAACAATACGATAGGAAGAAATGTATATTATATCATCATGATAAAAGGCATGTTAGGAGCTCTTGGAAAATTATCTCCGCGAAAACATCTCTAAAAACATTACTAATGGAAAGTAGTCATCAAGACCAAGGGTCATCTGAAACAAAATTCTGGGATACGATAACATATTGATGGAGTAGGCCAAGGGAATGAAGCTCTTCATTCTATAGAAATTGTTACAAGATGACTCAAGGGAAAAAGGTATAAGGTATGTATATATTTATATGCTGACACTAGATGCTGTGAAGTCATTTCATATGGTTGCAGGTAATAGACTTCCATATTTAGATGTATGATCTATGGAGGATCTTTCAGTGCACTAACAGATGAAATCAACATTATATATATACTCATGAAATATGAGGTGGTTGTTTATGAACGAGGAACTTGAAAATGTGTAAGTTCCTAAGAATGAATAATGTGTAGAAAGGAAGAGATCATGAAATGAAACCATGTCAAGAGGTAGTTATCACCCAGAAGCCAAGAACATGTGACTAGGAGATCTTCTGGGAGGATATGTAGACTCTCACAGAATTTTGGCAAAGAAGAATACCCTTGAAAAAACATATCATTAGGAGATGTGTCAATATGAATAAAGGATGTCGATGCCTACATGAAGATGTCATGGTGAAAGATCATCACTAAGGTAAATTTTGTTTTAAAATTTCATATGTATATTTTTATCTGGATGAATTTGTTCAGGGCTTCTAATCATGAGAAAGGATGTATGATCCTTGGAGATTATTCGAAGGAAAGCAGCATGGCATAACGGTAAACCAGATGAGAAATACAGATGAATCACTTTCTGGTAGATGACATGACTCATGAATGAAAGTGATGGATGATCTGTGCCCTATGGAGCTAAAGTTGAAGATTCCTCAATATCGAAATCCATGACATCGAGGGGAGGAATTATTCATGAGCAGCTAGGTGTCTCATCATTGCTGCTACAGGTCCCTCATTGAGAGGGAGCCTGGTGATCAGTTTCTTACTTGTAAGAAACTGGGTAATTCCTAAGAATGAGCTTAGGTACATTCCTAATACAGGAATGAGTACATTCCCTTGCGGAGTAGGTCCTCCCTAGCTGAGAGGGAGATATAGACACATCATTCTGGTCTTCACTTGGGAAGACATAATAGAGGATTGGGTAATCATCTGACATTCAATACTATTTGAGAATGTGTTAGGGCATTCAAGATAAGAGTAGTCAAGGATAGATATTATTTTAGGTCTAGCTACCCAAGAGAATAAAAGTCCAAGAAGGTCACACCTTCGGAACACCCGGGTGGAGTATGTACCTTGGAGAAACAATGACTATGGTGTCTATAAGTCATGTGTCTCACCAGCATTGTAGCCCATTTTCTCGTTGAGAGATGGGGATGTTTTTCAATGCCTTTCCCTAAGACAATGTTGGTTGACATGATGCTATACAGATGTGATTACCAATCTGATTCTTCTTATGATATTCTTCAGTTTGAAAGTGACCATGTACTTGTATGAATACCTCCCTAGTTAAGAGGGAGTGTTGAAAAGTGTGACTAGGCCGGTCTTCATGTTGACTATGTAATTGTGTATTTATGTAAAGAAGAAGACAAAGATAATAAAATGTATTTTGTTTTACTTGCTTCATGGGTTTCATGAGAAAATTTTTATTATGTAGGTTAATAGACTTCTTCTTGATGTCTATTAGGTTTGTGTCTTCTAGGTATAAAATATAATTAAGTGTCATATTCATGAAAGATCTATTCTAGCAATATATGCTCCAAGACCTTGTGGAATAAGGACACCTAACAACCCTCAAACTATGTGGAAGAATATCTCTACATACAGGGAAGTTAGCTACATAAACATTGGAATTACCTCTCTTAAGTTAGCCTAAATTCACTATGGAGAAGTCAGTTGCATGGTCGGCCTAAAAGGCAGAACAGTGCCCTATATATATTCCTAGACTACAGATCATTTGAGAGACATAGATTGCGGATGGCTCTGGTGAAAAGTGTGGATTAAAGACCAAGAGAAAGTGCGGGTTTCATACTAAAAGAAGTGAGGATCCTACACAGGAATAAGCTTAGATCCCAAGGGTGAATTAATGTGAATTATAAGACAAGAAATAGTGCAGATTTCGCTGTGTTTATAATACGAATTTCAATAGTATGTTACAGGAGGTCAATTGCAGATTTGTCTAAGTTATCTCAGCTAATGTGAGGAAATATCACTGTTTTAATATATATAATTTTGATGCTAGAACTAAGAAAATATCCTTGAATATACAGTTAAGGGAAATTATATTAAAGGAATAATTTGTTGGAGTTGGGACAGTGATCATAAGAATAAAAGCAGTCTTAAAAGTGGGAGAAAATGAGGAAGGTAAATCTGAGATTTACCTTCCTAACTATAGCTCAAGGAATTCAGTTAAAATTATATGCAAATAGAAGATAATTTTGTCTCTATATCTAACTGAGCTATAAGGAGTGAATATTAGAGACCGAATTCTCTAGTATTAGTGCAAAACAATGCAGATTAGTGAAGAAGAGAAGAATCAAGTTTGAAGAAGCTGTATCAAGGTCTTGGAAGCATATCTAGGTCAAGGGTCTGAGTCTTGGTCATGTTACTTGTCATTTGAAGATATATAAGAATAATTTTGTACGGGTTTTCCTCTCCAAGAGGGAGAGGTTTTTCCCTGCCTCTAGGAGACTAACTTTGTTTCTTATGTATTTTGATAACTGACTTGATGAAAGATTAAATAATATAAAGAATATAGGACATAAGAATCTAAATTAAGCTCACAAGTACTTATCAAGATGAGAATTTGTGTTAAACACTAGCCCTCCAAATTCTCAACACTAACAAGTTAAAGCAGAACATTGAGGTTCAACCCACTACGACGGTAGCCACCACCAAGCTCCAAAATTCAAAACCTGAGGATCCATAGGAGGGGGGTGCATATTCCACTCATAGATGTGGGTATAGGATTCACTGATGCAGTTCATCGTTGATATCGGGAGCTTGAAGAACATGGTCTCACCCAAGGTTGCTAAGATATTGAAGCTGCCAACAATGCTGCACCCATAGTCATACACCATCGGTGGCTCCACCAAGGGCGAGATCTCTGTGTTAGCTAGAAGTGTCACCTTAATTATAGCATCAAGACCTTTGCAGATGGGGTATTGTGTGATGTTTATCCTCTGGAAGTCTGTGATGTTTTATTAGGCCAACCATACCTATGGAAGCATCATGTTGTATATGAATCTATACCTCATTCTACTATTATTACTTTGGGTCATAAATTATACTGGATACTAGAGGTAGCACTGCCTACTTCCCTTTATTTTATATCTTCTAAACTATGTTGTAATATCATTTCCCATACTAGAAAAATTATCCTCCTTATGATTCACCCTTAGAAAAAGAGGAATATTGTGGCCACATACACATCCTCTAGACAGGGCTCCTCCGCACGGCAACAACAGATGGAAAAGGTCATGGAGGAGTATCGGGGCATCTTCACCTTACTCATAGGGATACCCCTACACTATTAGGTCAAGAACTCCATCATTTGACCCCAGGGCTACTGCTACCCAATGGACCAATATACTAGATGCTATATTCTAGGTAACGATGAGATCAAGAAGCAGATTCAATATCTATTGCAGAAAGGGAACACCAATCCATGTCCATCACCTCGTGGGAGCTCGATTGTGTTGGTATAGAATAAGGACAAAACCCGGAGGCTTTGTATTGAATTTTAGGGGCTGAATAAAATCACTTTCTAGAATAGGAGTCCAATCCCATGGATTGATGACCTTTTGGACTAGCTCAAGGGGTCCAAATATTTCAACAATATTGACTTGAATTCTGGTTATCACCATGTATCGATTGAACCCTCTGATGTGTGGAAGACTGCCTTCAAATCCAAGGAGGGCCTTTCGAATGTTTGGTCATGCCTTTCAGGTTGAAGAATTCCCCCACAACCTTCATGTGACTAATGGATGATATCTTGCGACTCTTAACCAGCTCATTCATGGTAGTGTACCTAGACGACATCTTGATATTCAACCAGAGTTTGGAAGAGCACATACACCATATTTGACAAGTCATGCAAACCATGTGACAACACAAACTGTGTGCCAATTTGGATAAATTCACTTTTGATATGACCTAGGTTAAATATATGGGGTAACTCATTGATGAGCAGGGTGTGCATGTGCACCCAGCCAAGATACAACTTATTCAGAATTGGCCAGCCCCAACCACTCTAACAAAGCACTGCAACTTTCAGGGTCTCTCTAATTTCTATTGTAGGTTTGTGTTGGGATTCTCTTATATCACTTTCCCTTTGAGTCAAGTCACCAAGGGCAGAGTGAAAGGAAACTTATTTTGGTTCTGAACCCTAATAGAAGGCATTTGTCGAGTTGAAGCATCACCTCTGCTCTGCACCAATGCTCACATTACCATACCTACAACAACCATTTTAAATTGAGATAGATGCCTCTGACTATGTTACTGGTGCGGTTCTTATCTAGTAGGGGCATCGAGTAGCATTTCATAGTGAGACATTGTCAGATACATTCCAAAATTATCCCACCTATAAGAAGGAGATGTATTCCATTTTTCAAGCCTACCGACAATGGAAGCATTACATTCTAGGAAGGAAACGATCACCCACATAGACCATCAACCCTTGTAGTTCATACAAACACAAGGAAAGTTGCAAAATGATCACCATTAGAAATGTTCCACATATTTGCAACAGTTCCATTTGAAAATTAAGTACAAGAAGGGATTCTTAGAGTCAAGGTGTTGTTTATGACTTGTTCCCATGAGGTTAGCAAACTCTGTCACTGGGTTGTAGTGTCACAATAGTGCTCTTTTTCTTGGGCTCTTTGCTTCATCATTTCACCTATATCATACATTTAGTTCCCATGAGATATATTCAAAACTCAAGCATAATTTTTAATTTCATAAATTTCCTTCATTCAGAAGATAGATCTCACAAACATGAGACTTTTAGTTATGCTGTTGGGATTATTTGTGGGTTGTGATATTTTATATGTCTTAGTGGCTTCTATATCATAGCACATTCCAACACTCTACCTACAATATTAAATTCCAATAAGCCAACAAATGGTGAGTGTTCATGCATAAAATATTTTCATTACAAAATTTACAACATCCCTTGAAGTGACCTTAGAATTATTACACACATAATAATTGTATCACTTTGGCTGGTTTCAGATATATTGAAATGAAACTATCATTGCATTATATATTTTAATCACAATCATTCTAAGAATTTCATAATGCAATTAAACATTTATTCTAACAACCCAAAGGGTCAAAATTGATAGTTACATAACCTTTTTCTCCATATATATATATATATATATATATATATATATATATATATATATATATATATTCATAAGTAATTAGTTTCCACTTTTTTTTGTAGGATGAGGGATTTATGCCACTCATTTCACTACTCAAATAGTCCTTAATAGCATTATAATTTATTTCCATTCATGAAATTCATTCATGCAATTGATTGTTCTGTACATGCATGTGTGTACCCAATGAACCAATCATATGTACCATTATGATTCATAATATGAGTGACATGACTAGATCATATCATAGTAATTAATGGATGCATCACAAGAATTCTAGTATTATTTACACACTGAAGGATTATTTCCTCTGTCATAACCCATTGGGTATTGTTTACAAGCTTGATTTGATATATCAATTGTTCCATACAATTCTTGCATTGACTATGAAAAACCAATCGTTAAAGTACATGTTTGTTATGGACAAAATCATCATTATGTGATGTAATCACTTGTATTAAGATTAAAAAGTATTGGGTAGATACTCATGGACTCATGAACACAATGAAATCCCTACATTTACTTCATACCTCCCACATTTTCATGCAATCTCGCAATGCATTACCAACCATTTTTATCTCATGGGCATATTATTCATTTGTTTAATTTTTTTTCAACATGGAAATTCAATGCATGCACATATTACTAATATTTTACTAAATAATTAGGTGCTCACAATTTTCTTCCTTAATCATACCCATTCTTACGCATCCATGCAATATATGCATTAAATTGAATAAAAAAAATAGAACAAATTTAGCTAAACATAATTATTACACGATTCCTTTATATTTTTAGCTTCACTTGTTGTTTTACCTACTTAATTTGCTACCATCAAAATGCATTCTCAGCTAAAATATTTTCAAGGAGTCCAACTAGCTCCATCTATGGTTTTCTTGACCTACATGTACTATTATTGTCTTCATCATTCATAATTGTGCCCCCTAAGTAGAATTTCCATGATTTCCATTCCCATGTGACTACCTTTGTATACATGATGTCACAACACTCAACAACCCTTGAAATAATCTCAATCTCACATGTTATCCATAACTCTATTTCATCTGCTCACATACCAATTTCAATAAATATTCAAAAGGGGCCCTTACATTATGTATCCAATCTATCCATTCAAGCAATGCCTTCAATAATGAACCTAAACATGTACATACTATTATGAATGTGCCATAATTGCACATATTCCATGCCATTCATACACACATAAATTGTTAGTCAATTAATTTATGCATGAGCTATAACATATTAATTTAACAACCAATTCAACCTTATTAAATTTTGATTTCATAATATCAATTAAATATTTATATATTAGCAACAAACCAAACCTTCTCATGCTAATGGTATTTTGTAATTCAATGTACCACTTTATTTTACCTAATCAAAATATTTCCTTTACATTTATTGTAGAAAGGGAATTTAACATACTAGCACATACACAAAATATAATTAGAGTATTTCCTAAGGTCTATAAAAACCTTGAAATTCCAAAATATTTCTAAACAGATCAGGAGGAACCCTCTCACTTGCATTCCTATTTAAGTACATTACCTTAACTTTGAATCATTAGTTATTATATCTTATCATCATATCATCAACCTTTCATAGACTTCTCAGTTATATTAGAGAATGGTTTGATATGATCCCTCATTTCTCTTCACCTGACCACCAGAGG
>CM076581.1:1311974151-1312165309 GCA_034641835.2 Pinus albicaulis | reverse complement strand
CTCCCATGATTGATAGTGAAAAGGAGCAGTCTTTTGAAAGTAGGCATGAGGTTAGTGGTGATGAAGAACATAGGGACACCCAGCAAAGTAGTGAGCATGAACCAAGTGACAATTTACAGGGCAGTGACCATGAGCAGCAAACTAGTGATGGTGAAGAAAGCTCACCAAGGGATAAGGAAGTCAGTGGCACTCAGAAAATTAGTGATGATGAAGACAAACAGGGAAAGGACCATGATTAGCTAATTAGTGAGAATGAAGAGCCCAGTAGCCCTAAACAAAGCAGTGAAAATGAGCAAGGAAACAGTGAGGAGGAAGAGGTGAAAAGTAGTGATGATGAAGAGCAGCAAGCTAGTGGTGATGAAGAGCAAAAGGAAAATGTTCAAAGCAGCGATGAGGAACACCACAGTCCTCAACAAAGTCATGAAACCAATCAAAGTGACAGTGACAAAGAACCTCCCAGCAAAGCAGTGATCATGATGCCAACCCACACAGAATCTAAGGAGAATCGTGAAGGAGGTGACAGCATGCAAAGTCCCAATAAAGACAGTCCTAATGAAGGAAGCCCTCAACAAACTCAAAACAGTAATGAGGGTAAACAAGGCAGTCTATAGGAAGACAATAAATATGGTCAAGTAGAAGAAAGGGATGATGAATCTGACATCCCTAAAGAACATATTTTAAAAGGCATTGATGAGGTTGAAGGCAACATATATCAAGAGGTTCAAAACAACGATAAAGGTGAATCTGGCAGCCCCACACAAACTCAAAACAGTGAGTAGGGTAGCAAAACAGTTGATGATGGAGGAAACAGGGTAAAGGACCAGGTTGAGCAAGTGCAAGTAATGAAACCTCCTCTCTCTCCTCCTCAACATAGCCAGGAGCATGTGCTAGCTACCTCTCCTAAGCAAGGGGCCATGAATCTTCCTCCAAAAGTGGTGAAGCCTAAAAAAACCAAATCCACAAAGAAGAAAATGACTCTAGTAATGACTAGAAATGTCACTAGAGTGCTAAGGAGCAGAGGAAAATTTCCTAAGAAGAGTATTGTTGAATTTCCAAAGAGAAAAAGGACAAATAAGTCTACCCAAAGCAAGGGTAAAGAAAAAGTTAAACAGCAGGAGAGTAGTCATGAAAAGGAAAGGGAGTTTGACATCATACAAATAGACACTGATGCTGGAGATGATGAGGCTAGAACTCTTGAGTCTCTTTCTCTAAATAGAGAAGCCCAAATTCATGACTTAGAAGCTGATCTAGAAAGGTCAAAGGACCTCATACATGTTCTACAAATGCAAAATAAACAAATGAGTGGTCAAATGGTAGTTTATGAGGCTTGGACATTCAAATACCAAAGGGAAGCCTACAAAGCACAAGTCACGCTTCAAGAGTATATGGGAGAATTTGATGAGAGTGAAGAAGAAGAGCATCTAATAAGAAAAAGGCCTAGGACTATGGGTCTTAGGAAAGCTTTGGAGAAAAAGGAGGAAGAAGAAGTAGCCCTTGTTCGATCTTATCCTCTCACACAATTGCTCGCCCAAGAAATAGAAAATGATAAAGAATCATGGCTTGAAAGAGCCAACAAGCATTTGGAGGATAAATTAGAGAAAGCAAACAGAGACTTGGATCTGCAAAGGAAGATGACCGGGCACTACAAGAAGTTGAACCAAATTGCCCAAAGAAAGCTCAAACTTGCTCAAGAAAGGCACAAAACAACCTGAAAGAGGCACCCGGTAGAAAAAGTGGAGAAAGGCATATCTAGGCTTGAAATCTTGGCCTCAGCTTCCTTGCATGTTTCTAAGAAGCCATAAGGGGGTTTCTCGCCAAAATTGAGCAAATTTTGACATGATTTTGTTTTTTGTGTGTTTTGGCCCTAATTGCACATTTTTCTAGGCGCTGCCATGGGTGCTGGGAGCATCCTCAACTCATGAAAGTCATTTTTTTGGATGGCTTAAATTTGGGGGCAGCTACTCACAAATTTTCAGATCCAAAGGAGGTGTTTTTCCCAAAGAGGAAAAAGTCAGTCAAAATTCACCTTTCTGCCTCACATATCAGCAGATGAGACCCCCCTAGGTTTTTTCACTCAGTCCACCTTTTTACATACTTCTAGGGATCCGTTTTGGAAAAATTAAGTAGTTCCAAAAACTAGACATCTAGGGCTTTCCAACTAGCTATCACAGGCCTCGTTTTGACATCGGGAGGTCCCTCAAACGTTGTTTTCAAAACAGGATTCTTTCTGCTGCTACGCTCCTGTAGCATTTTGGCTAAAAAGGCAGTTTTCTGAATATGCTCCTCCAAATGTGCGTTTAGCTATTTTTATCACCATGTCAGTGATTAAAATTCAATTTTCTTTCTATTATTAGCTTAAATAGATATTTTTGAAGATATTTTGTGCCTTGGGCTTTGCAAAGCCTCAAGGACAAAATCATATATTTGTAATAGGCCAATGGCCTTCTAGATGCTCTTGGATAGTTTCTTTCTCTTTGGCCCATATATTCCAAGAGATTTCATTGTAAAAAGGGGGCTGAACTTGATGTTATAGAGCAATAAATAGTATTACAAGCTTTTGAAGAAATACTTTGTCTCATGAAGTGGATGATTTCTTGTTTGTCTTGGATGGTGGAAGAGGATTGTTTGTAGGATTACATGGCTTGGTGAA
The DNA here is from genome assembly GCA_034641835.2 of Pinus albicaulis. Lineage (NCBI taxonomy): Eukaryota > Viridiplantae > Streptophyta > Pinopsida > Pinales > Pinaceae > Pinus > Pinus albicaulis. Next base: position 1,312,162,659 of record CM076581.1, on the reverse strand, counting down.
TGGTATAGTGTTCCTTATTTGTTATGTTTCCTTAGTTTATCATACATGTTTTCATGCTTCTTTCTTGTTGTAGGTCAGTAAATATTAGATTTGAGACATGCCCATGGAGGCAGCTCAAGTTTCCTGATTCATTACAGCTTCTATGTTTTTCTTCTTTCTTGGTTATGTCAAATAATTCTTAACTGCTCTTTGATACCGTAAGAACTTGTTATAAATTTCATTAATGGTTATTATATATGCTATCTAGTATGATTCACGGTATGCCCTGCTTACTCATAGCTAACCAAAACCCCATCACTAAAACCTTTTTATGAATATTTGATTGTCCTAGTTAAACCAGAGAGGTCTTGTTTCAATCTTGCCCTTTGCCCATGCTCTGCAATATTAGGTCAAAGTTCCTGATAGCTCAAAATATGATGTTTAGGAGTTCCCTCTTCATAGATTGAGTTGTTTGTTTGTCTTGTTTTTTTTCCCAAAAGTCTGAAGGTGATTTTCCCAAAGTTAGAGAGTCTTATACTTCTATGTATCACCTGATTGTTTTATTTCTGCATCTATCAGTTTGAGTTTCATTTATAGTGATTAATGGTTAGCCTTACCACATGAATGTTTGATGTTTAAACTATTTATGCTTAAAACCTCTTTGTCCTTCACAAACTTAGTGTCCATCTCATTTCAATTTCATCCAAAGAATCCATTTATCTCGATCAAATCGGCCCTGCAATATACCTTGTCCACCATTTGAGATAGTCTCGACCTTTTCGACCCCATAGCCCAGTTGATCTGACAAACTTTTATCTATTTATCCTTTGATCAGTTCTCCCTCAAAAAACCTAAAACAACCAAAACATACTTAACAACTAGCTTAAAAATCAAATACATGAAAAGCAAACAAGTTTACATCCTTTGCATAATAGAGAGAGCCCTCTCTGAGTCTAGGAAGGCTAGGTCCTAGGGCTCCAAAGTTGGTTTGATGTTACCCTGTCATTTGGCTTGCCAATCTTCCAATCATGGGACCCTAACAGATTCCACAATAAAGGTTTTTGTTAAGTCTGGCATAGCTAAGACTAGTGCTAGGCACATTACCTCTTTAAGATGTTCAAAGGTCTTAGTTGCTTCAGGAGTCCATGAAAATGCATCTTTCTTCAATAATGTTGTTAGAAGTGCTGCTATTCTCCCATAATTCTTAACAAACTTGTGATAATACCCTGTTAACCTGAGAAATCCACACAACTTCTTTATGTTTGTTGGGACTTTCCATTCTGTAATGGCTTTAATTTTGTTAGGGTCTACCTTAACACCCCCGTGAGATACAATATGACCCAGATATTCCACCTCTTGTACTCCATATAAACATTTGGATGTTTTTTCATATAATTGTTTCTCCTCCAATAGTTTGAGCACCTTGCCAACATGTTGAACATGATCCTTCCAAGACCTGTTGTAGATTAGTATATTATCAAAAAATACTAGCAGAAATTTTCTAAAGAAGGGTTTGAAAATGGAATTCATCAACCCTTGAAATGTAGAAGGTGCATTGGTAAGGCCAAAAGGCATGACCAAAAATTCATAATGACCCTCATGAGTTCGAAATTTTGTTTTCGGAATATCTTCAACCTTAATTCTAATTGATGATATCTTGAACAAAGATCCAACTTGGTAAAATAAATTTCTCCATGTAATTCATCCAATAATTCATCAATCACAGGAATGGGAAATTTATCTTTAATAGTGAGCTTATTGAGCTCCCTATAATCCAGACACATGCGCCATGATCCATCCTTCTTGTGCACCAATACTACTAGAGCAAATAAAGAACTTTGACTAGGTTGAATTATACCAGCCTCTAACATTTCTGCAATCATACATTCAATTTTACTCTTTAGGACATAAGGATATCTGTAAGGCCTGATGTTTGGAGGAACAATTCCTGGAATCAAATGAATAGCATGACCATGATCACGAATAGGTGGGATTCCTTTGGGAGTTTCAAACACCTTGGAATGATTGTCCAAGACTTTTTGGAGATCTGGAGAAATAAATGATTTTGATGTTGGAACTTCTAGTGTGCATAATTGTGCAATTACACCTCGTTGTTCTTTCTTCAGAAGCTTTGTCATGACATTATAGCTTATTATATTTCCTAGCTTCCCTACGATACCTCGTAATTTGATTTCCTTTTCTTCCAAAAAAAATTTCAAGAAAAGTTCTTGAAAATTAAAAGCTGTCGTCCCCAAAGATTGTAACCATTGTACTCCTAGTACAACATTAGCACCTCCCATTGGGATGGAAAGCATTGGAATATTAAATACATATTCCCCCATGGCTAGCTTGATATTATGGCACTTTCCAAAGTAATTTATAGTTCCTCCATTTGCAACCATCACTTGACATTCTGGTGCTGGGTGGAAACATTTCAATTCCTTGGCTACCTTACAATAAATAAAATTATGGGTACTACCCAAATCAATCAACACTATTACCTTTTTCTTCTTGATATGTCCTTCTATCTTGAGAGTTTGAGAAGTGGTAATTCCTTCCAATGCATTACACGATATGGTAAAACTCATTTCTTCTTCTTCTAGGGTTGGTTCCTGGTGTATATCCTCTTCTTTTGAAGTTTCTTGTTCATTTTCTTCCTCCTCTTCACAATTTATGTAAAATAATTTCTCCTCGGCACACTTATGACCTTTAGCATATTTTCTATCACAACTGTAGAAAAGCCATTTTGCTGTTTTTTCTTCCAATTATTGTGGTGTCAACCTTGTAGGTTGTGGAAGTCTAGGAGTAGCAACACTTCCATCTTTATAGATGTGAGTGGTAGGCTTCCTTATCGCAATAATTTTATATTCATTTTTCTTGCCAACCTGAATTCCTTCTCCAATGAATCAGGTTCCCAAATGCAAACTTCATGTTGGATGTTATCCTTTAAGGTCCATATGAAGGCATCAATCATGTGTTCCTCTGGAATATTAGTTACCCTTATATTCAATTTTTGGAAGTCCTCAATGTGCTCCACCACTGAACCCTTTTGTTTGAGATTTATCAATTGGCTATAGAAGGTGTTGCTCTTTGTATCCTCATAATGTGCTATCATTTCCTCCATAAAAATTGATGAAGTGACAATTTTTTTATGGGAGAAAAGCCATCAATACCATACAAATGTATTTTGTTCTAAATGTAAAGTTGCAATGCATACCTTTTGTGTGTTTTGCACATTATTGAGATCAAAATATTTCTCTATCTATAGTATCCATGTTACGGGATCCTTGCCATCAAACTTTCTCATATCCATCTTTGGAATATGGTGGTTCTTCAATCCAACATTAGAGTTTATGAAATCATGATTAAAATTTATTTTGTTCTCATCATGAGTTTCCTCTACTATCGTTTCGCCATTAGGAATAATTTCTTGTATCAATTTTGACAAACCTTCCTTCAAACCTTCCATGTCTTCCTTCAAAACTTCCATTTTTTCTTCCATACCATTCTTCAAACCTTCCATGTCTTCCTTTAAACCTTCCATTTTTTCTTCGATACCATTCTTCAAACCTTCCATGTCTTCCTTCAAACCTTCCATTTTTTCTTCCATACCATTCTTCAAATCATCCATCGTAGCTTCCACGCCTTCCTTCAAACCATCTATCTTAGCTTCAATGCTTTTCTTCAAAACATCCATTTCATTTTTTTTTGCTCTTTGCGAGAGCGAAATTTGGTGCACTTGCTCTTGTAATTTTTATATGTCATGTTGCATTTATTCATCTTCATGAGCCATAGTAGAGCCTTCTGAAGGCTTAATGGGTGTTGAATTATTTTTAGGGTGAATTTTAGAACCCAATACTGATATATATTCTACAATATGCCCTTGGATTCAATTCAAATTGATTCTTCAAACAAGACTTATGCAATTCGGGAAAAAAAAATACACACCTTTTTCTTGCTTTTGAGGAGCTCGATATTGAAATTGAATTATCTCTGTGATTTTGGATCTTCAATATCTAAAATTTGGCCCTGCAGTATCACTATGAATCATCTTTAGAATGCCACAGGTCTAACCTGATTTGGATTCTTCAACGAAAATTTATGCCCAATATCCCACAATGACCTAATTATGGAATGGTTCAGTAGAGTGAACTTGTATGACGTGCCATGTGTCATTGTTTCCGCCTTCAGATCTGAAATTGATACACAGGAAACTAAAATCCGTGTACTTATGACGACTTTTTACATAATTCCAATATGATGCTCAGAGAGAGAGTTATGATGATTTTTCCACGATCACCTCTTTGAGATGAAATTATGGGGCCTGAACAAACCCTAACTTCCACAGATCATATCTCTGCAAATATTCTGAACCAAGATCTGAAATTTGTATAAGAAGTTCCACAGGATTTTGGCTTCTCTCTGTAAAAATTTTAGCTTTTTAACCTTCGTAGAAAATAATTTATAGTGCAAATGCCATAATGACCTGTTTTAGGTGAAATTCGAGAGCCTAAAACAACCCTAACTTCCACAGATCATATATTTGAAACTATTGTGAACCAAGATCTGAAATTTTTATACTACGTTCCTTGGGGGTTCATATTCTCTCTGTAAAAATTTCAACTTTTGAACCTTCGCAGAAAAAAAGGTTATAGTGAAAATTCCACGATGACCTGTTTGGAGGAGCAAAACCCTAGAATCCAAAGCTCTGATACCAAATGTTATGAAATCAACTCCAAAAATATAAGAAAAGAGAGATCAACGCCTTAGAAATAAGTCACTTCGAGGGTGAAACCTCCAATACATTACATAAATGAACAATTCTTGGATGATACAAATGAAAAAACCTCCTTTCTATATATAGGAGTCCATGGGGCCACAATGTAATCCTAGCCGACCTAACAATAATAATATAAGGGCACAATAATAACAATATGGGGGTTACAGGGGTACAACAATAACAATAAGGGGATTACACTAACTACAATAAGGGACTATAATAGTAATATAGGGACCTAACATACAAATTTGTGATGCAATTTCACTAGCCTAAGAAACCATTCATTCCATCAAGTCACAAAAATTCATTTCCATAGCCCTAAAATTGGATCTCCCTAAAGAATTTGATACGTTCAACTGGATGTTCCTTAGGTTGGTTTTACTCATGCTGGGAAGGGTCTCAAATCCATAAAATTGATAATGGGGTGGCTTCATCCTTTGTTTTTCTCATTAATGGATCTCCCTCGCATTTATTCAAGCTTGCTTGTCGAGGGTTGTGATAAAATTGTATACTTCCTCCTCTTCTTTTTATTTTGGTACTTTAAGGACTAAGTACATTTATTCATGAGGCTAAACCCTACAAAATTTTTAAAAGCGTTGAAGTGGCTCCCAATAATTGCCTATCCCACCTTATTTTTGTTGATGACATCCTTATCTTCATGGAAGGAATGATGAAGGAATTAATAATAGTCATCAATCACTACACTCTTTTGTGAAAATATGGAAACGATGATTAACAAATAGAAATCTTGATTTACTTCCCATCTCCTCTTAAATTATAACTCCTCCCTACTTTGAAACTCTTTCCCTAGCCCCAAAAATCATTGGACGATGGTTTCAAGTACCTAGGATTCTTCCTTAAGAAACTTAGATATAGACACATTGGTTGGTCAGTGTTGTTTTAGAAAATTGAATCACGAATCTCATCCAGGGAAACAAACTTTCTTCTATAGGAGGCAAGGTTATTCTAATCAAGACAATTCTTAAAAGCATACGTGCACTAGTGTTCCATTGCATATGTCCAAAATACATTGTTACTAAAATCTAGAAGATGCATGTCCAATTCCTTTGGTCTATTTCAAATCATTATGGTGGAATTCCACTAATAAATGGAATAAAATATCCCTTCCAAAAATTTTGGGGCCTTCAAAATCATTTTCAACTTTAGTAAAGCCCTTGCTTCATGTAGCTTATGCATTTGGTACCCAATTCCTCTCTTCGGGGAATAACGCAAAAATCAAAATACCTCTTTTCTATCTCCTTCCCAAATTGGTTTAGATAACCTAAAATATTGTCAAAGGGATCCAAACTCTATAAAGTGATAGTCCTTGCCTTCCCCGTCATTGGAAATTTGATTGTAGGGCACATCAAGTAGTGAAATCATATGAAATTAGGACTGAACATGTTGCTTAGCTTAGGAAAAGGATACAGATTGACAAATAACCTCATTGATTGCCTACACCAAGCATATTATGTAATATTAGACATAAAAGCCCAAACCCCTCATGGATAAGGATAGAAAATATGGAAGTCGACCACAAATCTAGAGCTAGTTGATCCATAAATTATGAGAGAATCTTATATCAAACTTCTTGTTTCAAATTTCAAAGGGTTAAAAGATGTTAATTTTCCACTATTCTATGCTATTAAAATCACTTAGCCCAATTATTCCTTTAATTAGAAGTCACTTTTTAAACATAATTAATCTCCCAATAACAATGAGCAATTGTGGATATAATAGTATATCCAAGATGAAATAGAAGACAATCAAAAGCAATAACAAGAGACACAAGATTTGGTCAAAGACCAGGGAGAAAACCCTTTCAAATTATTCTTCTATTTTATTTTCATCAAATTTTCAACAAAAATATTACAAAGTTTCAATTCATTAATGAATATTCAAAGGTAAACAACTTTGACTATCCAACAATTCACTAACCAATATCCAAGAGATGAGCCCAAAAGGCAAATATGGTCAAATTCAATGACAATTGTTAGTATGAAGAATTTTAGGTGTACCAAACACCTCAATTCAATTATTGGTGAAATCTAACCCTAACAATCGTCGATAACATGTTAATTCTCTTTAAATAGGCAAACATAATGTTAGAAACCTTGAAAAAAATATGATTTGCAAAACATAAAGAAGCACATAACAATGAAAAATGCAATAGAAACCGAATGGAAATGTAAATAAATTGAATTTTTTAAAATAAAATTGATTACACATTGTGAGGAGAATAATAAGACTTGGATCTACGATATCCCCCTCTGTGGGATGGTTTTTTTTACCTTGTGCTTCAAATAAAATGTTCTCTCTCTCAATGGATGCAATGGGGAAAAGAGAAAATGATGGCTTAAACTCAATAATGGTGTTAGCCATCAGTAAAAATTTTCATAAGAAAATGATGGCTAACACAGGCTTGAGCCTTCAAGAGATTTTTTCATACAAAACTGCTCATTCTTGAAGTCTGTTGTTCCTTACCAGTTGTTGTTCCCTAATTGTTGTTCTTTAAATACTGTGCCTTAAAAACAGTGATGTTCCCTCCAAAAAATCCACCAAGAAAACCTGTTGTTCCCAAAGAAATCTGTTTTCTAAAAAACCCCTTGTTCCCCTTCATTTACTCTTCATTCTCTTAAAATTCCTTTTTAAACCATGAAATCCCTTCTAAATGGTTTAAAACCATTATTTTTCACTCTACAAAAACCTGAAAAACCCACAAAAAACCCATTAAAAACCTTTAAAAACCTCCCCCACCCCTTTTAGGCCTTAGACCCTCTAGTGCTTAACCTTCTACTCCTTTACTTCATATGCCCTCACGCCCGTGACGGGGCGCTAATCACTCATCGCATCGCAACTTTATATCACATCGCATTGTTGTTGTTCCTTACCTCGCTTCCCCTTCCCCACCGCCGATGGGATAAACACCCTGCCCTTAAAACCCCTGGTCATATATTGCTATATAGGACCATGTCCCGGGCCTAACCTTAGCCTTCATCGCATCGCTCCATCGGCTTGTCCCTTCCCCTTTTCTTTTCCCCTCCGCGGTGATATGCCGATGCGATAAGCTCTCCCCTCCTCAACTCTTGGTCACCTTGTTCCCCACAAGACCACACGCCTACCTATTCCTCCATCCTCCGCGACAACTCCCCACCATAGATCTTATAGATCCGACGGTCTTCATTAATCCCGAAAACTCAAGTCCATCGGGGCCTACCATCCACTGCATAAAGGGCCCATCCAATCATATGCTGACACTTGGTTTTCACTTTAATTTTCGCTCGAGCAACTCTTCCATTGCGCTCGGTCCGCACCGTTGGATCTCATCCCACTCATCCAACGGTCTATGATCCATATCGCGCAATTTTCGCATCCAGAGTTTAACACTCCAAATTCAAGTGATACCGGCGGTATTGAGAAAGCCATGTGGCACAATACAACTGGATTGTGTTCGATTCGGCTGAAACCATTTACCACTCCAACATCGTGTGAAAACCACCCATGGTATTTCAAAAACCTCCAAACCTCATTTTCGCTCCAATATTCAAAATTAAACATGTTTTCGCAGGTTTTTCCCGCAGAACCTCCTCCATCTACATTTTTCCCTCCTCACTGCTCTTTCCACCCTCCGCCAGCCTCTGTAAGCAGTTTATCCAACGCCATAGGATTTTATTTAATTATTTATTTATGTTGCAGGTTTTTAAAGGCGGCTTAAGCATTGAAAAGTCCTCCACAGCTAGATCAGTAGCGGAAACCCCCCGGAATGATGATCCTTGGGGTTTAAAAGTGTAAAAGGAAATTTACGGGGTTTATGGGTGTTTATCAGTGCTCTATTAAAACTGATAAAACAAATGAAAACCTCAGCATGCCAAGATACATGTTCATAGAAAATAAGGTATATGCATAAAGACAAAGGATTAATAGTCAAAAGCATAGTTAAAAGCAAAATATCAGTGTTTAAAAAGGGTTAAAACAAGACAGATCAGCAGAGAAGAAGTCAAAGCCACATCACTGAAGCAATTATTCCACCAAAGGGACACCTGCAGTCTGATTTACTTTTCAAAGACACTTTGACAACCATTCTTATGACAAAGTCTCATTAAAACTGTCGGAACAATTATTAAGCAGGCATGGGGCTACAAAACCCAAAAGGGGACAGTTACCTGTTCCAGAATTTGGACAGTGTAATTCAACCAAGGTTATCTACAAAGAACACCCTTCTGAGTTATTTTCCTACCTACCAGATATGCACTAAAGAAAGGAAAACTACTAATTCGGTACCATTAGTTAATGCAAGGTTTATTAAGCAGAATGGGCAAGAAATTAATGTAACATTTATGACACAGAATGGGCATTCGAATGCTTTTCTCCTCTGTTTTGATTGACCATTAAGACCATCTCTGTCACCACTCCTTCCCGTTCATCTATAAATCCTATTCGAACTCTCATTGTAAAAGGTTGGCACTTGATGAATTCTAAAGTAATACATAGACTATTGTTTTGAAGAAGTCTGGATGTCTTTTCTTTTCTATTGATGAAGGAGGTTGGACCATTGGATCCCTGAGCTTGGTTTTGGTGAAGTACTCTCTATTCGTTAATGTTACTTCCTATTTTTTCCACTTTGTTCCATTATTCTGTGCTTGCAGTAGAGTAAAAATCTTAGGCTAAGAAATGTCTCCTAGAAGCACCTTATGTCTGTTTACTTTTCACTGCCTATATGTTTTCATCTGCTGAAGGTTTGCTTAGTAGTTTGACTGCGTTGAAACTCTTAAGCTTGTTTACCTCAGAATAGTTAAATAGTTGGTATCAAGGTAGAATTATGGTTTGTCTTGTCTGCTTGTTGCCTCTTGAAAGCTATTTATGAAAACATCCTTCAAACTTTATTGTCTGCAGCCTGACAGAGAGGATTTGTTCTAATCTTTCCCTCTGTTTTCTTGCTGAGATAGTCATATTTGAAGGTCTTCGTAATTGCAGTCTTAGATGTTGGGGTGTTACCCCTTTTTATGGATGCAGTTATTTGTGTTTCTTATATGTTTTCTAATTCCTTTAAGTGAAACAATTTGAAGAAACAAAGTATTCCTCTCCTTCTTTGTCTTACTTGAAAGTTTGTCTTGTTTATGTTGTCTGCATAAAGCATGTTGGTAGAATTCAGGGATAGCCTTGGCTATTGATATTCCTTTATGTTTAGATAGTGTTGCAAGTGTAGAAATTTGCTGAATAATGATTAATTATCCACCGAGACTATCCTGGTCACATACTATTTGAACTTCATACACAACACATAATCTCTTCCACTCAACCAACTCATATCATCACACATGCGGAAATAAAATCAAGCGATAACACATCAAATCATCATACACATTAACACAGTATGTATGGGGAAAGCTTATAGCTGAAAACCCCACAGCTATTGTGTATATTATAATGGATAAATCAAGTAACAAACTCAGTACAATACTCCTCACAAGTACTCAGTACTTTCTCATGAAGTTACTCACAATCTAGCTCAGTTTTGAACAGGTTACTGGTTCAAAACTCACCGCCAATTGCCTTGCCTCTAGTGTGTGTTTCAATGCTATGGGATGGCCTCTTTATATAGATAAACCACCAGCCTGAACTGCGCAATCCTCATGGGCTTACTCCACCTATCTGTGTGTTGCAAATAGCAACAGTATAGTCACAACTGATAGCTAACTCCACCCTTTCATCTACCTCTTTCACTGGTCTCCACTGAACTGATCATGCACTATAGTGAACTGATGTGTTCTTGAGTTGAACAATGAGTTACTAATTAATGAATTAAATAATATTTAATTCACTCCACTCATAACTAATTGATTAGCTAGTTAAACTAATCTCAATCAGTTCAACTAAAATAAACAGAACACAACTTCACTAGCTGTCTCATTAACTCCTCTAAACTTCTGCCACTGAAGTCCAACTGAAGTCAACCATGCATGATGCCATCAAACCCTTTGGAACCACGTGATTCCTCTGTCAGATGCATGAGCCACTTCTGTAGCTCGAACTGAAGTGCTCCAAGAGAGTAAACTGCTGTTTATAGTCTAAATATTATTAAGGGTAAATAATATTTGACTTCCCTGTTTTAAGGAGAGGCAGTCTAAAAATAGACTTCGACCTCTTTGAACTCAAAAATAGAGTCTCATCTATTTTTACCAACATGACACATACTTCAAGAATCTCAAACTGGAATCCCCGAACCATGCTCCATATGTCTAAAAATAGACATAGTCTAAAAATAGATTTTGCGCCAGAATTTGCCTACGGGCCCACTTAGTGAAGGCGACTTCATTTCACTAAGCTCCATCATCTTGCTGCATTTTCAACAGCAAGTCCCTTCATCGAAAGGTATACATGATTAAGGAGTCTTAACAACCCTTAAAAACTCTACTTTTCCTTCCAAATCCTTGATGTTCATCTCATACCCCCTATATGATTCCACATATCCTTTGAATAAGTTAGATTTGCCCTTTGATTTCCGAAATTCATCAATCAGAACTGTCTAGATTTCCACATGACTCCATTTCCCAATGACTTATAGATTTTCACACTCTATCTATGCTTCCTAGATCATTTATGTACCAACCAAACATAAACAAACAAATTTGTACTTCATAACTAGCCTAAAATCAACCTCTTAAAAGCATCAAGTTATATCCTTACAAACATATTGAGAGATCCCTCTCTGAGACTAGGAGGGCTAGATCTTAGATCTAAAAAGTTTGGTTTATATGTTGCCTTGTCATTTGGTTTGCCAACCAGCCAAATCATAGGACACCAACATTTTGGCGATCATGGTGGGACGTTTCTGAGTAAAAGTCCCTAAAGAAAACACTCAATATTCATTTAAGTGAAATTAGCCTTCTTCAAGCACTACCAGCATAACGATGATCGTGATAGGACCTGTCTGAATCAGTGGAAATCTAAGTAACCCTTAGGATTATGAGATTCCCTTATCAAGCTTTGAAGAAGTCAGCTAGTGAGCCATAGAGTAAACTCTATTTGTTTCACCACCTTAGCTAAGTTTTGAAACAAGTATAGGGCACTCTCACAACCATAGAACTACAAAAACTCAGAAAACCCCAAAAACATTAGATTTGTTTCATAATAAACATTGGTGGTAGACCATAAACATTTTACCTTCAAAAACTAAATTTCCACCTGGCGACTCCACTAGCCCAAGTAGGCTTGTTATTCCACTACTACGCCTGATTTCTTTAGGTTGACCAACCTTGAGGGAATCCGAAATCCTATTCTCAGGCTACGAAAAACATTGTGAGAGGAGAGCCTTTGAAAGATTTTGAATTTTGAAGCCACTCCAAGTTTTGAAGTTGAAATTTGGCTTCACATAGGGTCAATACTAGATCCCATCCAGATCCTAATCCTCCCACTATAATTGACAATCCAGAGAAGATTTTGTGGCAGACTTCTATATCTTGACAATCAATTACCGATAGGACCATCCCAAGAACAAGATCTGTCCTTGAAAACCTCACAGTCTTGAAGAACCCTCACTTTGACTTACCTCATACAGAGAAACTATTTAGAAATAAGTCTCAAAGTGATTTAAACTGAGTTGACTTTGAAAGCACAGATTTGCAACAGATCAATAGCAGAGAAGCCTCGCCTTCTACTCCACTTGACTCCCAGCTTATGCTTCACCTCAGCTCCTTCCATAACAAATCTGCTCATCATCAGTTTGTTGGCCCAAGTGTTTCTTCCACTCTTGTACACACATACACTATTCAAAACACTCTAGCTCAGCCCACTTTCCCTCTGGTAAATCCACCTCCATTGAATCCCCCATTATTTCCCATCATGGCAGCGTGGTATGCTCCACTAGTGTTACCACAACCTCTGGTTCCTTTACCCAATGATTATCAGTCCAAAATTCCCCACTTCACAGGAAATGAATCCACTACTGCTCAACAACATGTAGACAAGTTGAATGATGCCTTTAATTATATGGAAATAGAGGATGAGACCATTAAGATGAGAATATTTGCCCAAAGTTTAGGAGGAGAAGCCAAGAAATGATTTAAAGGCCTAACTCCTAAGAGTATAAATGACATCCCTTCTTTACATCAAACATTCATAAACAAATGGGAAATGAGGAAGAACCCTCTCCAAATACTTTCATATTACAACAACCTCAAAAGAAACATTGGGGAGAGTGTTCAAAGTTATTGCACTAGGTTCAATAGTGTTTATAACACCCTACCCCCAGATTTGAAACCTCCACAAGGCTCGGCTTTGGCCAAATTCCCTAAAGGATTTGATCCCGAAATGGCCTATCAGATAAGAGAAAGGGATCCCTTAACTTTAGAGGACATGCAGAAGGGAGCTCTTAGTGTGGAAGCAAATCTGATTGAGAAGAGAGCTAGGATGAGGTTTGAAAAGAAAGTGACATATAGGGAAGACACTGCACCTTCTACATCTGACTCCAAATTAGATCATCTAACCAAGGACATGGATAGGTTAGAAAAAATGATGGAGAGGTTGGCTGTCCAAACAAATGCTCAGAATAAAAACCAGCCTCAAAACCAAAACCAAAACATTAGGAGAAATCCCAATCAATATAGGCATAGAGACAATGACCAACAAATTAGGACTCCCTTCCAACAAAACTATGTAGAACAAGTGGATGAAGGGGAGACTGATAGGCTGGGAGAAGATCATGTAAACTTGATAGGATCTGATGGCATAGATGATATCTTCCTCACTGAGGAAGAACAGGGATTTTTCTCATCAGAACAAAATGAACATAATCGTGAAGAGTCTGAAGATTACAGGTTGGGGTTGGAAAACACAATTATGGAAGTTCATAGACAATATGAGCTCAGAAGCAAAAAGAACCCAGAAATCTCTAATGAAAAAAACACTAACACTGCTGTAGGAAGAACCTCAGAGAACCAGCCTAAAAAATCAACAAATAATACCAGCACCTTGGCCAAGAAAACTGATCAAAACAAAGACAAAAATGGCCAAACAAGTGCGCACAAGAGCTGCCCTAGTACTTCTACTAGTGACCCTATCAAAATAGTTCCAACTACTAATTCGAATAAAACTCAGTCAGCCAAAGCTGCTGAAAGAAACATAAGGGAAAAAATATATGTGAATATGCCAAAAGTAAAACTTCCTTTCAATCTCGAAGGTGAAATTTCCAAGATCAAAATTAGCATGCCTTTGGCTGAACTGGTAACTCAGGAAGTGTACAAAAATCAAGTTCTGAAAGCTCTGAATATAAACATCGATACTAATACTTTAAACATGACAAATGACAAACTAGAACTATTGTTTGGTCCTAGAATTGAAGGAAAATACCTAGAAGGGGCTGTCCCTCCCTTTTATGTTAGTCTAAACGTACATGATAAGATACTACACAACACCATGCTAGACTCCGGAGCATCACAGAACCTTATGCCCAAAGCAGTAATGGAAAGCCTAGGCTTGGAAATTACTAGACCCTATAAAGACTTATACTCTTTTGATTCAAGAAGGGTCAAATGCTTGGGATTAATCAAAGATTTTTGTGTTAACCTGTCACAGATTCCTACAAAAAGCTTAGTGATGGATATAGTGGTAGCTGACATTCCCTCAAAATATGGCATGTTGTTGTCTAGATCATGGGGAGCCAAAGTTCAGGGAAGCCTTCAAATGGATATGTCCTATGCCACCATACCAGTGTTTAGTCAAACTAGAATATTATATAGGGAATCCCTCATGAAATACATGGTGAGAAGCAAAGACAAACCCAACAACATGCCTGTTTATTCCACACATTCAGACCTAGATTCCTTTATCTTGTTCAATGAAGATGAAATCACCCAACAAGAAGAGGAAAATAAGCAAGAAATTAGTGCACCATAACATTCAATTTTTTCTTTCACTCAACCACGAGATGCCTCCAATCTCAGCAACCTTGGGCAGAAAAAGAAAAAAGAAAACGAGATAGAAACACTTTGGAAAATGAGCTTTGATGGCTCTTGCAGTAAGGCCAGTTCAGGGGATGGTGTATGGATACATAACACAAACAAGGGATACTCCTATAAACTAGATTTCCCATGCACAAATAACATTGCAGAATACAAAGCCCTCATTCTCGGCTTACATTTGCTCAAAGACTTAGAGGTTAAGAGGATATCAGTCCAAGGGTATTCTGAGTTAATCATCAAGCAAATCAAAGGGGAATATTCAACCAAAAACCCCAGGCTCAGAGAATATAGGAACGCTGCCCTTGATCTCCTTAAAACCTTTGAAAAATATGAACTCATTTTCATACCAAGAGCTCAAAACCATCTAGCCAATGAACTTGCCTTTGCTGCCAGCAATTGCCAAACGCCATAGATAAATGAAAAATTCAATATAAAGGTAAAGAACAGACCAGCAGTGCCTGACAAGGAATATTACTAGCAAGTGTTTGAAAATGATAAACACATAAATGAGTTCTTGCAATCAAGGAATGAATTTTCCACAGCAACACCAAGTTCCAGCCATGAAAAAGATTGTTGCAATGAGGATCAAACCCCTGAAACAGGTCCATCCCCATTTGCTGATATAAATCAGTTTGAGCACCTTTTAAAAGCAAAATTATTTGACAAACCAGACCAAAAAGACCTCGAAGTCCTACAATGTAAAGGTGATACCATACCAAAAGGCCTTGCACCATTAGAACAGTTATTTGATTTCAATGATGTGGCCAAAGAACCAAAAACAGAGCCTATAGAAACTGACGTTGAGGAACATAACATAGGCAGCCCCACTGAACCCAAAATGATCAAGTTGTCCAACACCCTCCCAACCCATGTCAAACAACAGTACATAGCACTTTTCAAAGAGTTCATAGATGTGTTTGCATGGGACTATAAAGATCTGAAATATTATGATACTAGCATCATCCAACATAAAATCCCCCTTAAGGAAAATCAGAAGCCTTTCAAACAGAAACTAAGAAGGATAAACCCTGTTTTATTACCTTCAGTAGAGAAATAGATCAAGAAAATTTATAATGCTGGGATCATAGTTCCTCTCAGGTATTCAGAATGGGTTTCCAACCTAGTATCTGTTAGGAAGAAGACAGGGGAGATCAGGCTTGTATCAACTTTAGGAATCTAAACAGAGCCTCCCTGAAATATAATTACCCCTTGCCAAAGATGGATCACATACTTCAGAAGGTGGTGGGGTCTAAAAGGATATCACTGTTGGATGGGTTCTCAGGTTACAATCAGGTTTTGGTTCTCCCAAGTGATCAACATAAAATCGCTTTTACTACTCCTTCGGGGACATTCATGTATGTCAAAATGCCATTTGGTTTGATGAATGCAGGGGCTACTTTCCAGAGGGCCATGGACATAGCCTTCTTAGAGGACATAGGCCATTTTATAGTCATTTACCTGGATGATATTTCTATCTTCTCCAAAACTGATGAAGAACATTTGATCCATTTAAGGAAGGTTTTTGAGAAATGCAGAAGGTTTGGCTTGTCTCTGAATCCCAAAAAGACACTCTTTGGCCTCCAAGAAGGAGAGCTGCTCGGTCATATAATCTCTGAAGAAGGGATCAAAGTAGACCCGAAAATAATTGATGGCATATTAAATATCAGCCACCCAAGAAATCTCAAAGAATTGCAATCTTTCATTGGGAAGATAAATTTTTTAAGGAGGTTCATCCCCAACCTTGCTGAGCTATTAAGAAACATCACTAATATGCTTAGGAAAGAAGTAGGTGTTAAATGGACAATGCAAGATAAACAATCATTTGAACTGGTAAAACAAGCCCTCACTCAAACACCGGTTCTCATTAGTCTTGATTTCACCAAATATTTCTATATCTTCTCCTTTGCATTTGAACATACCATAGCTATAGTATTATTGCAAAAGAATAGCATGGGGCAGGAACAACCTATATCCTTTTTTAGTAAATATTTGAGAGATGCTCCACTCAAATATAATATCATGGAGAATCAAGCCTTAGCACTGGTGAAGGCATTAAAAGACTTCAGGGTGTACATTTTACATTCACACATCATCGCCTTTGTGCCACACACTGTGGTCAAAGATACTCTAAGTCAAGACCTTGATGGAAAAAGGGGAAAATGGATTGCCACTATTCTAGAGTATGACTTAGAGATCAGGCCCACCAAACTCGTCAAAGGGCAAGGGTTAGCAAAAATCATGGCTGAGTCAAACTTCCAAGCTTTAGATATGAACATCGTTGATGTTTTGGAAGAGATAGAAGAATGCACAACACCATTCATTGAAGAGACATTCGTGAAGTCCCCTTGGTATGTTGACATCATATATGTGTTGCTTTATCTGAATGCTCCTCCTTCTTTGTAAAAAAAAAAGCTAGATTTGTTAAACAGAAGGCCTTAAATTATTGTATATTAGATGGAGTTTTGTATTGGAAAAATGTTGTGGGTATTCTACATAAATGTTTACTTGAGGTTGATGCAAGAAAAATCATGCATGAGCTACATGAGGGAGAATGTGGAGGACATCTCAACTGGAAAACCACAGAAAACAAGATCCTCAGGTCTAGATACTATTGGCCCACCCTCTTCCCAGATGCCCATAAGTTAGTCATGTCCTGCCACAAATGCCAAATCTTTGATGGCAGGAGAAAACTTTCACCACTACCTTTGCAGTCCATCAGTATTGAAGCTCCTTTTCAGCAATGGGGTTTGGATTTTGTTGGGAAAATTCACCCATCATCCTCAGCCCAACACAAATGGATCCTCACAGCCACCGATTATTTTACCAAATGGATAGAGGCCATACCCACTAGGAATTCTACTGACTCTTTCATCATCAAATTCCTTGAAACCAACATACTATCCATATTTGGTTATCCTAGGAAATAATCACAGACAATGCTGTTGCCTTCAAGTCCAAGAGGATGGTAGATTTCTACATTAAATATCAGATCACTTTAGGCCATTCTACTGCCTACTACCCCCAAGGAAACGGTCTGGCTGAATCCTCCAACAAAATTCTGGTTAATATTATCAAAAAGTTGTTGGAACAGAATCAGAAATCTTGGCATAGTAAGCTCGTCCATGCCTTATGGGCTGATAGATTGACTACTAAAAATTCCATCAGCATGTCTCCCTATCAAATAGTTTACAGCATGGATGCAGTCTTCCCAACATCTCTAGGAGTCCCAGTCATGAAACTCCTTCAAGAGGTCCAAGCTGAAGAGAATGATATGCAAAGAAGGATAAATCAGACCATTCATTTGCAATAGTCAAGAGAGGAAGTATATAAAAGGACACAAGTAGTCCAAGAAGGGATCAAGCAACTATTTGATACTAGGACCAAAGAAAATGACTTCCAAATTGGAAATGTGGTTCTGAGATGGGATTCCAAAAGGGAAGAGAAAGGGAAACATGGTAAATTCGAAAATCTGTGGAAGGGGCCATACATTATTCATTTCATAAGAGGCCACAATGCATTTTTTCTGTAGGAGCTGAATGGAGAGGAGGTGTTTGGAGGTCCTGTCAATGGCAGGATGCTCAAGCACTATTTCTATCAAGAATCTTAGTTTTTGAGTTTTTCATCCATTGTACATACCATTGCATGAGAAAAATAAAAATTTCAAAAACAATAGAGAATTTAAAAGAGAAAAGAGGACAGGTGAAAAGATGAAAGGTATAGCCCCATACCAAAAAGAGAAAATCTGAAATTGTGCAAGTTTAAATGCCACTAATTTAAGAAAAACACTGCTATTTAGTCATATAGCCTAATCATGACTAGATAGATTTCAATTTACTGCTAGTAGGTTAGTGAAAAATATTTACCAAACTTTTTAATCTCGGCTATCAGTAGAATAGATTAGGATATAAAAAAGGAATGGTTCTAATCTGCTCAAAATCTGAACCAAGAAAAAAGGAAAGAACAGCTCAAAAGTATCAAGTCCATAGCTGAAGGAAGGAATGAAAGATACTTTTTGATTTTCAGGTCTTAAACCTTCATAGTTTTGTTTCAAATTTCTGCAAATAATGTCTATGTGCAGCTTGTACATATAGCCATAGACATTACAACAAATCAAACAGCCTAATCCTGATTTGACTGTGTTTTAATTTCTGTTTTAGAAAATAGAGAATAAAATCTGCCATACAATCTAATCCTGGCAGATAGTAGCTTAGGTAGATAATTTATGAGTTCAACAGTCTAATATGAACTCATGGAAGAAAGAAGGGTAGATTTAGATTAGTTTTTCCTACTTTCAAAAAAAATAAAATGTTGATGTTCAAGGTCTGTAAGTCCAAATGCACCTTCTGAAGAGAAAATGTTAGGAAGTAGGCTGTGTAGGTAGAATGATTGGGAGAATTTGTTTGCTAATATGAAATACTGATCATCTTTTTCAAAGCAGCTTGGTCAGTGGAGAAAGTTTTTCAATGGATAAAGGCACAAGTCTGTGCATCCTAGAGATTAAAATCTGAAATTCTTGACACGTCCAAAGAGCTCCCATCCCCAAGTGGAGCCACTGTTAGCCATCAGTAAATTTTGTCATAAGAAAATGATGGCTAAAACAGGCCTTGAGCCTTCAAGAGATTGTTTCATACAAAACTGCTCATTCTTGAAGTTTTTTGTTCCCTAATTGTTGTTCTTTAACTACTGTGCCTTAAAAACAGTGTTGTTCCCTTCAAAAAATCCACCAAGAAAACCTGCTATTCCCAAAGAAAACTGTTTTCTAGAAAACCCCTTGTTCCCCTTCATTTACTCTTCATTCTCTTAAAAGTCCTTTTTTAACCATGAAATCCCTTCTAAATGGTTTAAAACCCTTCTTTTTCACTCTACCAAAACCTGAAAAACCCACAAAAAACCCATTAAAAACCTTTAAAAACCTCCTCTGCCCCTTTTAGGCCTTAGACCCTCTGTCGTTGTTCCTTACCTCGCTTCCCCTTCCCCACCGTCGATGCGATAAAAACCCTGCCCTTAAAACCCCTGCTCATATATTGCTACATAGGACCATGTCCCGGGCCTAACCTTAGCCCTCATCACATCGCTCCATTGGCTTGTCCCTTCCCCTTTTCTTTTCCCCTCCATGACGATATGCTGATGCAATAAGCTCTCCCTTCCTCAACTCTTGGTCACATTGTTCCCCACAAGACCACACCCCTATTCCTCCATCCTCCGTGACAACTCCCCACCATAGATCTTATAGATCCGACGGTATTCATTAATCCCAACAACTCAACTCTGCCGGGGCCTACCATCCACTGCATAAAGGGCCCATCCAATCATACGATGACACCTAGTTTTCACTTTCATTTCTGCCTGAGCAACTCTTCCATCACGCTGGGTCCGCACCGTTGGATCTCATCCCACTCATCCAACGGTCTACGATCCATATCACTCGATTTTCACATCCTAAGTTTAACACTCCAAAGTCACGCGATACCAGCAGTATCGAGAAATCCACGCGGCACAATACAACTGGATCATGTTCGATTCGGTCGAAACCATTTACCACTCCAACATCGCGCGAAAACCACCCATGGTATTTCAAAAACCACCAATCCACATTTTCGCTCCAATATTCGAAATTAAACCTGTTTTCGCAGGTTTTTCCCACAGAACCTCCTTCGCCTACATTTTCCCCTCCTCACTGCTCTTTCCGCCCTCTGCCAACCTCTGTAAGCAGTTTATCCAACGCCACAGGATTTTATTTAATTATTTGTTTATGTTGCAGGTTTTTAAAGGAGACTTAAGCATTGAAAAGTCCTCCACAGCTAGCTCGGTAGCAGAAACCCCCCAAGATGACGATCCTTGGGGTTTAAAAGTGTAAAAGGAAATTTACGGGGTTTATGGGTGTTTATTAGTGCTCTATTAAAACTGATAAAACAAATGAAACCCTCAGTGTGCCCAGATACCTGTTCATAGAAAAGAAGGGATATGCATAAAGACAAAGGATTAATAGTCAAAAGCACAGTTAAAACAAAGGGATTAAAGGTTAATCCAGTCAACATAAAGGACAAAAGCCCAAAGATGATCGAAAAAAGACTTAAAGCACAAATTAAAAGCAAAATATCAGTGTTTAAAAATGGTTAAAACAAGACAGATCAGCAGAGAAGAAGTCAAAGCCACAGCACTGAAGCCATTGTTCCACCAAAGGGACACCTGCAGTCTGCTTTACTTTTCAAAGACACTTTGACAACCATTCTTATGACAAAGTCTCATTAAAACTGTCGGAACAATTATTAAGCAGGCATGGGGCTACAAAACCCAAAAGGGGACAGTTACCTGTTCCAGAATTTGGACAGTGTAATTAAACCAAGGTTATCTACAAAGAACACCCTTCTGAGTTATTTTCCTACCTACCAGATATGCACTAAAGAAAGGAAAACTACTAATTCGGTACCATTAGTTAATGCAAGGTTTATTAAGCAGAATGGGCAAGAAATTAATGTAACATTTATGACACAGAATGGGCATTCGAATGCTTTTCTCCTCTGTTTTGATTGACCATTAAGACCATCTCTGTCACCACTCCTTCCCGTTCATCTATAAATCCTATTCGAACTCTCATTGTAAAAGGTTGGCACTTGATGAATTCTAAAGTAATACATAGACTATTGTTTTGAAGAAGTCTGGATGTCTTTTCTTTTCTATTGATGAAGGAGGTTGGACCATTGGATCCCTGAGCTTGGTTTTGGTGAAGTACTCTCTATTCGTTAATGTTACTTCCTGTTTTTTCCACTTTGTTCCATTATTCTGTGCTTGCAGTAGAGTAAAAAGCTTAGGCTAAGAAATGTCTCCTAGAAGCACCTTATGCCTATTTACTTTCACTGCCTATATGTTTTCATCTGCTGAAGGTTTGTTTAGTAGTTTGACTGCGTTGAAACTCTTAATCTTGTTTACCTCAGAATAGTTAAATAGTTGGTATCAAGGTAGAATTATGGTTTATCCCGTCTGCTTGTTGCCTCTTGAAAGCTATTTCTGAAAACATCCTTCAAACTTTATTGTCTGCAGCCTGATAGAGAGGATTTGTTCTAATCTTACCCTCTATTTTCTTGCTGAGATAATCATATTTGAAGGTCTTCGTAATTGCAGTCTTAGATGCTGGGGTGTTCCCCCTTTTTATGGATGCAGTTAGTTGTGTTTCTTATATGTCTTCTAATTCCTTTAAGTGAAACAATTGAAAGAAACAGTGTGTTCCTCTCCTTCTTTGTCTTACTTGAAAGTCTATCTTGTTTATGTTTTCTGCATAAAGCATGTTGGTAGACTTCAGGGATAGACCTGGCTATTTATATTCCTTTATGTTTAGACAGTGTTGCAAGTCCCTTCATCGAAAGGTATAACATGATTAAGGAGTCTTAACAGCCCTTAAAAACTCTACTTTTCCTTCCAAATCCTTGATGTTCATCTCATACCCCCTATATGATTCCACAGATCCTTTGACTAAGTTAGATTTGCCCTTTGGTTTCCCAAATTCATCAATCAGAACTGTGTAGACTTCCACATGACTCCATTGCCCAATGACTTGTAGATTTTCACACTCTATCTATGCTTCCTAGATAATTTATGAACCAAACAAACACAAACAAACAAATTTGCACTTCATAACTAGCCTAAAATCAACCTCTTAAAAGCATCAAGTTATATCCTTACAAACATTTTGAGAGATCCCTCTCTAAGACTAGGAGGGCTAGATCCTAGAGCTCTAAAGACTGGTTTATATGTTGCCTTGTCATTTTCTTTGCCAATCAGCCAAATCACACGACCCCAACAAGAATGATATGAATTTTATAGTCATTTTAACGAGAATTTTGTAGGGAATGTGATGGTAAAGTCAAAATGGCCATCTGAGCAGCAGATTTGTAGATTCTTGGAAGAACATAATATTTGGGAATCTTGAGGGCATCAAAAGATTCCTTGAGGCCCAGAAGTTGTAGGAGTCATAATTTGACAAAATTTATGTCGATTTTACACCTCTCGGCGACAAGAATCCGATAGCGATATCCATTTCAGCAGCATAGATTCCCATTATTCAGCCATTTTGTAGAATGGAGTGACGATGTCAGATTCTCAAGTGTGGATATCCTATTCTATGCCCCTCGACAACATGAATTCGATGGTGCAACCAGACTCAGCAGCTGAGCATCCATTTTTTCAACCAACTTCATTGGTTGAGGAGGTCCATTGTGAGTGATATTTTCAGTAGAGGAACGTCTAGTGGAGAGACAAGCCACTCATGTTGAGGGCACATACCCTTGTATGAAATAGAACATAATCCATATACATCATCACATATTATAGCACTATATGAAGTGACCTACACCATTTTGACATCGGGCTCGGAGACATAGTTCAAATTGGATGAACTCCATTATCAACGTCTCGTGTTCTTATGTTGTTGATGGTTGTCTTGTTTCCTCTTCTTTATGGCATGCACATATGTTCATTCATGCTCTTTTAAAATAAATTTATAATCACATCACAAAAGTAAAATTTCATGGGTAAATCTGGTAGTTGATGGACCCCAGATCAAGATGGTATAGGAGCGGTCTTCTGGCTGATTTGAATTGCAAGCATGAACAACGATTGAACATGAAACAATGGAGGATGACAAAGACATGTACGAGGCCATGCTCAGGATGTCCAAATTGGTGGACATAATGTATGACTCTTATGAGAAGAGGATGGCAGAAGAGGAGAAAGAAATATTAGAGAACGATGCTTCGTCCACATCTTCTAATGCTTATGCATCTTCTTCATCACCTTCATCATCTTCTCGTCTTCTCATCATTCGAATGAGGAGATCAATCAGAGTCTTCTCGAAGAGAATTCTGAATTAAGGAGGCTACTACGAGAAGAGAAAGAGGAGAAGAAGATATTACAACTTCAGTTTTGAGCCACAGAAGAGGCCTTAGAGAAGTTGAAGCACAACGAAGGCTTAAATAAGCCATCATCACATGTATCTGAATCAACAGTTGAGGTAAAAAAATGTTGATTTCTCTTTAGTTTCATCTTCACATGCTATTATTTCTGTTGGAAACGTGGAGATACCCATGACAGGAACTAGCATGAGGCTCCTTACCAAAATGGGGTATAAGGGAGGAGCAGTTGGTGTTAATGGCCAAGGCATAACTCAGCCATTGGAGGTTGTGCAGAGACCTCGATTCACAGGTTTGGGATACACCGAAGGACAATGCTCGAAGGTGTCAAAAGCTTCCAATACACGGTTGAAACCATTGGGGAAAGAGAAATATGGGAACACTTCACCATCATCCTACAATGCACATTGCAGAGAAAGAACTGAGGAAACCTCTTGTCACCATGATTGTACCAGAGACCAATAAGAAAGGTATAACAAGTCTCGGTATTCTAATGTTCATTTTGATTACAAGAATGTTGCTAATAATGAACATAAATCATGGCATCGAAAACCATGTATTTTTTGTGGATTACATAACCATGTATTTTTTGAGTGTTGGAAGAGAATGGCAATGCGAAAGAGGATGAGAAATGAAAGGCCTTCTCCACCGGAGGAAAAGAAGTAATAAAAGTAGGTCTCGAGGAAGAAGACTCATTACAGTCATTGCAATAGAAGTGGCCATCAAAGAGCCACGTGTTGGAGGCTCCATCCATAGTAGCATCTCAAGGAAAAAGTGTTTGTACATGAACCATTTGAAACAATTGTTCGACAAGAAAATGTGCCACAGAGAGATGACCCATTCACTTTGATAAGTGAGAGATGGTTTTTCTAGAAGTGTTAGATTTTTTTTTCGTTATTTTTTAAATCATGTGTTACATGTTAAAATGTAAATGCGATGATGTGTTTTCCATCACTTATGAAGCAAAAATGATATTTTTGGCCTTGCATCGATCACTGGGGTATTGATTACATTTGATGTAAACTTGACCACGGAGTATGGTTATAAACTCATGGTAAGTGTGGGGAATGCTTGGGTCATATATTGGTCACTTAGTTAAGCATGTAATTTGCAAATATTGTACTACAGGTTTGTAGAGGATGCATGTGTCGGCTCATCGGTTATGGCTCTGAGGGACAAAGGTGAAGGAGAATGAAGGGTGACCTTTCGGGACACTTGTGGTGCAGACAAGGTGAAAATCAGTTGCAGATTATGTTCATGCTTTTGGTGGAAAAAAATCTCCTCAGTGGGTAGGATTGATCTAGGTAGCTCCATACACCCTCAGGAGATCAAGAGGGCTCCGAAATGGTCAAAATTCAAAGTGGTTGGATTAATCTCGAACTAGGCTCAGACTAAAGTGCTCATCACCCTGATTCCAACGGTGCGAACAGATCTCCAATCCGAGCCCGTATGGATAAGTTAGAGCAATTCAAAGTTCTAGTCAAAGTTGGGCATTGGGCCAAGTTTAAGTGTCCTACAAATTCACTGTCAACTAGAAAGGAACTTAGCTTCCAAAAAAGGGCGAAATTGTGGCCTTGTTAAATTTCCCATTAACCCTTATTTTGGAAAATTTTAAAAAGGAACACTTATTATTAATAATAATAAAATATTAAAATAAGGGTGGCGGGCCATGACCCCGCCACCCCCGCAGATCCATAATACAACAACACACACACACACACACACACACACATATATATATATTAAATGTTTTGACGAGCCATGGTCCCCACCCAAACACATGGGCCAACGTTAAAAACCCCCGAAACCATAACATATATGGCATATATATATATATATATATATATATATATATATATATATATATATATATATATCAAAGTTGGGTCAGGGCTGTGTGGAGCGTACCCCGCCCACTAGTGCTTAAAAAGATCCCGCCGTAACTATGATTCACCACCACCATATACGCTGAGACCGGTGGGGCTCGAACCTGCCCGACCCATGTGGCTGGCCCCCACCGGGCAGTCTCACAACCACCCCATGGTGGATTCAAGACAAGCGCGCCAACCAAACGGTTATAACAAAAACAAATATTAAACGAAACCCATTATTTTGTTAACCGCCAAAACAATATTCCAAGTGCGGGGGTCAGTGGGGTTGGAACCCCCGACCTCGTACCTTGTTTCCTCCACCCTTAACTGTTGGGCCAAATGGCCATTACTTTGAAAATTCTACCTATGTTTTATATAAAAATGTTACAATTTCCCATTCGATGGGGGAGGCCGAGAAGACTGAAGGAGAAGATTGAACAATACACCAGCAAAAGCATTGAATTAAGGTGCATCAATCAGACAATGGAACCGCGAGCCAGGCCAAGGCAGAACCTTGTGTGGTTACATTTTTCGAGGAAAAGAATCTTTTGCAGAGATTATTCCTCGATTCCTGAAAGATTCCATGGGGAGGTAAATTTTCTTTTTGTCAGAATGATACAAAGTTTACAGTCATTTTAACCAAAATTTCATAGGGAACACAATGGTAAAGTCAGAATTTCCATCTGAGTAGCATATTTGTAGATTCCCAGCAGAACGTAAACTTAGGGAATCTTAAGGGCATCAAAATATTCCTTGAGGCCCAAAAGTTGTAGGAGTCAGAATTCGACAAAATTTATGTCGATTTTACACCTCTCGGCGATAGGAATCCGATGGAAATGTCCGTTTTAGCAGCAGAGCTTCACATTTTTTTGACCATTTTCCATATTGGAGTGATGGTGTCAGATTCTCAAGTGTGGACAATCAATTCTATGCCCCTCGACGCCACAAATTCGATGGTGTAGCCAGATTCAGTAGTTGAGTATCCACTTCTTCAGCCAAGTTCACGGGTTGAGGAGGTCCATTGTGAGTGAAATTTCCTGTAGTGAAACTTCTTATGGAGAGACAAGCCACTCATGTTGAGGGCACATATCATTGTATGACAGAGAAAATCATCCATGTACATCATCACATATTCCAGCACTATATGAAGCAACCTACCCCATTTGACACTGGCCCCGGAGACATAGTCCAAATTTGACGAACTCCTTTATCAATGTCTCGTGTTCTTATGTTGTTGATGGTTGTATTGTTTCCTCTTCTTTACGACATGCATATATATTAATTCATGCTCTTTTAAAATGCAATTCTAATCACATCACAGAAGAAAAAGATCATGGGTAAACCCAGTAGTTGATGGACCCCGGATCAATTGTTAATACACACATTACACTCTCACCCGTTGCAATATTTCCATTTCTATTTAACCATTTCACCATTAATTTCTCCAAATCCCATTCAGTAATGGATATAACTGCAATGTTAACCAATCAAATTGTTATAAAGCAACCCAATATTATCTCGTGCAACCCTCCTATAGCATTGTTACTGATTTTGATTACAAGTATCGATCTCAGCTCTCGCAATCCCATACTATGGCTAGTGTGTGTCATATCCTTCAAATTTAGAGCCCAATTACTGTTGAGAGGTATTCAATTATCCATACAGGTACCATCCACAAGCGTCTTTTTATCTTTCAGACATGGCTCCAAAGGGAAAGGGAAAATCTACCAATGGAAAACCAGTTAATGATGATAACTCTAAGACTTCTGCCACCCTAGACCTTGACCATATTCCCCTAACAGACCAATATTACAAGATTGTTGATACCGAGTGTGAATTCGACTTGTTTGAATTGCATCACTGGTTAAAACAAACTTATCTAGACCAGGTGGATGAGATCAGCCTTTGGGAATACTTGATCCACATTTATGGAGGAACACAATAAAATACTTAAATAAACATAAACATAAAGAGGCAGTAGAAATAACACTTCATTTCATTAATATCAAATAACAGAAATATTCTTACATACATAATGAAAAATAAACTAGCTAGGGCACTGGCAGCTTATCTCTGAGAAGAGATGTGGTAGCTACAGGCGTATTAACTATGTTACAATGAGGCTTGAAGACATATTTATTTTTGAGAAATAATGGAAAAACCTAAACATCCAAAAACTTAACCCTAGGAGTTGAAGCACCAAAACTGTGGGCCTCGTTTGGGTAAATTGGTACATCAGCTTCCTAAGGACGTAACTTTGGTAGATGATCTTTGTTTGACGCGCTCAATACCTCTTTAGAAAGATCTATCTGAATACTACAACTTTTTCATGAGCAACATCGAAGGAAACTCTATGTTTCTCCCGTTTTTCCCAAAAACATCGTTTAGGGTCTCAAAACGGCTCCAGAAGTTCAAGACTAGAAAAACTACTAAAAATAGTAAGTTGTACTGAAACTGAAAAATTGAAAGAACCGATGGTAGGGGT
This sequence comes from Pinus albicaulis, assembly GCA_034641835.2. Classification (NCBI taxonomy): domain Eukaryota; kingdom Viridiplantae; phylum Streptophyta; class Pinopsida; order Pinales; family Pinaceae; genus Pinus; species Pinus albicaulis. The sequence goes on along the minus strand of CM076581.1, from coordinate 1,312,134,679 downwards.
CCAAATGGAATAGGTGGGTGGCCACCAATATCCACTTGGATCAATCCCTCTGACCTATATTTGTGTTTCCACATACTCACTATTTCCCTAACTGCATCATGTGGTGTCAAGCCATATATAATCATGCTCAAAGAACCATTGTGGCCCAGAATGGAGATATTCTAGTCACAATTTCAGCATAAAACATAAATAAAATGTTATTAATTCCTAAAAATGAGTCCCTCAACCATTTTTCTGCAGCTTCCCTGATGGATTTATACCATAATCTCACCTTCCCTCAGAGAGCCCATATTTTCAAGATTTTCCTCCCAGAAGATGCTTAACGACCCAAGAAAATCCCCCCTATCTAGTTTCCATGTTCCCAGAAAAGGCTAAGTAGATTATTTCCTTACTATCTTTCCTTCTAGGGTACTAGTCAGACCAATGGGTGGATGAGCCTATTCTAGGCTTTTTGTCCATTTTTTCCAAAGAGCATAAGCTATCATTCATGTTTAATTTCAGGCATTTTTTGGATGATAATATGCATGAACAAATGATGAAGATCACTACAGAAGGCATGTTTAAATATGCATCTATATTAGTCTAAATGATTCTTTTTCATCAGGGTTAAATATTTCCCATAACACTGCATAAACAAGATGATCAAGGAATCAACCAATCAGCCATATAATGGACCTCAATGGTAAGAAGAAATTCATTTGAGTTTAATTTTGCATATTTCATAGACAAACTCATCCATATAGCTGCTGGGCTCCTCAACAGTCAAAGTGAGCCAATAATCAGTTCAAAGATAAAAATAATTTTACACTTAAGTAAGCAGACCAACACTCGAGACTCTTACCTATACCAAAATTGTACAGAAATAAGAGTGTATGGGTGTGAATTGGCTCCTTACAAGTTGCCAAAATATGTTCCAATGAGGATTTATTCTCTGGAATATATAAGGCATATGATTAATATGGATGAAATACACTTTGTTTCAGGTAAAAGGAAGTCACCGTTTAAAATTAAGACATAAGTGGGATCTTTCATATGCAATACCAGAGCAGCAGGGAATTGTTGAGATTTTGTATGCCAACAATAGTTGTTTGTTGCAAAACTGATTGCACTAAATCCTGATGATGAGATATTCTATCCTATTTTGTTGTGATAGAATTAATTATTCAATTTCTTCTCTCATCTATAAATTGTAAGACTGTAGAGGAAAAATATATGAGATGTGAGGTGAGAGGAAGAAGAAGTGTAGATGTGCAATCTGCTGTTGTAATCTCCTGTTGAGTAATAAGATTGTTGGTACCTCTATTTGGTGGATGTAGCCCAGATTGGTTGGGTGAACCAAATTAATTCTTGTATTCATTTTAATTATTGTGTGTGTGATTATTCATAGTTTTCTGTTGTGCTAATTTTGACAATTGGTATCAGAGCTGTGTTGTAAGTGCCAAGTTTATATTTGCAAAGCCGAGTTCATATTTGTGTGAAGTTCCGAGGGCTGTGAGCTGTCGTTGATCTGTTTTTCAGTGGGTTGGAAGCTTGTTGCGCTAACGTGCCATAACTGCCATCCTCGAAACACAGTCACCATGAGATCGTGAGGTCGGGTCCGTTGTGGAGAAAGCCATGGACTGTGAGACCTGAACTCCCAGATCTACTGCGTGAGACCAGATCTGCGTTTGCGTGGAGGCTTCTATCGAAGTCCAGACCTGCGTGAAGACTACAGATCAAGCTTGAGTGAAGACTTCTGTTGACCTGCGTGGCTGAGGCAGCTTGCATGAAGGATATCGATGGAAAGTGTTAAGTCGATGGATTGCATTATGAAGCAACAGAGGAAGCCTTGCTGCATACATAACTTGTGATGTATTCACAGTTTTGGAACAGAGTACGTTGTTTTTTTTTTTCATCAATTACAAAAGAAAATGAAATGTTTCACATGACTGCATGAATCTTTGGCTGCGGGTTACAACCATGTGAAATGATTCGTGCGAGTTCGAGTTGTGTAAAGAGTAAGACTTAGAGGAGTCATTGTTGTGTGGGCCTACTTCGATGAGGAACACGTTCTAGGTCATTTCCCACAAAAAAAAATATTTTGTTTGACATGTTGAGGAACTTAAAACTGACTTGTAGTATGGAGTTTATTATGCATTTAATGGGAGCGTACTGGAACAGAGGTATTGTTTTTCGATTTTTTGAATTGAAATTCCATTTGATTCATTGCTAGTGGCTGGTATTTACAATTTACAATTTGTGGGATTTTATCAAATTGTTAATTTTATTAAAAAGGAAATTAAGAATCCATAGAGTAGAAATCAAGTTAAATATGGAAAAAACTCAAAGTGCTCAGTTTGAGATCGAGAAGTTTTATGGGAGGAATAACTTCGAAATCTGGAAAGTTAAGATGCACGATTTACTCGTACAACAAGGTGTGGCGAAGGCACTTTTGGGAAAATCCAAACAACCTTACAACATGACAGATGACGAATGGAGTGACATCGATTATAGAGCACTGAACAACATACGATTGTGTTTGGTGAATGATGTTTTATTTAACATCGTGTCAGAAACAACAGCCGCTGGTCTATGGACAAAGCTAGAAAAACTGTACATGACAAAATCCTTAACCAACAGGATTATTCTGAAAAGACAGTTGTACAATTTTCACATGAAGGAAGGTACGAAAATAACTGATCATTTGAATACCTTTAATACTCTCTTGGTGCAGTTATATAGCATAGAAGTAAAATTTGATTTAGAAGATAAAGCTGTAACTTTATTATGCTTGTTGCCTAAGTCATGGGATCATTTTGTTACTTCTATAAGTCTTAGTTCATCAGAAACCCTTGAATTTGATGATGTTGTTGGAGCTTTGCTGTCTGAAGAAACTAGGAAAAGGTAAAATTTAGAAACCTCTACATCAGGAGCAATGACGGTTAGAGGTCGATCAAAAGAAACATGCTTCAGTCAGAAATACAACTCTCGGTCAAAATCGAAAGGGAAGAAGAGTAAGCTAAAATGTTGGTTTTGCGGCAAATCAGGACATTTGAAGAAGGACTGTTGGAAGAGACAACAAACATCCAAAGGAGACTCTTCAACATAAAATAAAGAGGCAAACACGACAGATACAGGTTCAGGTTCGACATCTGATTTAGGTATAAGTGATGAAGTTTTATCAGTTAATTCGTTAAATCATGATCAACATTGGCTATTAGGTTCTGGTGTGTCCAATCACATGTGCATTCATAAATATCGGTTTAAATCTTATAAATCAATCAATCATGGAGTTTTTTACATGGGCAATGATTTCTCATGTAATTTTGTGGGAATTGGGAGCATCCATCTTAAAATGTTTGATGGGACAATCAAAATTTTAACTGATGTAAGACATGTGCCTGAACTCAGGAAAAATCTTATTTCTCTAGGAGTGTTAGACACAAATGGATATAAAACTTTTATTCAAGGTGGAGTAATGAAAATTTACAAAGGAATCGTATTAGTAATGAAAGCAAAGAAGGTTGGAAATATTTTTCTGTTAGAAGGAAGAATAGAGTCAGATCATGCTTCTATTGTATCTGAAAACGACAGTGATTCTATTCGACTATGGCATCAACGGTTGGGCCATATGAGTGAAAGAGGATTAAAAATCTTATCTGATCATATGTTACATCCTAGTTTAAAGTCTTCTAAGTTAGATTTCTGCAAACATTGTATATATGGGAAACAAAGCAAGTAGAAATTTAAAACTGGAAAACATACTAGTAAAGGAATTGTTGATTATATCCATTCTGATGTTTGCGGTCCATCTCCTACAACCTCATATGGAGGATCATCATATTTTGTATCTTTTATAGATGATTTCTCTAGAAAATTATGGATCTACATGTTAAAAATAAAGTCTGATGTATTCACAATTTTCAAGAAGTTTAGAGCATTAGCAGAGAACATCACTGGAAGAACCATTAAATGTTTAAGAACTGAAAATGGTGGTGAATTTACTTCAAAGGCATTTGATAATTATTGCAAGGAAGCTAGGATCGAAATACATAGAACTACTGCTTATACTCCTCAGCAAAATGGATTTGTTGAACGCATGAATAAGACTCTCTTAGAAAGAGCAAGAAGTATGCTAAGTAACGCAAATTTGCAGAAGGACTTATGGACAGAAGCAGTATCTACGGCTTGCTATGTGATAAATCGATCACCATCAACTACAATAGGATGAAAAATTCCTCAAGAGGTATGGAAAGGTCATCCTTGTGATTATTCTAAATGGAAATTTTTTGGTTGTGATGCATATGCTCTAATTCCAAAACATCAGCGTTCTAAATTAGATCCTAAATCTAAAAGATATATCTTTGTTGGATATGGTGATGGGATTAAGGGATACAGGTTGTGGGATCCTACTACTCACAAGATTATCATTAACAGAGATGTTAAATTCAATGAATCTTCACTTGATAATCTAGATGTAGATAATAAATTGAAACGAGAAAATGTACCTAAGTTTCAACATATTAAGTTTGAAACCAATTCAAATTCTGAAGATAGTAAAGATGAACAAGTTTCAGATGCAGATCATGAAGAAGTTCCTACAGATAATAATCAGCAAATTGTGGAAGAACCAGAAACATCTTTAAGGAGGTCCACGAGAATCAGACATCCTCCTAAAAGGTATGATGATTATGTTACTTCAGTTGCTTTAACCGCTAATGATGATGAATCTTTATGATATCAGGAAGCTGTAGAAGGTTCTAATAGTGATAAGTGGAAAGAAGCTATGAAGGATGAGATGAAGGCATTAGACAAGAATGCCACATGGGACATGGTAGAACTTCCTAAAGACAAAAAAACTGTAGGATGTAAATGGGTTTACAAATTGAAAAGGGGTGTTGATGATAAAGAAAACAGGTACAAAGCGAGGCTGGTCGCGAAAGGTTTTTCTTAGAAAGCAAGAATTGACTTTCATGAGATATTTTCACCAGTTGTTAAAATTGTTTCAATTCGGATTGTCTTAGCATTAGTTGCTTTACTTGATTTAGAATTACAACAACTAGATGTTAAGACTGCATTCTTACATGGAGATTTAGATGAAGATATTTATATGGAACAACCTGAAGGGTTTTTTCAAAATCGCAACAAGAAATTTTTCTGCAGGCTCAAGAAATCATTGTATGGTCTGAAGTAGTCGCTGAGAAAATGATACAAGAAATTTGATTCTTTCATGATGAGTCAAAATTATATAAGAAGTGAATTTGATCATTGTGTTTACTTTAAGAAATGAAGTAATGGCATATTCATTATCTCAGTATTATATGTTGACGATATGCTTTTAGCAAGAAAAAGCATAAGTGAGATCAATAGGTTAAAGGCTCAGATGGCTAGGACGTTTAATATGAAAGATCTAGGAGCAGCAAGACACATTTTGGGCATGGAAATTTTCAGAGACAGGAGTAATGGTAAGCTGTGGTTATCACAAGAGAAGTATATTGAGAAAATACTCTTAAGGTTTGGTATGAACAATGTGAATCCTGTTTCAGTCCCTTTAGCTTCCCATTTTAAGCTTTCTTCAAGTTTATGTCCTAACACAAATGAAGAAAAGGAATATATGTCTCGAATACCTTATGCTAATGCAGTAGGAACTTTAATGTATGTGATGGTCTGTACATGACCAGATATTTCACATGTAGTTGGGGTTGTCAGTAGGTATATGGAAAATCTAGGAAAAGAACACTGGGCAGCAGTGAAATGGGTGCTTCGGTATCTAAGAGGCACAAGTGATTATGGTATCACTTATGACAAAAGTAGTGAATTTGTTTGTGGATATGTTGATTCCGATTTTGCAGGTGATTTGGATAAGATAAGGTCAACGTCAGGATATGTATTTACTCTTGCAGGTGGAACTATTAGCTGGATTTCAAAGCTACAAAACGTTTTTTCTTTATCCACTACTGAAGCAGAATACATAGCTGCTTCACATGCTTGCAAAGAAGCGGTTTGGTTGAAAGGTTTGTTTGGTGAGTTTGGTAGGTTACAGGACAACATTAAGTTATTTTGTGATAGTCAAAGTGAAATTCACTTGGCTAAAATTCCAGCCTATCATAGTAAATCAAAGCATATACCTATAAAGTACCATTTTGTAAGACAGGTTATCATTGAACGGGGAGTCTCTCTTGAAAAAGTGCATACAAAGGAAAACTGTGCAGACATGTTCACGAAACTAGTTTTATTGAAGAAGCTATGATGGTGTCTGGCTTCTCTTAGCTTGCAGAGAAAATGAAAATAAAGAAACAAGGTATCAGGCTAATTGTTGTCAAGGTGGAGATTGTTGAGATTTTGTATGCCAACAATAGTTGTTTGTTGAAAAACTGATTGCATTAAATCCTGATGATGAGATATTCTATCCTATTTTGTTGTGATAGAATTAAGTATTCAGTTTCTTCTCTCATCTATAAATTGTAAGCCTGCAGAGGAAAAATATATGAGATGTGAGGTGAGAGGAAGAAGAAGTGCAGATGTGAAATCTGTTGTTGTAATCTCCTGTTGAGTAATAAGATTGACGGTACCTCTATTTGGTGGATGTAGCCCAGATTGGCTGGGTGAACCATGTTAATTCTTGTCTTCATTTTAATTTGCTGTGTGGGTGATTATTCATAGTTTTCTGCTGTGATAATTTTGACAGGAATGAGGCTGACATTAGTGGAATTTTAAGGACTAAAATGGGCCTCCTAAGGAAATTATAAAATAATAGTGGAAATAATAAAATAATATTAGATTACATCATCAAATTTTAGAGGGAAAAATGAAAAAAACTACTTTTTTAACTCGTATTTTCAACTTGTCTCCGTATGGGTTTTCTCAAATTTCGAGTGGGAACACTCGTTGGATGAAAATTTTGATTCCTCATTGAAGGAGTACCCATGTTGCATACTTTCTATGGAGCCCTGCTACACGAAACATTAGAAATACATGAAAACTGTGATTGCAATCACGTTTTTTCATGTATTTCTCATTTTTTGTGTAGTAGGGTCCAACTAAAGTATGAAACATGGGTATTTTTTGGATGAGGAATTAATTTTTTCATCCAACGTGTACTTCCACACGAAATTTGAGTACAACCATAGGGAGATAAGTTGAAAATACAAGTTGAAAAAATAGTTTTATTATTTTATTATTTTTAATATTTTTATTTTTTTACCCAAAAAATGGTGAATCATCCCCCATGGTTGACATCATCATCTTGAATCCCATTGGTTCTTATAACGTTTAATTTTTTTGTACATTTTTCTTAGGAGGCCCATTTTAGACCTCAAAAGTTCTCTAATGTTTAGTCCTCAAACATATGAAATTCCAGCCAAGTTTCACCTGGTCGTATGACCCATTCAACATAGTCTCTAATTCAAGGGTGAAGCACAAAACCCCACCTTACTATCATACTCCTAGACCAGAGATCAAGAAATTTATGAATCAAGACCAATGGGAGGATAATATATTATAGGAAGCAGAGGAGCAGATTCTATCAACAACCACCCCCCAAATTCCAGTGCCTCAAGATTAGCAGAAAAAAAATACCAAGGGAAGAAACATCTTCAACAATTACAAAAATTAGTACCAAAAAAATCATCATTTATCAGAAAAGGCAGAAGACATACCCTAAAGAAGTCATCATTCAGAACGAAGGTGGAAAAGACACCATTTTAATGGTTGGTTCAGAGGTTTCGACAGGATCAGAGGATATTTTTCCTAACACTTCATCCTCCTCAACCTCGTTGGATCCTTCAGAAATAATACAACCAACAGAATTGGGTGACAACCAATACGAGCCCAACATATTCAATACATTTTTGGAAAGTAAACTGAAAAATGAACCACTCAAGGTCAACACATATGCACAATTTTGGAAGAAGACCTCTACTTCCTAGCATATATTATTACAAAATTTGACAGTGAGAAAGGAAGAATGTAGATGGAATTCTTGCAGGATCAAGTGCCATTTCCAAAAACCCCTTCAGACTACAAAAAAAATATTTTCTCATTTGATGCAAACAAAACACATCCCATAGATCAAATGGATATGCATAGACACTATGGAGAAATGATTTTCTCCACCATGACCAACACTGCTATGGAGGCTTCAAAACTAAGGACATCACTCAGCAACGTCCAGACACAATTAAAGCTGGAGAAAGTCTCCTCATTGGAAAAGGACAAAAAAACTAAATCATTGGAGGACTTGGTGATCAAAATGGGATATGATCCCAGTGATGTCAAATCAATGGAATAAATTATGAAGATAAATAATGTAGAGATAACATCACTTAGGAAACAACTTAAGTTACCATCTAGAGAGGATCCACAAGCAAAGGAAATAGAAGAAAATGAGCAGCACAAACAAGACATGTTAAAACTGATTATTGAGAAAAATGTACAGATTAAGGAGATGGAGGATCAAATAGAAAAATTACTAAAGGAAAAATAACAGGTTGCACAATCATCCTTAGCTCGAGTGACAGGCATACCAATTGTAGTTGCAGGGAAAACCAGGGATTCGACATCAGCATCAAGTGATTTGAACAAATTTATATAGGACCTGTATCTTCAGAGACAATAGAATGACAACATACAGGATAAACTAAAGAATTTGGAAGGACATAAGTTAAAAAATGACACCCTCTATGTAGCATAGATGAAGAAATCTCACTAGCTTGAAAATAATATTGAACAACTAGAAAATGAGTTACTGATAGCTCAGAATTTAGGCCAAGCCAAGGAGAGTGTTTGGTTGGAAATCAATCAAGCTATAACGGAAATTTGGCCATCCATTCAGATAACTTTTGAGAAAGAAGAGTTAATTGACAGGTGCAAGACAACAATAGAACAAGTCAGAACAACACTGGGATGAAAACCAGGAGAGGCCACAACCATGATTAAAGTATTGAATTCAAAGACCAGATCAGAAATAGAATAGATCTAGATTGCAGACAGGACACAGTCTATCCTAGAAATTAAAAAAAGTGTTGCAAAAGAAAAACTTGATGACCCAATTGGAAACTAAATGTCAGACTCTAGAAACTGTTGTCCAGAGATTTCATATCAAGTTCAATTTGCTGAACTAGAGAGGATTTCCAGGGTTAGTAGCACTGAATGACATATTAATTAGTGTGGAAGATTACTGTTAGAAGCTCTACACTATTGCAACAGACAAATCCAAATTTTCAGTCATCAAAGGGCATATCATAGGGAAATATTTCTTAAAAGATTTGGAGTTTGATTTAACTATCAAACATGAAATTAAACACATTTTCATGAACAAGCCAACTTTTGAAAAATATAGTGAAGTAGATGAAGTATATAGAAAGTTAATCATTATTTCTATACCCAGTGATGAAAGATGGGATCAATTGTGTGACACCATAGAGTAAATTTTTTTCATATCCAATAGATAAACAACAAGGGAATGCAATTTGGGGCCAAGTCATCATCAAATTTCCTCCAAGTCAGTGCCAACAGTCAGAATAATTTTATCATTCCTATATTTGTGTACTAATTGATGTACTTAGTTGTTAGAGATTTCTAAACTTTATCTTGATATTTTAGATCAAGATATTTTGTACAAAGCTTATAAATACTTCTTAGTTCGAAGTAGTAAGGGTTGGTTTTTGCATCAAGGAATACTATTGTTTAGTTGTTTCATCAAGTGCCAGTGGAAATTTCAGTAATAAATAAAGCTCTTTCACAGGATTCTTGGGTCAAGTTATTAGTGAAGTGATTCTCTCTTGTGTTTATGTGTTTCCAAATTTATTCATAATTGTTTTCTATCATTTTTTATTCAAAAGAAAGTAAAGACTTAGAATGTGTTTGAATACACTCTATATCTGTATTTTGAATAATTTCAATGTTTTCAACCGAGGTTAAGTAATGAATTCTTAATTTCTCTTTACTTAATGAAAACTCCTAACTTTCTTCTTTTCCATCTCATTTAACTTACACAATCCAATTAATCTAGCTACCTTGCCCTTTCCAATCTATCTATAAACACTGAAAATTGATCCAAATATCAGTAATTGACTCCATAACCCAATGTAAATTTATGGCATTAATCAACCAAAACCATCTGAAAATAAACAAACAATTAACTAGATAGTTAGCCTAATATCTTAAAAAAAAATCTAAATAAAAAATAGAGATCCCTCTCTGAAACTGGAAAATCTAGATTCCCAGTTTCGAAAGTGTTTTTGTGGTTACCTCTGTGATTTTTTCAAGAAACCTCAAAAATTACGAAGTGTTAACATTCTGGTGACCATACTGGGGACAAAAGGTTTAATATTCCTCAGGAAATAGTATCAAGTTTTATATCTGATTACTGATGGTGGACAATGATTAGACACAAGAAGGTCAAATCATTCACATGGTGACTCCAAACAGTTTCAGTTTGATATAAAGACTCCACTGGCATCAAAATCCATAAATCAATATGAGTTATAAATCTAGAAGGTATGCACCTATGAATTGAGATAATATTCTAGGATTTCCAAATCGAATGACTTGCATAGATTGGCAAACTTATTGTTAGTATGAATCTTAATTCCAAGTGTACGAAAAAATACCACTTTAGCTACGCATAACAAAAAGCCCTAACAGCAGAAATGACTGCTAAGATCTTCAGATCCGCAGTTAGGTGATCAAGATAAATGCTGCAAAAATCTAGATCTGTGCATTAGAAGACATTAAACAGTAAAAGAAAAAAGATTTACTCCATGCATCCAATAGACAAGACAAGAATATATCAAATGAATTTTGTATTAATGGCACCTGGGAGGAAAACACAAGAGGGTGTTCCTGGTTCTCCTCGATGGGATGGGTTCTTGTAAGTCCTCAGCACTTCAAATTTAGAATTCCTCTCTCTTGATGGTGTAGAAAACCCAGAAAAAAATGGAAAAGTATGGCTATGATGGTGGATCAATAGCCAGACCAAGAGTTGAGATCTAGAGTGATCTTTAGGCAACAAAAGGTGACAAATGAATGGGAAAAACCCTTCTATTTATAACAAAATATTGAGTTAGTCTAGATATTGGTGCAAAATTAAAATATTAGTAACCAAATCAAGATCCAACTTTCATGGAATATTTTATTATATTTGTTGGAGGGAAAAGGAATTTGACTTCAGTCAAATCCCCTTATTTGTAAATAATAAATAAATAAATGATTTATTTATCATTTTAAGGATGTGATTAAGTAATAATAAATAAATAAATGATTTATTTATCATTTTAGGGATATGGTTGAGTAATAATCAAATAAATAATGATTTATTTAATTATTTAAGGGAGATTTAGTCATATTTAACAAAGAATATTATTTAAGTAATGTTTAAATAATTATTCTTAGAAAATAATAAGATAAATAATGATTTATCTAATTAATTTCCTTGTTTTGGGTTAAATATAACTAGGAATATTAATTAAAATGTTGTTTAACTAATTATTCCTTGAGGAAAATCAAACAAATATGGATTTATTTAATGTTTCCCCATGGAATTTCCTGTTTAGACCATAAACAACTTAATAAAGGTGGTTTTACTAAGTTATTTTCATAGTGAATGCAATTATACTTGGGGTAAAATTGGTCTTACATGGTGTACTTGGGTCCATCTAATACCAATGGGTTAGATGAACAAAAAATGGTGTAACAGATTTCCCCCCAACGTGCGAGTGTTAGGAGCTAATCGTATGACCGAAGTACGTTGTAAGAACTCAATCACTAGACATCGAAGGGGAAGTCAAAGAGAGAGGAGTATAAGGTAGACCAAAGTGCTGAAAGAACTAGACCCTGAGGAGGAGAGACTTACAGGTGTGAAAAGTCTCTTTTATGAGTGAGTACCTACTATAGGCGGCGGGGGAGGCATACCTATGCCCACCGAGGTAGTAGTACAAATAATAAGGCGTCCGAAAAACCACGGGACGAAATAATATAGGATATGCTGGCATAAACATGAGCCAGATAAATAACATGATAATGAATCCCACATACATATTGTGCCTGGGATAACAGCCAGGACTTGTACAATAATATCTAAGTACATGAGATATAAATGTAACCTAGATGCCCTTGAACACAGGAAAGGGCTCTGAAAATCTGACTGATACATGCAAACAAAAAGGCGCTGCAAGCAGCTAAGGACAACATCATCAAATGTATGAAGCTGCATTGAAGACTGTAATGAAGAGGTCATCCGAGTGTGTGGGGGGCTACCTATAAGGCCACCCCCTCATGAGGGCTGAGACATCTCACACACACTTGGGAATCACCGATGTCAACTGTTGCATCACTGAACCATCGAGTATACGGATCTCGATCATGCTGAAAGGAGCTGGAGCTGAGAACAATCAAGTCAAAGGGCAATAAGGAGTCCCTTTTCCTGATCCGAGGCACTGAACAAGAGTGGAAGCTGGAACCAAGGTACACTGCCCTCTAGACCTGTCTTCTGGAATGAATGAGCTAATGTTGACAGAAGGAGGTCCACCATAGGTGAGGCAATAAGGGATCCTCAACTAAGGTACGAGAGAAAATAGTAGAGTGACTGACAGACTGACACCAATGATGATGATGAAATGGGGGGACTGAGTAGCGAACGGATGACTTCCCTTGTTAGAGCATAAATGGCATGGATGACCTAGCAGCGACTGACACAATATCATGAGGGATAGGGGACAGTGGGACTGAAGGCCATAGTGTGTGACATGAGAGAGGGACCAAGCAATGAAGGATGGAAGACTATAGCGGGATGCAAAGGGACTCAGGATAGATTCCATGAATGCAATGATGACTCATCTCAGATGCTTTGAACAAGGGTGACTCGATGGTGCTGCCACACAGAAAAGGTCTAATGGGGACCATACAAACATGAGTACAAAATGGCGACTCATGAGGAAAGTCGACACGAGCATGGAAAAGTATGGAGGCAAAGTAGTGCCCCCAGTATGAGTGTTTCCAGTGAAGAAATTCAATTTTGAGGAGGGGTGAAGTGACGCTTCATGGAAAAAATGTTTCCTGGTGGAGTATCAAGTCACTAAAAACTAACAGATACCCATTTGAGGGCTTTCCAATGGTACGTACAATTCATCAAACTGAGCTACGGTTTGGCCGCAGCAGGCGAAAGAAAAATCAGGGGTTTTATTTTAATAAGGAGTTTGCCCTCCCAGTTCACTCATTCGCAGGTGGAACTATGGTGAATGTAGTGAGGAGAGAAGGCCCTAAATATTGTGGTGATTTTAGCAGAATAACCGACCATTGGAATTGAGAGCAGTCAGCTACAGGTAAGAGGCCTAATCCTACTCTTTCATTTTAGTGGATTGAAAGTTTATTTTACGTACCCAGAGCTCATGAACAGGCCAGGTCGCATTTTTTGGGGCCTGCTCTGCAACCTGGTTAGCAGGTCCTGGGCAGAAAAATGCGACCTGTCAGAGAAAGGGGTTTTCTGTGGTGTTTTTGGCTGAGATCTGGGATTTTTATGGTTGAGGGGGATAGGTGCCCCCAAGCATGTTTTGGACATGCCAAAATGTATTTAGAAAAAGGGAAATCTAAACACATTTTAATGATGTGGTGGACCATTTGTTTTCGGTATGGTTATGCAGTTTGAGAAAGGAAATAGACGATTACCAATCTCTTTTGGTACTGCATTTATGAATCAAATGGACTTTAAGTTTCCAGGTTGGCATACATGGTGTTACTATCCCAAAGAGAGTATTTTGAGATAATGAACTGATGTTATTCTAGAAAACCCATAGGTTGGTCAACCACAATGTCTATGAGATGGGTTGCTGATGTAATATGAAGAAATGATGAGGGGTATCATCCCTAGAGTGATATGAAGTGATATGGGACTCTAGAGGTTCTTCTAAATGTTGAAGAATAATGGGACTAGAGTCGACACGACTAGATTCACTAGGAGAGTTATGGAGAATTGCTTCTCCTGGTCTCTCAAATATGGGTGCCCCCTTACCCAAACATTGGGTGTCAATGTAATGTCCACAAGGTGCATGTGGTTTGAATGCATGAGTTCGATGTAAGGGGGGATAGATAAATTCAAGGTTGGTGACTACTTCCACAGTGTCGTCATCGTAATAGAATATGGGGTGACTGGTGGAAGAAATACCACCTGACGTGGTGAAGCTACCTGACTCATCATCATGAGAAGAGGGGTTCACATGCGCATCGTCACAAGTGGTGATAGAAGAGTAAGCAGATAAAGGATATACCGATGTTGAGCCCAGGGTGATCACTGAAGGGAGTTTAGGCGAAACATCAGGGGGAGTCTCCAAGGGGGCTTCCACCAAGGGTCTTATGGATGATGATAGGTAGCAAATGGTGGATGAAGGCTCCATCATCTCAACATTAGGAGGGGGAATGTCAATGGGAGAATTCGTGTCCTCTAGTTTTGCCGAAGAAAAACGCGTAAATAAGGGAGCGGTGGACTCGTTGCGCTTGGCCTCAAATTGGCATAAGGCTTCTAAAGAGAAACGATACTCTTCGAGGCAAGAACATAGGTGTGTAGCGGCCATGGAAATCACACAAAGCACAAGGGTGATTTGTGCATAATGGTTTGAGTTTCGGGATTGAATCGGGTATAGTGACATATACCTCTGGGATATCAGATTATGTAAACGTCTCATTGACCATGGACTTGAGGTGAGGCAGCTCCAGACAAGTATGGGTGGCGTGACTGACAACATCACACAAAGCACACTGGATGGTATGCTTTGGAGGTCGAGAGGGGGCAGGGTTTGCCGAGGTAGCCTTGTCCTTTGATGCACCCTTGTGAGCTTTGTGTTTCTTACCCGAAGCAGTCGCAGCAGGAGGTGGTTCCTGTTGAGGTGAATGAGGCACTGTTGCAGCGGGAGAAGTCATAGGGACCAATTGGACCAGGGTCAAAGCAAGATAAGGTTTGGGTTGACCAGGCGGGGTAGCAGTTGGAAGATTGAGGTACTAAACGGGAATCCCAAGGGTCAGGTTAGGAAGAGAGAGGGTGGCCATAATAGGTATCGTGTATACTCTTGGTGGGGGAGCTATGAATGGTATCTCACCAGGGGGGTAATGACCAGGTGAGATAGTTCCAAGATGGTTAAGGCTTGGAGGAAATATTCCAAGAGGATAAAGGGGCTCATGAGTACCAGCTGAAGGTGAAGGGCCAGGAGAAGAAGGTTCAGAAGGCTGATCAGAGGACATCATGAGAATCTGGTAATTGGAGGAACCAGATGGAAGAGGTTGAGTGGCCACCTGACCTTCAGGTGGTTGGGTAGCCACAAATCCTTTCTGTGCATCCACTCGCTCCTGAGGGGGCGGTGGTTGCTGTTGCAGGGGTTGAAAAGGAAAGGGAGGTAGAGGTGCTGATGCTGGAGGAGCTGGAGCACCAAGCTGCAGATATGGATAATAAGGGGGTTGGGTAATAGTGTGGTAAACAGAAGGTTGGGCCAAAAGAGGAGGCATGTCGTATCCTAGATATGTGCTTCTGGGAGGGGGAAAAGTGCGGGAGGTGCTGCCTCCCTCCCAGGAAAACCATAACCCATGGGAGGCTGAGCGTATGGATGAGAGAGAGCTCCAACGATATCGTCGGTGGCATGAGGTGCCCCCGGTGCGTTGGCACCACCAGGTCTAGGAAGATCAAGCAGAACGGTATAAACATAACTCGTCTGAGCGTAGATCAGGTCATATTTTAACGCCATTTGGAGGGCGGCTTCTTCGGTTTGAGGAAAATGCGATGTGACATCTTTCTTGATAGGAGGCAAGAGAGACCTAAGGAACCAGTCCATCTAGACATGGTATTCAAAGGTAGGGGATTGACATAGGCTATTTCTTCTCCGCCATTCATGGACATGATCGGATAGGAAGGTCGCAGATGATTGACGGAATGAATTCAAAAGTTCGATACCAGTGTCATAACGAAGGGGAAGAGAGAAGTAAGATAAAAAATCCCGGGCAAGAGTCGTAAAGGTGGTATGAGAGGAAGTGGCCTGATCAACATACCACTTAGAATCTTCACCTGTAAGCGTTCGTTGGAACAACCGAAGACAGACATAGTCATCGGTAATGGAGTTAGATGAACACCACATGTGGAAAGATAGAACATGATTTGAAGGATCTTCTCCAGTAAGGCCTTCAAACTTTGGGATGTCGGAAGGGAGCTTTGTCGGCATAGTAGGCCAACTAGCGTCATGGTGTATAGGGTCGTTTATCAACTGGTCCAAGTTGGGGAGGCTGAGGCCTGCCATGAAGGGGAGCAAGGGCACAGCCGGGGTAGCGTCCATAGCGGTCCCAATAGTGGTATTCCTAGCCTGAGGGTCGGGGTTGCCACCAGCATAAGGTATTGCACCAGACATGGTGAAGGTGTCAGGGGGAGAACCAAAGGCAAAATGAGAAGGAGAACCCAAAGGACCAGAAGAAGAGTCAGTGTGTGGACTCAGTGGAGGACTAACTCGAATCCTGTGCGGAGGAGTAAGTCTTCCTACCAGAAACTGAAGATGAAGGCCAAGAAGTCTCAGGGATAAATGCCTTGGTGGCACAATGGTGATGGTACAAACATGGCACAAAGGAAAAAGATACTGACAAGGGCAGGGAGGTGCAAGATCAACTGATTACAATGTCGAAACAAGGGCAGAAAGGTGCAGGATCAATTGATTTCAATGTTTTAGAGTCTTTGCTTGGCGATGTTAACCAAGCCCTTTTTCGCTTAGGGTGTGTGTGTAAAAGTGTGTAAATTTTAATTTTTAAACCCAGACGTTTGTAGAGAAAAAGAAAAAGTGTTGTTGTATAGATGTAAATAAACCTGCAAATGACAGTATATAGGCCTACAAAAACAGAAAATAAATAGCTAATAATGTAGTAATCTAAACCCAATGAGGCGGGTCTCTCAACAACTAGTCTATAGGTGAGTAAAAAATTAATCAAAACACATGAAAAGGCTAATAAATCTAAGGTCAAGAGGGACAGGGATCTAAAAGACAAAATCTGCTGGAAAGTGGTGCAAAAAACAACAACAAATCAGAGGAAAAATTGCTATAAAAATGGTGACAAAAGGCCATCTCCTGAAGCAAAACATAGTGAATCCTAGAGGAAAACCCAAACAAAGCTAGATGAGGTGATTTGGATGGATAACAAAAAGATCTGAAGTAGATCTGAAGGTGAGGTATCAGATCTGAAAAAATGGCTGAAGACTCTGAAATTTCAGACAACCTGCAACAACGAAAAATCTTCCACAAAAATTGCAGGGTACTGAAGCCCTAGGGGGCTAGGTTCCCACTTAGTTGAGAGAAACAGAACAAGAATAGGTCCAAAACGGGCGGAGATGGAGGTCAGACAACCCTAAACAGAGGCTCAGACAAACCCAGAAAACTTTCAGAAAAATCTCTACAAAAAGTCCAGGTCGCAGTTTCTGATTTCTTTTCAATAGAGGTCACACTTTTTAGGCTGTAAAGTGTGCCTTGAAGGCCCAGGTCCTAGGTTTTGGGCCAAAAAGTGTGACCTGAACTTCCGGCACTCTCGACGGTAGGTTTCAGAAAAAGTTGTCGTCTCAGCTGCAGCTGATGTCTGTCACCTGCGAAATAGGTCCGAAAAAACATGGAAGTCAGAATTTTTATTGTTTTAGGGTTTTATAGATTAAAAACAACATCAAGAAGAGAAAAAAAAAGGGCTAAAGAGAAATCCTAGGGTTTGAAGTAGCTGGATATGCGAGGATCAGAAAAACGATAGTGGTCGTATTCGTAAACCTGTGTGGAGTCTCCAGTTGTTAGCATGAATCTTAATTCCAAGTGTACGAAAAAATACCACTTTAGCTGTTCATAACAAACAACCCTAACAGCAGAAATGACTGCTAATATCTTCAGATCTGCAGTTAGGTGATCAAGATAAATGCTGCAAAAATCTAGATTTGTGCATTAGAAGACATTAAACAGTAAAAGAAACAAGATTTACTCTATGCATCCAATAGACAAGACAAGAATATATCAAATCGATTTTGTATTAATGGCACTTGGGAGGAAAACACAAGAGGGTGTTCCCGGTTCTCCTCAATGGGATGGGTTCTTATAAGTCCTCAGCACTTCAGATTTAGAATTCCTCTCTCTTAATGGTGTAGAAAACCCAGAAAAAAATGGAAAATTATGGCTATGATGGTGGATCAATAGCCAGACCAAGAGTTGAGATCCAGAGTGATCTTTATGCAACAGAAGGTGACAAATGAATGGGAAAACCATTCTATTTATAAAAAAATATTGAGTTAGTCTAGATATTGGTGTATAGTTAAAATATTATTAACCAAATAAAGATCCAACTTTTATGGAATATTTTATTATATTTGTTGGAGGGAAAAGGAATTTGACTTCAGTCAAATCCCCTTATTTGTAAATAATAAATAAATAAATGATTTATTTATCATTTTAAGGATGTGGTTAAGTAATAATAAATAAATAAATGATTTATTTATCATTTTAGGGATATGATTGAGTAATAATCAAATAAATAATGATTTGTTTAATTATTTAAGGGAGATTTAGTCATATTTAACAAAGAATATTATTTAAGTAATGTTTAAATAATTATTCTTAGAAAATAATAAGATAAATAATGATTTATCTAATTAATTTCCTTGTTTTGGGTTAAATATAACCAGGAATATTAATTAAACTATTGTTTAACTATTTATTCCTTGAGGAAAATCAAACAAATATGGATTTATTTAATGTTTCCCCATGGGGTTTCCTGTTTAGACCATAAACAACTTAATAAAGGTGGTTTTACTAAGTTATTTTCATAGTGAATGCAATTATACTTGGGGTAAAATTGGTCTTACATGGTGTACTTGGGTCCATCTAATACCAATGGGTTAGATGACCAAAAAATGGTGTAACACTTATTTACCAAAATTCTAGGATCAAGAAAAAGAGGATGCTGCTCTTCCCTTGGTCAAGTTTCAGATGCATGTACATAGGCTAAAAGTTTATTTTCTCGAAGACTTCCTGATGAAGATGTTTATGGAAAATTTGGAGGGAAATGCAAGGTCTTTGTATGAAAATTTTCATGCTGCTAATATATTTTATTTAAAACATCTTCATACTATTTTTTTATGTGGAATACAAAGAAGATTATCCATCTTTGTTGCTGGTTCAAAACTGTTGTAATCATTTTAAAATTTTTATTCAATATCTATAAGGTTACTATGAAGATGATCAGTTCATGGACGAAGAGATACTAGAAGATTTGGATGGAAATCATTATCAACATCATGAATAGAAAGTAGAAGCTAGATGCCATAATAATCATGAAAATTCTCAGACATTAGTTTCTTCCTTGGTTGTTAATGAAATAAGATAGCATGTTATTGGAAGTCATGTTCCTTCACCTAAATTTGATGAAAATTTGCAGCTATCTTGCAAGCGTGTGTGTTACCAAGTTAGTGATGAGGGTAGTAAATTAACCCCTTCTACTTTTCATTCATTTTATGATTCAATCATTAAAAGAGAAGTGGTTATCTCATATCCTTTTGAAGATCGAGATGAAATTACTGTTGAATTGAATAAAGGGTTATTTTTAGACAACCCTATTGCACATGATATTATTGTTTTATTTGATAATATTCAAGAACATTCAAAGTGCTTGCCTACTGTAAATGGAAAGGATGATAAACTGACTGTTGTTTTTTCATTTGAAAATGATCACAAGTTTTATAACAATCTTCTTGATAAAATAGAACAAGAAACAATTTTTCTTGGTTCTTTTGAATATCAAAATGAAATTTCCATCAAAATACATGAGGAGCCATTTTCAAAATTTCCTTAAACATGTCAGGCAATTATTTCATCTAAATATGTTCAAGAGTATACAACACATCTTCGCATTGTGTATGATGAAAGTGAAAAAATGTTTACTACCATTCTATTCAAAGGGTATCATTTTCAACACATAGACAAACTGGAAAATTTGAATGAGGTTTTCTTTCCTAATTTAAATCATTCACAAGATCTTATGTTACATGTTTTTTATGATCCTTTGGTCAGTTTATTGCAATCACTGGTGAAGCTAGAATTTTCTTGCTTCATCAATACAGGTATTGGATCCAGATGGAGGTTTGAGTTTCTATTCTTTGAGTTTTTCTTTTTCTTTGAAGATAATGTGAGTAGGGGGAAATCGAGAAATCGCTTGCTTGATTGGCTGCATTGGCACTTTTCTGTCACTTAATTCAACAATTGATATCAATTATTAGAGTGAGTAGGTCTGATGAATAAGCTCCACTCTTTGAGAATTGTTTTTAGTTTTCAGTGTACAGTTGAGATTTCAGTTTAAATAATGGATTTGATTTGGTTTGAGGATTAGGACAGGTTATCAATTGGTTTTCAGTTGCATTGGTTTCATGGTAGAGCATGTTGCAGGCTTGGAATCAGCCTAATGGATCAAGCTACTATTCTACGGTGTTCTTTGGCACCTCAATGAGAGGATTCCATCCCTAGCTGGAGCCACTGTTAGGGTCCTATGATTCATAGGATCAAATGGTGATTCAACACTTTATTTTATTTTATTTCAAATTGTAAATAATATTGCATTCTGCAAATGATTTCCTTAAAATAAAGATAAAAATGAAAAAGGGTATATAAAAGAAAAAATTGAAATGAAAGAATAAAAATAAACAAATGAAAATAACCCCATGAAAATAAAAATAAGTATAAAAGTGAGAAAATCCAAATGCCATTAGAAAGAAATATTTTTTTTTTTGCATTGAATAATAAATTAAGGTTTTAGTGTGCACCTTGTTTAAATGCCAAAATCAAAGATCCTTGTTTGAATCATACAGTTTAATCATGATCAAGAAAATTTGAATTTATGTCTCTTAGGTTAGGGAATAACTTAACCAAACAGTTTAATCTTGGTTAAGAATTAGATAGGTAAGTGAAAGGATTAATCAAAATGTCTAAGCTTGATTAATTTATTAAAATAGAAGGTTAGAGTAGAAATTAGGAAGATCTCTCTTTGAAGGATAAAAGGAGCTTGCAAGACAAAATGAGCCCTTATGCTTAATTATATATACTTTAGGATAGATTGATCATGCTTATAATAAATAATTATCTCATTTAAACATGATTAATAGATTTGTAATAAAGTGTTTAGCGTTAAATTTCAAGTTTTACAATAAAGTTGAAAGACGAAAAAATTGTTTTTCGGCTTGTGATATTGTGAGCGCATGTCTCAACAACCATGATTGTCCCCACCCAGATCAAACACAGGGGATCGACTTCACACCCCCCTCTCCCATTTATCATTAGTGATGGGGGGAAGGGGTATGAAAAGCGGTATTTATTTCCCAAGCCCCATGCTACGTGTTGGGTGCTCATCACTTCACACCCTCCCCACTCAAAACCACATAGAACTACCCCCCCCCCCTCCGAAAATCGCCTCTCTCTCCTTCGCTCCCACCAACGGTCCACCACGTCAACTTACCACATCAATTCACAGTGTCAACTATTGTGTTGGATCCTCAGCCAATAGTATTCCACCACCTGTCCCTCCCCTATTTTCCTATGGACCATCACGATTGTTAATCCACTCATTACACACTCACCTGTTGCAATATTTTCGTTGCCAATTAATCATTTTACCATTAATTTCTCCAAAGTTCGTTATGTAATGGATCTAACTGCAATGGTAACCAATCAAATTGTTATAAAGTAACCTGATATTATCTCGTGCGACCCTCTTATGGCACTCTTACTTATTTCAATTACAAGTATCGATCTCAACTCTCACAATCCCATACTATGAAAAATGCCTGTCATCTCCATCAAATTCAGAGCCCAATTACTGTTGATAGGTATTCAATTATCCATCCAGGTACCATCCACACCAATTCTCTATCACTTTCTATCTTTCATACATGGCTCCAAAGGGAAAGGGGAAATCCACCAATGGAAAACCAAACACCAATGATAACCCTAAGACTTCTGTCACCCCAAAACCTTACCATATGCCCCTATCATACCAGTATTACAAGGTTTCTGATACTGAGTGTGAATTCAACTTGTTCAAATTACACCATTGGTTAAAACAAACTTATCTAGACCAGGTGGATGAGATCAACCTTCAGGAATCCATGTTACCTATGTTTGTGTTTCCACATACTCACCATTTCCATGACTTCATAATGTGGTGTCAAGCCAGATATAATCTTGCTCAAAGAACCACTGTGGCCCAAAATGGAGACATTCTAGTCACAATTTCACCGGAAACCATAAATCAAATTTTACTAATTCCTGAAAATGAGTGCCTTAGCCATTTTTCTATAGATGCCCTGATGGATTTGTACCATCAGCTTATTTGAACAAGGAACTATCAGACTATGTGTTGATTATAGGGATAATAATGCCTGTCCTAAAGACAATTATCCTATCCCTTATATCGACAAAATTATTGATGATTGTGCCGGAAACGAAATATTTTCGTTTATGGATGGATTTTCTGGCTATAATCAAATAAACATACTCCCTGCCAATCAGCCGAAGACAACATTTATATGTCCATGTGGAACATTTTCACACTGTAAATTACCTTTTGGGTTGAAAAATGCTGGCACAAGTTTTCAAAGAGCTATGTCTTATGCATTTCACGATATCAAACACATTGTACAACCCTACTTGGATGACTTACCTACTCATTCTTTATGTAGACAAGATCGTCCTACACATTTACATGCCATATTTATGTGATGTAGGCATTACAACATTCATTTGAATCCACACAAATTTGTATTGGGTACAATCAGGATGCTTACTTGGGTTCATTGTTTCAAAGGAAGGCATTCGTGTCGACCCGTTGAAGGTTGAGGCCATTGTCAATTTACCTGCTCCTTCCACGCTTCGCCAACTCCAAAGTTTGCAAGGGAAAGAAAAATTTCTGTGTCATTTTATTACGAACTATGCGGAGTTAACTAAAAATTTCACTCGATTGTTAAAACATTATGTTCCATTCATCTGGGACGAGCTTGCCGATAAAGATTTTGATGCACTCAAAGACACATTGACCTATGCACCATTATTGCATCCACCTAATTATCACCAAGATTACTTTTTTTATTTAGTTGTGTCTGATCCCACGATTGGAATGGTTTTAGTTCAAGAGGATGACTCCAAAAATTAACATGTGATTTATTACATAAGTTGGAATCTCACCCCGACAGAGATCAAGTATTCGCATGTGGAGAAATTGGCCTTGGAAGTCATTCAACCTATCCAACGATTCTGACATTACATATTCTTACGTAAAACCATAGTGATATCTAATTGCAACCCGATGATGTACATTTTGACGAAACAATTTCCCGGGGGAAAATACTCTAAATTGATAGTTACCCTACAAGAAATTGATTTGGATTTCGAAGAATCCAAGTCTAAGAAATCACTGGTTTTTGCTGAACTTATGTGTGATTTTCCCTATACTGAATTAGAAACAGTGGCAGAGGACCATATTGACGATGAACCTCTATTCTAATCAGTACATTAGATCCTTGGTATGCAGATATCATTATATATCTTCAAACCCAAACCTTTCAGCTAGAAGTTTCACAAGTTGATCGATGTAGAATACGATACCAATCTCAACAATAAAATATTGTTGGCAACACTCTTTATCGTCGTGGTGGCGATTCTATTTTTCGACGCTGTATAACTCACGAAGAAGACGAAAGGGTCTTAAATGACTGCCATTCTTGAGCGTGTGGTGGTCATATGTCTGGGTTTGCCACAACCCAAAATATATTGCACGTTATATATTTTTGGCCGTCACCATTCAAAGATTGTATTATTGTGGTTAGAAAATGCTACAATTGCCAAAATTTTTATTGAAATATGCATGCACCTCCAACTCCTCTTCACCCAATAATTGTTGTCAGTCCTTTCGCAAAATGGGGCATCAATTTCATAACATGTAACCCTCACTCGGCCAGGGGCATGGGTATATTATTCTCATTGTAGATTACTTTACCAAATGGGCCGAGGCGATGCCTACATTCGTAGCTGATGGCAAAATTGCAGCTATTTTCATATTCAATCGTGTGCTCGCTAGGTTTGGTGTCCATCAAGCAATCGTTACGGACAATGGTAGCCACTTTCAAAACATTATGATGACCAAATTGTTTGCTCAAATTGGCCTACGCCATGATAACTCTAAACCATATTACCCACAAGACAATGACCAAGTTGAGGCTGTCAAAAAGGTTTTAACCAACATGACTAAATGGACCATAGGAAGTCATAAAACAAATTGGCATACCATGTTTTTTTTTCTGAATTGTGGGCATATCGTACCTCTGCAAAAAAATACACAAGGTTTACTCCTTTTCAACTCGTTTACGGTTTGGAAGTTGTGTTACCCATCGAATGTGAAATCCTGTCACCAAAATTAGCCATCGATTTATTACCAGCTACCTCTGCAGAGGAAAAACACTTCTTATACGTAGTACAGTTAGATGAGACTCGTCGCACCGCTGAATTAGTTGTCGAAGCTCATTAAAAATGTCCTAAGGATCAATATGATCAAATCGTAAACCCCGTATCTATTCAGAAGGTGACCTAGTTTTAGTATACGATCAATCTCATGACAAACTAGGTGTTGGTAATTTTGAATCAATCTAGCATGGTCCTTATATTGTTAAGCATGTGCTTGCAAAAGGGGCCTACGAGTTAATTGATTATGAAAACGTCTCTTTAGATAAGCCCAAAAATGTCCTTTATCTCAAGTTATATTATGCATGATTTTTTGTGTGAAGATCCTTTTTATACATTAGTTACATTTTAGAACAACATGCCTTAGATTAGAACAATGTTCCTTAGATTAGTTATTCTTCTTGACAAGTTTTCGCTACTTTTGCTGCTTAACTTGATTACTCTTCATATTGTATATGTTGACATTCCTTTAGACTTACATTGGCTTTGTTGACAATGCCTGTCGTAGTACATGAAGCATTTCTTCTGCTACTTGGGTTATCTATTCACCCACCGATGAGTTAGTTTCTATTCATGGGATTTGCCTCGGTCAAAAAATGAACAATATTGCAGAATATGGTGTAGTTATTGAGCAATTATATGATGCCATTGCATTTGGATTTTGAAATTTGATTGTTAGGTTAGATTCACAACTCATTGTATTAAATTTAAACGATGTTTATTCTATCATAAATATGTCTTTGTTAAAAAAAAAATTAAGGGTTCATCTCTTGGAAAGACAGTTTGATTACATTGAATATCAACACATTTCAAGAAATTTAAACACTTTGGCTGATACATTAGCTAATCAAGTTTTAAATAGAAATTCTCAGCATTAAAATTAAAACAAACAATATTCAATCCATATTGACCAAGACACTCAGGGATCGAAAGTAGTAATATAATTAGGTCAAAATCATTGTGTGTCAAAAAATATTACATCGTCTGTGATCACAGGTTCCAAACACCTTATGATCTAAAAATACTGATACAAAAAACAAAATGCCAATCTAGATTTACCATCAGCTATCCATGATGATGATCATGGTAATAGAGTATAGCACGTGCCACTATGTGCAGATATCACCTGAATGGACCTGGAACCCCAGTCACATGTCTCTTGAGCCTGAGAGGCAGATAATCTATCCTAGTCTCTGGGATGTCAATATTCAACCTCTCTAGGTTGTGTTATAGCTCTGCAAGGGCCTCTGCTACATTGGTCAGTGGTGGACATGTTGCTATAGGCTATGCATCTGGTCTGTCAAAATGACAAAGCGCCCTGTTCGTGTTGGGCCAACATCTGCATTTTAATATTTTTATCAGTATTGGATGATAAAAAATCAAATAAAAATTAAATAAAAGAAAGACTCAAAATGAGATATTTTACCTGATGCATCCCACTATGTTCTCGATGGGAGTGATGTGTCAAGGTCACCCCTAAAATCTACCCCTGCATAAGGAAAATCCTCAATCATGAATATTTGACTCCTGAGCCATATAAAAAACTAAGGGGTTTATCGAACCACATGACCACCATCTCCACCATGGCGAGCCATCAATGAAACCCATCGCAACATGCGTGGTTCCCTCAGTCCCGTCGGATCCATTGGTGACTGTTGAGGTTCCAGGAGTGGAATCCTCTCCAAAGTAAAATATATGAGAATGGATCCATTGCCAAAGTTCTTCAACTTCCCATTCTTTTCTCTCGTGAGTTGGCCTTTCATCTTGACCAACACTCCTTCACACAAGTTTAAAATTGTTCCCCTAGAACACTCAACATCAGTCTGCAATTATGCTTTGGTAGCCACACGTGGAGTTGCATTGCCACACTATCGAGTAACTATAAAAGAAACGATATTAAGCTCTATTCGCACGATGGTTTTGATGTCAATGCAACCATCCTTCAGCTATGAATCTTGGGTGCAATACTGTGCCATATAAGATGCATTGGGAAGTCCCCCCGGTCATGTCCCAAATAAGGAAATATCTCTTCCTCTGTGGGGGAATCTGGTGAGGAAATAAACATCCTCTGGATTGATCACAAGCCTATGATCCCCAATGATGAAGCACTGCTCTCGGATATCCCAGGCATTGACTAGTCATGTCATAAGTTCCACATGTGCTTTCATTCCTTGTATTGCCCAAAATTTATACAAACCACAATTCTTCAACACACGAAGCGTTGCTGGGTCATCCATGGCTTCATTATCATGCAATTCATGCTCTCTTTCTCTCCATTCTAACATGATTTCTTACCTTCAAACAAGCATTTATGAATATTAGAAAACATTAGAGAGAATTTGGAGCAATTTTTATGGGTAGAAATGTAGTTTTGAAAACCCCATGGTGCTTTTGTGGTTTTTATTCATACACAATGTGTTTTTACGCATGATTTATGTATAAAAAATGTGGTGACTTCATGGGTTCTACCACGAAAACATGTGCACCCCCGAGGGTAGATTTAAAAACCTTGTTTCCTCCTCAAAAATTACCTAAAAGCTTCAAATGAAAAACTAAATGGATGAAAATAAAGATAATGAAGAGATAAAATACTTGGAATTGACGGTTCTCGAAATGGATGACTCATTCTCCCAATATTTGCTCCGGAAGGTTTATGGTAAAAAAATCTTTTTCTCTACTCTAAAAATGAAAAGGTAAAAATGATTTGTTTTGACCACTTTTTATAGGTTTTAATGAATAAAATAATATCCTTTTTTTTATTTTCACCTTTAGAAGTTAGATTTTGAATTTTGTTTCCATGATTGACAGTAGGTGATTGTAATTTTTTGAGTTTTTGTGCAGGGAACAAGTTATGTTTAAAAACGAATCATTTTGAAAATGAGTAGACTTTTATCACTTTTCAAGCTCTTAAAAAATACGAAAAAGAGAAACCTTGGAGTCCTCTTTAAATCCCTTTTCAGACTCTTTAAACATGAAAATATCTCAAAGCACTTGACTATTCGAACTTGTTAAAATAAATGAACAGTCATCTGTTAAATATAAGTTTACCCCTTTTCCGGACTAAACTAGACTATTTACAAAAAAGGTATACGTTGACTAAACATGTTCAATAGAGTTCTCTCCTACATTATTTTATCCTTTTTCAGGTTTGAGAGACTAAATTTACTAAAAAAACCATTACAAAGTTTACTTATGCTTTTCTTCTGACTCCCTAAAACTGAAAAACACCAAGTTAATCCTATGTTGGGCTTGTTAAAACTAAACAGTGCAGGACCTGTCGATTACAACAGGACCGAACCACTCCTTCTTAGGGCTCGTTAAAATTACTTAGATGGAGTCATCCGAAGGATGAGAATACATGACAACAAAATTTTATCCTCCTCAAGCTTGACAAGAATAAAGAGGTACTTTCCAGTAATGGTGGGGGAAAAAGTGGGAAAAAGAATTCATCTTTTATTCTTGTTTTAAAAGCAGCATGTCACTCTTGAACATGACACTTTGTCACACTCATGTCTGGGTTGGGTAATCCTTTTTTCTTACTGTTAATAAAACCTCATTAAATATATTCAGCCGATTTTGGGTATTATATTTAAGTCAAATGCTACCAAGTCATTTACAGTTTCGTTATGTATTGAAGAGAAAGTACAATTTCAAATTTACCATTGATTTCAAACATTTGTCTCCATTCACATTGAACATCCCTGAGTTAATCCTTGCAAAAAAATTATTCAAAACTTGACCTAATGGTTTTGTGTCATAGGTCCTCCTGCAACGGATCACTTTCTATCGACATCAGCTCATTATCTAGAAAGTTGATTTAGAATCCGATTAGTACCTTCGAATCTGCATGCCCTAGTGGCAAGTTTCTCGCCTTCGATGATGATTTTTCATCGTTGACCTTCGATCGAATAATTCTATGAATGTTTGACTGCAAATCATTCATTCACACTTCATAGATTGTACTGAAGTACTTTGAGAGCGATTTTCATTATTGGTGGTTTCTCTCACACTTGTTAACAATTTTCATTATTGACGGGTAATCAAGTGGTTTCTACCATGTTTGACTTCGACACAATCAATCACATGGATAGATTCGTACTAGTTTGAGAAGTAGAAATCAAGACCCTGGATCTACTTTCAACCATCCAGGCTACGAGGAGTTATGCATTCATGATACAATAGACTTATTTATAACATATGGTTGTGCCCATACTGTGTCTACTTTTTGATGTAATGCTAAAGTCATATCTGTACCAAAAAATTTAGTTAGTTTTTCTCTGAGTATGGGAATGCCTACCTTAGTGATGATTATATATATTTGTTGTTTATTATAGGTTTTTGATTGGTGTCTCCAATCCAATACTTGGAATGATAAATTGCTTCACTCTCTCGAAAAAATTTCTCAGACTTCGCACTTTAGGGGGGAATTTGTTACACATCATTTTGTCACCATGACATTTGACTGTCATTATGGATCTATCACCATCCATATTCATGCTTCCTTAGAAGTAAAAAACATTCATGTTCCTGAACCAAGTCTTGGAAGCTAGAAAAAATCTCTTTAAAACATTTAAAAAGTTACCTGCACGCTTTTTGTGACCATTTCCTGTGCATGTGGTGATACTTATTCTGTTACCCGCAACGATCGACGCTTTGTTCTCCATTAAAAACTACACACCCCTGTAAAAGCAAGTAAACACGAAAAAATAACTTCTAGAAGCCTAGTTGGTTGAATGTTTTCCCAACTGGAAGCCTCTAGAGTCGCTCAAGTTCAAGCTATATCCCTCCACTCATGGATCTTATCCCTTGGCTAAAGGAACCATAATCCCTTCATTGGAGGATCTCATCCCTCTCTTGATGGATCTGAAACATCCTCAATCTCTCTATAAATTGAGTTGAAGTTTCAAGTTTGGGGGTAGTTGTTGGGAGATTCTGAGTCAGTAATTAGCAAATACTGAGATACTAAGTTGGTATGAGTTGATTGTACATTGAATATCATACCTTTGTACACAAGAATTCATGTTAATCATTCTAGAGAGGAAGGCTTGTCGAACTGAGGATACGATTGCACAAACATACGGTAGAAATTTGTACAACATCAAGCTCAGGTTGTAAGATTTCTCTTTTTGATTCTTGATAATACATATGGATCTCTTTTTCTCATTGTCTTGTTTCTGAATTCATTGAAATGATGTTAATAATTAGTCTCCTTGATCACTAAGTTGAACTCGTATTTATTATTATTATATATTGCAGGTGCTTTGATCCTTTGCATTGTTTGTGATTTCAGTTTCTTCTCAGCATTGAAGTATTTCTTTGGAGCGAAAGGAAAAAGGCTACATCAAACTTCTCATTGAAAGGTAGGAGCGTAACCTCCCCATTTCTAAGTTAGAATAGTATGAATGCAAATAGTTTAAAGAAAAAGGCATTCAAATGGTTGTTTGTTTCTAGTTACCTGTTGGGGTACTAAGGAGAGTGCTCTTGTCTGCAAGAGGGATTAATCCAGAAAACACCCACCTTCCCTCAGAGAGCCCAAATTTTCGATATTTTCCTCCCAAAAGATGATCATCTCCCCAAGAAAATTCCCCCCTATCCAGTTTCCATGTTCCTAGAAAATTCTAAGCAGATTATTTCCTTACTACCTTTGCTTCTAGGGTACCAGTTAGACCAATGGGTAGATGAGCCTATTCTAGGCTTTCTATCCATTTTTTCCAAATATCATAATCCAACATTCATGTTTACTTTCAATCATTTTTTGACTAATAATATGCATGAACAAATGATGAAGATCACTACAGAAGGCATGTTTAAATATGCATCTGTATTAGTCTACATGTTTCTTTTTAAGGAGTGTGACAAATTTCCCATAACACTACACAAACAAGATGATCAAGGAATCAACCAATCAGTGATACATTGGACCTCAGTGGTAAGAATAAATTCAATTGAGTTTAATTTTGTAGACTTCATAGACAAATTTATCCATACAACTACAAGGCTTATCAATAGTCAAAGTGAGCCATGAATCTGTTCAGAGATCAAAAGAATTTTACACTTAAGTGAGTAAACCAAGACTGGAGACTAGTATCTATACCAAAATTATATAGAAATAAGAGTGTGTGGGTATGAATTGGCTCCTTACAAGCTACCCAAATATGTTCCAATGAGGATTTTTTCTCTGGAATATATAAGGAAGACGATTAATATGGATGAAATCCACTTTGTTTTAGGTAAAAGGGAGTCACAGTTTAAAATTAAGACACAAGTGTGATCTTTCATATGCAATACTAGAGAAAGAGGGAATGAGGTTGATTTAGTCCTCAAACAGATGAAATTCCAACCAAGTTTCACCTAGTCATATGACCCATTCATCATAGTCTCTAATTTAAGGGTGGAGCACAAAACTACAGTTACAATCATACTCCTAGACCAGATATCGATAAGTTCATGAATCAAGACCAATGGGAGGAGAATACATTACAAGGATTAGAGGAGCTGATTCCATCAACATCTACTTACCAAACTCCAGTGCCTCAAGAGAAGCAGAAAAAAATACCAAGGGAATAAACGTCTTCAACAGTTACAAAAATTAGTACCAAAGAATTCACCATTTATTAGAAAGGGAAGAAGACATACCCTAAAGAAGTCACCATTCAGAATGAAGAAGGACATGGCACCATTGTCATGGTTGGTTCATAGGTTTCAATAGGGTTAGAGGATATTTTCCCCAACACTCCATCCTCCTCAACCTAGTAGGATCCTTCAAAAATAGTGAAGTCAACAAAATTGGTTGACAACAAAGATGAGCTCAACATCTTCAATAATTTTTTGGAAATTAAACAGAAAAATGAAGCACTGAAGTTCAACACATATGCACAATTTTGGAAGTATACCTATACTTCCCAACATATAATTAACAACGTTTGACAGTGACAAAGGAAGAATGCAGATGGAATTATTGCAGGGTCAAGTGCCATTTCCAAAATCCCCTTCAGATTATAAGACAAATATTTTCTCATTTGATGCAAAGAAAATACATCCTATAGATCAAATGGATATGCATAGACAGTTTAGAGAAATGATTTTCCCCACCATGACCAGCACTGCTATGGCAGATTCAAAACTAAGGACATCACTTAGCAATGTCCAAACACAGTTAAAGCTGGAGAACATCTCCTCATTAGAAAAGAAAACATAATTGAATCATTAGAGGACTTGGTGACCAAAATGGGATATGATCCTAGTGATGTCAAAGCAGTGAAAGAAATTCTGAAGAGATAGAATACAAAGATAGGATCACTTAGGAAACAACTTAAGTTACCATCTATAGAGGATCCAAAAGAAAATGAAATAGAAGAAAATAAGAAGCACAAAGGAGACATGCTCAAACTGATTATTGAGCAAAATATACATATTAAGGAGATGAGGATCAAATAAAAAAATTACTGAAGGAAAAATAACAGGCTACACAATCAACCCTAGCTCCAGTGATAGACATACCAATTGTAGTTTCTAGGAAAACCGAGGATTTGACATCAACATGAAGTGATTTGAGCTATGTTATACAGGAACTGTCTCTTTAGAGACAAGAGAATGAAAAACTACGAGATAAACTGAATAATTTAGAACGAAAAAAGATAAAAAATTACACCCCCTATGTATCAGAGATGCATAAATCTCACCAACTTGCCAAGAAGGTTGAACAACTAGAAAATGAGTCACTGATGGCTCGGACTCTACGCAAAGCTAAGGAGAGTGTTTTATTGGAAATTAATCAATCTATAATGGAAATTTGGCCATCCATTCAGATATTTTTTTAGCAAGAAGAGTTAATTGATAGGTGCAAGACAACAATAGAACAAGATAGAATAACACTGGGAAAAGAACTAGGAGAGGCCACAACCAGGATTAAAGTATTGAATTCAAAGACCATATTAGAATTAGAACAAATCCAGATTGGAGACAAGACACATTCTATCCTCGAAATTAAAAAAGTGTTGCAAAAGAAAATTTTGATGACCCAATTGGAAATTAAATGTCAGACTCTGGAAACTGTTGTCTAGAGATTTCATATCAAGTTGAATTTGCTAAAACAGAGAGGATTTCCAGGGTTATTAGCACCAAATGACAGATTAATGAGCTTGGAATATTATTGTCAGAATATCTACATTATTGCAATAAACAAATCCAAATTACAAGGCATCAAAGGGCATATCACAGGGAAATATTTCTTAAAAGCCTTGGAGTTTGATTTAACTATCAAACATGAAATTAAACACATTTTCATCAACAAGCCAACTTTTGAAAAATATATTGAAGTAGATGAAGTATATATAAATTTAATCAATATTTCTATACCCAGTGATGAAAGATGGGATCAATTGTGTGACACCATCGAGTAAATTTTTTTCATCTCCAACAGACAAACAACAAGGAAACACATTTTGGGGCCAAGTCATCAACAATTTTCCTCGAAGTCAGTGCCAACAGTTAGAACTGTTGGAGTTCCCATGTTTTGGCAAGGTTGGCAATGCCAAAAGATGAGACAACGTAGAACCACTTTCAGACCTTAGGATCTAGCCCTCCTAGGTCTAGAGAGGGATCTCTCTATGGGGGTCAAAGGATATGTCTTTGAAGCTCTTTAAGATATGATTTTAGGCTATTTATAGGCACAAGATTTGTTTGTTTGATTGTTGAGTTCGGTTGTTGGGAGTTAGGAAAGAAAGGTCCAATCATAAGACAAGGATGAGTAACAGGGAATTTAGGCAGAGGAAGAGTATTCAGGGAACATCAAAGCCATTGGGAAATGGAGTCAAGAAAGGATTTACTTTTGTTCAATGTGCAAGCTTTCAATTGGGCTAGTCATCTAGGGAATTTGGATCTTTAAATTGAGGGGTGGAGTGGGACATTAAGGACTAAAAATGAAAGGAGGAGAACCATCTAATCTTTCCTATAGATCAGGTCAGAGGTCATTTAACTCCAGACCTGCATGGGAAAAATCAGAGGCTACACAAGGGATCTCAGAAAGGCTAACTGAGATGGAAAGATCCTAGTGAGGCAAAGACAGGGTTCTAGACCTCCCAGTGTTCTCAACACATCCAACTAAATCCTAACAAGAACATCCAAACATAGATTTCATTAATTCATACATTAGTAAGCAGGCAACAACATCCACTATACTGGTTAAACCAATTGAAATCAACATTCAGATACACATATAAGCAGAAAACATTAAAGGCAAGGAGAGCAGCAACATAAGGCACCTAGCAAGGGTGAATCTTATGTCAAGGTTCTGATGCAAGCCAGTAGAAATGGAATGAAATGAAATTAGACACAGAGATAGGAAAACATCACCAGCTGCTTTAGATCAGGATCCAAAGAAATGTGCTTGTCATATTAAAAACAACACCAATCAGTACATCATAGCCCACAGCCTGAACATTCAGTCTGAATACATCTAATCTCAGCCTATCTTACAATATACACAGAGAACTTGTCTCAAGAGGCAAATACTTGCGTTTCACTGATATCTCATCAACAACCATTACAATGTTTCTTTCTGTGCTTTATAGCAGAAGAGACACAGAAGATCGACTGAGGAGGTAGGTGAACATTGAATGTAACATTTAACACAATAATGAATGTAGGGCCGAAGCCCATTCTTCTTGACATGTTGTATATTTAATTTCTGTCACGTCCCATGTGAAAGAATGATCTGCTTCGGATATGATCTTGACATTTTGGATTGTAGTACTCTAGGTGATTTGAACAAAAATGAAATAAACCGCTGGGAAGGCTTGTCTCATAAATATTTGATTGTCTTGAACTGTAGCTTGGGAGGAAACTCTTTCAGGGACATTTTGTATAATAAAAACAGTGTGGGTGCCCTGTCCTTGATGGAGAAAAGCATCCTGCTGATGAATAAACCCAGAAGGTACCCGTTAGTGTGCTCAAGATCTTTTGGATCGATCCTCGGGGTCTTCAAACTGCTGTTCTACTTCCTAAAATCCTTGAGGAGGCACGAAAGTATTCTTTTTACTACCTCAAGCCCCATGATGTTCCAGTACTGTCTTTTTTTCATGCATTCTGAGCCTTAATGGCGCCGGAGATTTCAGATTTTAAATCTGTCCTTTGATGGAGAAAACCACTCTATTGATGTATAACACCTGCCATTCATTAACTCCTTTGCCCCTGTCAGTGGAAAACCTGCTGTTGCCTCCATACTGTGCAATTACGGTGGCGTTTCAACCTTTGTACTCTGCGGAGAGCTCACAACTGTGTGAGGGAAATCAATGCGAATGCAGACTAGTGGAGCGGAGGGTGAAACATATGGTGGTGCAGCAGCGGCGGAAATAATGATATTATGCGAAATGGCGGTGAAAATGCAGTGAAGTGGTGAAACATGCGAATAATAGGGTTTGGTGGTGATGTGCAACGCAGACCATTAGACCCTGGCCTGGAGACGAAGATCGACGGTGGAGATTGACCTGCGGGCTGACCTAACAAACATAACGAAACTTTAGACTTTGGTGAAGATGTATGGACATGCAAAGAAATGCAATGAAATGAATGTATGAAGTGGGACCCGACCATGGCGGGGGGCGATTAAACTTGGACCGTTGGATCCTGAGACTTGATCGACGACTCTCATTCAATCGGAGGGAGAAACTATAGGGACGACGTAAGTGGAGCGGGATGAATCTGCACCATCGAACCTGGCGGGATGGACGACCCAGATCAGATCGGGGAATCGCAATCGCACTGCACAGAATGGAGGTGCGATAGAAAGTTCTGATTGCGATTGGGGCGGTCGTGCGATTGAGCGACGACCGTCAGATCCGAAGGCCAAATCGACGACTCACAATCGATCGGAGGGAGAAACGAGAGGCGCGAAGGGAACGAAGCGATTAGCGCTGGGCCGTTGATGCAGTGGGGAAAGGATGGCTAGGATTCAATCGGGGATCGCAATCGGAGCTCAGATGGGAAGGCTTGCGATTGATCAGAGGGCGCATTTGAAACATTGCGATTGCAATTGGCGGGGGGTTGCGATTAGCGCTCCGCCATCGGATCTTTGTGACAGATCAACGGTAAGGAACGAGTCGCGGGGCTCTATTTATTAAACCAATTGCGTCGGCATTTTTACGCTGTTTACAAAGGATTTCACACCCGCCCGGCCTACGATTATGATTGGCCCCCAAGGCTTAAGCACTTGGCCTTGGGGAAGGGTTACGTGGGGAAGTGGTTGAGGGGCTAGCGGGAAAGGGGCCAAGCCTTATAATAAGGTCAAAAGTGGGTTTTTTAACCCATTTAAATGGAATCTGAAGGCCAAGGAGGGGAACGATATAGGAGTAAGGGAGGAAAATGGCCAACAAAGGATGGGGGAAGAATTTTAAGGGGATTTTTGGGGAATTAAGAGGGTAAAAAAAAGGGAAAAGAAGGGGAGCCAAGGGAGAACAAAGTGCAGGGAAAATAAGAGGAAAAGGAGGCCCTTGGGCATTACATCACAAACAGAGAGGCTTTAGAAGGGAAATCAGCAGAGGGGATTTCATCAATGGAAAAAGGCACAAAGAGGCTTCAAGGATGATGTGTTTGCAAGGGAAATGCATTCCTTGAAGACTCAAGAACATTTTAACCCCCCGTTTTTCTTGTCAAAAATTTCATAGGGGGGCTAACAATGGCTCCACATGGGGATGGCTTCTGCTTGAAGGAGTCAAGAAACTAGAAACGATCTCTTGGTGTAGGCCAGATCCCTGTTGTCATGAGCCATCTTTCTTCTTTGAATTTTAGCTGCCACAGTATGATAGAAACATCAGCAAAAATATTTCCCAACCAATCTACCTACCCAAACTACAGTTCTACATTTTTCCCTTGGGTGCATTTGAACTAGCAGACCCTTTACATTTTATTTTTCAAAACAAAAGCAAACCTATTCTAAATCTACCCTTATTGCTCCATGAGGCCAGATTAAACAGTTGGCCTCATACAATTCTCTACCTAATCTACTACCTGTTGGGATTAAACTGTCCAATAGGTTTCTTCACCTACATTCTAAGACAGGAAATTTAAAACAGCCAAGCCAGGATTAGACTGTCTGACTTGCTGGACTGAAGACTTGTGGAAGCTGCAAACAAAAC
The DNA here is from genome assembly GCA_034641835.2 of Pinus albicaulis. Lineage (NCBI taxonomy): Eukaryota > Viridiplantae > Streptophyta > Pinopsida > Pinales > Pinaceae > Pinus > Pinus albicaulis. The sequence goes on along the minus strand of CM076581.1, from coordinate 1,312,098,081 downwards.
TGTGAAGGCATGAAATCTGCAGTTTGAAACATTCTTCTTTCTTTCTTGTGACTCAGGTTTTGAGCATATTTGAGTCACCTCTTTTCTTTGCTTCAGCTCTGGTTCTGGGCATATTAGAGCTGGTTCTTATTTCGCTGCTGGTCCAGATTTTGACCTTATTGGGACCAGCTATTCTGTTCTTTCTAGCTCAGATTTTGACCATGTTTGAGCCATCCCTTTTGTATTTCAGAGGTTCGTGTTTTGAGCATGTCTGAACCTCTCCCTTTTCTATTTTTGGAAACATTTTTTCTTTTCTTGAAAACAAAAATAAAAGCTGCAATGGTATGTACAATGGAAATGAAACTGGAAACTGAGCATTAGCAGAAATAATTCTTGAGCATCCTGCCATTGACAGGACCCCCAAACAGCTCAGAACCATCAAGTTCTTGCAAGAAAAACGCATTAGGACCCACAGTAGCTTGAATGATGAATGGACCTTGCCATAAGCTGTCAAACTTTCCATGCTTTCCTTTGTCCTCTCTTCTTGAGTCCCATTTCAGAACCTTGTCACCAATTTTGAAATCTGAAGCTTTGGTCCTTTTGTCAAATAACCTTTTTATGTTTTCCTGAACTTTGACTGCTCTGTTATACACTTCCTCCCTTGTTTGTTGAAGATGTATTGTTTCATTGATTCTCCTTATCATGTTGTCTTCCTCTGATTGGATCTCCTAGACAAGTTTGATCACTGGAACTCCAAGACTAGTAGGAAAAACTGCTTCAGTCCCATAAACCAGCTGGAAGGGTGACATGCCAATAGATTTCTTTGTAGTGAGCCTGTCTGCCCACAAGGCATGTATCAACTTTTTATGCCATGATCTTTTGTTCTCTTCTAGTAGCTTCTTAATGATTGTAACCAGGATTTTATTTGATGATTCAGCTAGGCCATTACCTTGGGGGAAATAGGTAGTTGAATGTCCAAGTGCTATTTCGTACCTGTGACAGAAATCAACCATTCTTTTGGATCCGAAAGCAGCAGCATTGTCAGTTATTATTTTCCTTGGACAGCCAAAACGAGATAGGATGAAGTCTTCTAGGAACCTAATGATGATAGAGCCAGTGGCATTCCTAGTGGGTATAGCTTCTATCCATTTAGTGAAGTAATCTGTGGCAGTCAGGATCCATTTATGCTGTCTAGAGGAGGCAGGATGAATCTCTCCTATAAAGTCTAGGCCCCATTGCACGAAGGGACCTTCAACAGTGATGGGTTGTAGGGGAAGGGGGAGGAGTTTTCTTTTGCCTTCAAAGATCTGACATTTATGACAGGAAAATATCATTTTATGGACATCACCGAAGAGGGTATGGCAGTAGTAACCATCCCTGAGTATCTTGTTTGCAGTGGCTTTCCAACTCAAGTGGCCTCCACATTCCCCAGCATGAAACTCCTGTTTGAAATTTTCAGCTTCAGTTTTAGACAAACATTTCAGCAAAAGGCCATTTGGATTTTTCCAATATAGACCTTCATTCATAATGTAGTAATTTCGAGCTTTGAGTTTTATGAATCTGGCCTTTGTTTTGGATAGTTCTGGAGGGGCATTGAGACTAGTGAGTACATGAAGGATATCAGTATACCAAGGAGAGTTCTGAAAATGCTCCTCAACATTTGGACGGGGCAATCCTTCCTGCTCATCTAAGGCATTCATCATATTAATGTCAAGGGCCTGCAGGTTTGATTCAGCCATTAATTGGGCCAGGCCTTGACCTTTGATCAGCTTGGTGGGTTTTATTTCAAGGTCGTATTCCAAGATTGTAGCAATCCATTTGCCCCTTTTCCCATCGGGGCCTTGGGACAAGATATCTTTGACCACTATACTTGGCACGCAGGCAATAGTGTGGGAATGCAGAATGTACACCCTAAAGTCCTTTAAGGCCTTAATTAGAGCATAGGCCTGCTTTTCCATGATGCCGTACTTTAAGGGTGCATCTCTTAAGGCTTTACTGAAGAAAGCTATAGGCTGTTCATTACCTTCTGAATTTTTCTGCAGCAAAACTGCAGCTATTGTGTGTTGGGAAGAAAATGGAAAGATCAGAAAATCTTTTGAGAAGTCAGAGCTGATAAGGACAGGGGCCTGAGTGAGTGCAAGTTTTACTGACTCAAAATATTTTTTGGCTTCAACGGTCCACTTAATTCCAGCATCTTTCTTTAGCATTTCAGTCATTTTTCTAAGATGCTCTGCAAGATTAGGAATGAATCTCCTGAGGAAATTGATCTTCCCTATAAAGGACTGCAACTCCTTGATGTTTCTTGGATGTGTAATTTGAAGTATTCCCTCAACTCTCTGTGGGTCTATCCTGATCCCTTTCTCAGATATAATGTGGCCCAGAAGTTTACCTTCTTGCAGCCCAAAAAAAGTTTTCTTAGGATTTAAGGACAGGCCGTACCTTCTACATTTTTCAAAGACTTTCCTCAGATGTTTCAAGTGTTCTTCTTCAGTTTTAGAAAAGACAGTCAATTCATCCAAGTAGATAACTATAAAGTGTCCAATCTCATCTGAGAAAGCAATGTCCATCGCTCTCTGGAAGGTAGCCCCAGCATTCATCAATCCAAAAGGCATTTTCAAGTACATGAAGGTGCCCCATGGAGTGGTAAAAGTTGTTTTGAGTTGATCTTCTGGGAGTACCAGAACCTGGTTGTATCCCGAAAAACCATCAAGCAGGGAGATTCTCTTAGAGCCTACTACCTTCTGTAGGATATGCTCCATTCTAGGCAAAGGGTAGTTATCTTTCAGGGAGGCTCTATTGAGGTTTCTGAAATCTATGCACAGTCTAATCTCACATGTTTTCTTCCTTACAACCACTAAGTTAGACACCCAATCAGAAAACCTTACAGGGACTATTATGCCTACATCATACATACTCCTGATCTCTTTCTCTATTGCAGGCAATTGTTTTGGATTGATTCTTCGAAGTTTTTGTCTGAAAGGCTTCTAATTTTCCTTTAGTGGTATCTTGTGTTGTATGATGTTGGTGTCATAGGCCTTTAAGTCTTCATAGCTCCATGAAAACACGTCAATGAATTCCTTAAACAAATCAATGTATTTTTTCTTCATGTTTGCAGGTATGGACTTAGCCATTTTTATCATTTTGGGTCTGTCTTTAGTGCCTATGTTGCATTCTTATATATCTGATTCTGCATGTTCTATGGTGGGCTTCTTTGCTACATCATCAAAGTCAAAAAGATCTTCTAAGGGTGCTAGGCCTTTGGGTATATTCTTGTCTTTGGCCTGCAGCACTTCCACTTCTTCACTATCTGCGTTTTCACAATTTATGGTTAAATTTCCAATTTTCTCAGAAAAAGAATTTATTTCTATGTTACAGGGTGTTTCTTGTTCATCTGGGAGGTCCTCACTTGGGCAGTTGTCATCAGAAATTGAGTCCAAATCAGAAAATTCAAACTCATTCCTGCCCACCAGGAAATCTTTGATCTATTTGTCTCCTTCGAAGACCTGCCAATATTTTTCATTTTCTGGTACTGCAGGCCTGAATTTGGTCTGAATGATAATCTATTGGTAAACTGGGGTCTTAGGATAGGAGCTATCTAGGCAAGCTAATCCATTTTCTATTGCATTTTGACCCCTAGGAATGAACACTAACTCGTATTCAACAAACGTTTTCAGCAAATCTAGAGTGTCATTCCTATATGCCCTAAGCCTGGGGTGTTTCGCTGAATACTCACCATTCACCTGTTTGATCACTAACTCTGAGTCTCCTCTCATAGCTATCCTACGGGCTCCTAATTTTTTCAACAGATTTAAGCCCAAGATGAGAGCCTCATATTCTACAATGTTATTCGTGCATTTAAAATTCAGATTCACAGCGTGGCTCTCCATGTGGTCATTTCCTGTGTTATGTAGCCACACTCCTGCTCCAGTGTTTTTCCTAGTACAGGACCCATCAAAGTTCATTTCCCATAGGGGTTCGTCATTTACTTCGTCTTCATCCCCTCCCCTACAGCTAGATTTGCCATTATGTAGAGTTGTGAGGTTTGTGCTAGGAGGGGGGTCATTTTGTGGTTCGTTATGGGCATGGGGATCAGGGAGGTGGCTAGCTTGTTGTTTTTGTTCTGTTTCTGTTTCATTCAGAGTTACGTTTTCAGTATTTTTCCCATGGTATTCTTCATCGTATTCTTCTAGAGTAGCCATTATGTTGAAATCCATGGGCTCTACGTTTGTATCTCCATTATCTGATCTCAATTCTTCTGAGGATTGGTCATTGTAGAGAATGAAAGAGTCTAGGTCTGTATGTACAGAGTATAATGGTGAGTTTTCAGGTTTCTCGGGGCTACTGACTAAAAATTTCATCTGAGACTCTCTATACAGTCTTCTAAGTTGGCCAAATATAGGGACAGTGGCATAAGAGCCATCCATCTGCATTGTTCCTTGCAGTTTGGCTCCCCATGATCTCGATAATAACATGCCATACTTAGGTGGCACATCTGCCACCACCACATCCATGACCATACATTTGGCAGGAATCTGGGTCAAACTCAAACATAATTCTTTGATTAGGCCTAGGCATTTTACTCTGCTAGAATCGAATGAGTATAAGTCTTTGTAGGGTCTGATGATTTCTAGGCCGAGCCTTTCCATCATTACCTTAGGAATTATATTGTGGGATGCACTAGAGTCATGCATGGCATTATGAAGGATTTTGTCATGAATGTTGAGACTGACATAGAAAGGTGGAACCACCCCTTCCTAAAACTTTCCCTCAATTTTGGGACCAAACAGTAGGGCTGGTTGATCATCATTCAAATCTACAGTATCGTTGTTTTATCCTAGATTCAATGCTTTCAAAATTTGGCCTTTATATGCATCTTGAGTGGCCAGCTCAGATAATGGTACAGAAATTTTGATTTTTGCAATCTCACTTTCTAGATTGAAAGTGGGCTGGACCTTTTCAATACTCAATTCGATTTTATTCGCTACTGCCTTAGTAGATATATCAGTTTGTGATTTCTCACTATGTACAGGGTTGGGAACAATGGTTTTAGGAGTACTAACTGAAGTGCTAGCACTGCTAATTGGTTGAATTTGTTTTTTGGTGTCTTGGTTGCCTTTTTCTTTGTGTTTATAAGAACTTACAGCTGTTGTTTTACTATTTTCAGCAGTCACTTTAGAATATTTGTCAGGCCTTTTCTTTATGGTAACCTCAGGAGTTTTGTGTTTGGAAGTGGCCTGATTCCCTTTACTCCTAATTTCATATTGTTCCCTGACTTGTAACATGGCATTTTCGAATCCAAGCCTGTAGGCTTCAGATTCTGATCCTTCCTCATCCGAGTAAGAGGATAAGGGCTGATCTTCCTCCGAATCACAGTTGTGGATTGAATCTTCTGTTTCGAACATGTTTATTGTGTTCCCCTCAGACTCTTCTATGATTCCCTCATCTTCATCTAAAAAGTTTTGGAAAGGGGGAATGACTTGTTGATCTGACTCTTTTTGTCTGTTGGGAGGGTTTTTGTTTCTTCTAAAGTTCTAGTTCTGATTTTGACCTTGGTTCTTGTTCTGAGTGACAACCATTTTCTCCATCATTTGGTATAGCTTGTCCACATTTTTAGATATTCTATCTATATTTGGATCAGATGTGGAAGCTATCGCGTCATCCCTATATGTTACCCTCCTCTCAGCTCTCAGTCTTGCCCTTTTCTTAATCAGATTTGCCTCAATTTTTATAGCTCCTTGCTACATGTCCTCCAGAGTGGTGTACTCTTTGTCTCTAAGTTCATAGGCCATGTCAGCATCAAACCCTTCGGGGTATTTTGCTAGGGCCATGCCTTGTGGAGGTTTCATATGTGGGGGAAGAGCATTATAAATGATGTTGAATCTTGTTGTGTACTCATGGACACTCTCCCCTGTATTTCTCTTAAGGCTCGTGTATTCTGCTAAGAGTTGGCGAGGGTTTGCCCTAGTTTCCCATTTGTTGATGAAAGTCTGGTACAGGGCAGGGAGGTCTTGGATACTACCAGCATGCAGGTTTTTAAACCACTTCTTCACCTCACCTCCCAAGATCTGGGCAAAGATTCTCATTTTGATCGTTTCATCATCGATTTCCATATAGTCAAAAGAGTTCTCCATTTTATCTACATGTTGCTGAGCTGTGATAGACTCTTTTGCAGTAAGTGTGGGATTTTTGACTGATAATCATTGGGTAAGGGCAACATGGACTAAGGTAAAACCAGGGGTGCGTACCAAGCTGCCATGGTGGTATTCTGATGAGGTAAAGGGTTGACTTGAGCAGCTGGTATTTGGATGACAGGGATACTGGGACCAGCTGAAGTCTGTTGAGCGGATCTAGGGTGTGAGAGCCCCAAGTTCTGAATGAATTGGATATTAGGTGGTGTAGATGGAGGGGTTCCTCTGTCCCTAGTGTGTTGACCACTATGAGATGGTGAAGTGTGCAGCTCAGGGTCTGACTGGTCTAAATGATTATATGACCTAGCTCTAGGTAAACTGTTTTGAATGCCTAGGTCGAGGAAAGGGTCCAATAGAGCTGTAAGATCTTCAGGTGCAGAGTTAGTTCTATGGATATAAGTGGAAATAGTTGATCCTTTGGGTGCAGGAGATCTCTTGAGGATTCTCTCAGGGTTATCAACTATTTCAGGTGGGTTTGGATCGGGGCAAGCTCTTGTAAAAATGGTCCTGAAAGCCAGGATGTTATACTTCTACCCAAGCAGCTTAACCCTTCTTGTTATCTCTACTGTGGTCTGATGTTGTTTCGGGGCTGGTCTCCTAGTGGAGTCTAATGTGAAACCAAGACAATCAGTAGGCCTACTGATCACCAGTGGAGTATTTAATCTTTGAGGAACTATGGAGTCACCAGGTGGAAGGTTTAGGGTATGTCAAAGGGGTTACACTATCCACCACAGTGCTCGGGCACTATCACCTCTTCAAGAATCACCTCAGAACACAACAAACTCTCACCAGAGATCGACTGGGAGGGAATTTACCAGATATGTCACCTCCTAAAGAGGATGAGATCTGGAGGCTACCTGGCCTTAACCAGGCTCTGTCTAAGAGTGCAACAGAACACAGAAAATGACAGCGAGGCTGTTCAAGAAGAGAAGTGAATAACTTCCAACCTAACCAGAGATTCTAGGTTTGAATGCCTAGAGATGTTTCAAAGTGTGATGCACTCAATTTATCCCCAGCGGAGTCGCCATTATGTTGGAGTTCCCATGTTTTGGCAAGGTTGGAAATGCCAAAAGATGAGACAACATAGAACCACTTTCAGACCTTAGGATCTAGCCCTCCTAGGTCTAGAGAGGGATCTCTCTATGGGGGTCAAAGGATATGTCTTTGAAGCTCTTTAAGATATGATTTTAGGCTAGTAATAGGCACAGGGTTTGTTTGTTTGATTGTTGAGTTTGGTTGTTGGGAGTCAGGAAAGAAAGGTCCAATCATAAGACAAGGATGAGTAATAGGGAATTTAGGCAGAGGAAGAGTATTCAGGGAACATCAAAGCCATTGGGAAATGGATTCAAGAAAGGATTTACTTGTGTTCAATGTGCAAGCTTTCAATTGGGCTAGTCATCTAGAGCATTTGGATCTTTAAATTGAGGGGTGGAGTGGGACATTAAGGACTGAAAATGAAAGGAGGAGAACCATCTAATCTTGCCTATAGATCAGGTCAGAGGTCATTTAACTCCAGACCTGCTTGGGAAAAATCAGAGGCTACACAAGGGATCTCAGAAAGGCTAATTGAGATGGAAAGATCCTAGTGAAGCAAAGACAGGGTTCTAGACCTCCCAGTGTTCTCAACACATCCAACTAAATCCTAACAAGAACATCCAAACATAGATTTCATTAATTCATACGTCAGTAAGCAGGCAACAACATCCACTATACTGGTTAAACCAATTGAAATCAACATTCAGATACACATATAAGCAGAAAACATTAAAGGCAAGGAGAGCAGCAACATAAGGCACCTAGCAAGGGTGAATCTTATGTCAAGGTTCTGATGCAAGCCAGTAGAAATGGAATGAAATGAAATTAGACACAGAGATAGGAAAACATCACCAGCTACTTTAGATCAGGATCCAAAGAAATGTGCTTGTCATATTAAAAACAACACCAATCAGATACATCATAGCCCACAGCCTGAACATTCAGTCTGAATACATCTAATCTTAGCCTATCTTACAATATACACATAGAACTTGTCTCAAGAGGCAAATACTTGCGTTTCACTGATATCTCATCAACAACCATTACAATGTTTCTTTCTGTGCTTTATAGCAGAAGAGACACAGAAGATCAACTGAGGAGGTAGGTGAACATTGAATGTAACAATGAACACAATAATGAATGCAGGGTTGAAGCCCATTTTGCTTGACATGTTGTATATTTAATTTTTGTCACCTCCCTTGTGAAAGAATGATCTTCTTTGGATATGATCTTGACATTTTGGATTGTAGTACTCCATGTGATTTGAACAAAAATGAAATAAACCGCTGGGAAGGCTTGTCTCATAAATATTTGATTGTCTTGAACTGTAGCTAGGGTGGAAACTCTTTCAGGGACATTCTGTATAATAAAAATAGTGTGGGTGCCCTGTACTTGATTGAGAAAAGCATCATGCTGATGAATAAGCCCAGAAGGTACCTGTTAGTGTGCTCAGGATCTTTTGGATCGATCCTCGGGGTCTTCAAACTGCTGTTCTGCTTCCTAAAATCCTTGAGGAGGCACGAAAGTCTTCTTTTTACTGCCTCGAGCCCCATGATGTTCCAGTACTGTCTTTTTTTCATGCATTCCGAGCCTTAATGGCACCGGAGATTTCAGATTTTAAATTTTTCCTTTGATGGAGAAAACCACTCTGCTGATGTATAACACCTGCCATTCATTAACTCCTTTGCCCCTGTCAGTGGAAAACCTGTTGTTGCCTCCATACTGTGCAATTACGGTGGCATTTCGACCTTTGTACTCTGCGGAGAGCTCACAATTGTGTGATGAAAATCAATGCAAATGCAGACTAGTGGAGCAGAGGGTGAAACATATTGTGGTGTAGCGGCAGCGGAAACAATGATATTATGCGAAATGGCGGTGAAAATGCAGTGAAGTGGTGAAACATGCGAATAATAGGGTTTGGTGGTGATATGCAGCGCAAACCATTAGATCCTGGCCTAGAGACGAAGATCAACAGCGGAGATTGACCTGCGGGCTGAACTAACAAACATAATGAAACTTTAGACTTTGGCGAAGATGTATGGACATGCAAAGAAATGCAATGAAATGAATGTATGAAGTGGGACCCGACCGTGGCGGGGCGTGATTAAACTTGGACCATTGGATCCTAAGACTTGATCAACGGCTCTCATTCAATCGGAGGGAGAAACTGGAGGGATGTCGTAAGTGGAGCGAGATGAATCTGCACCGTCAAACCTGGCGGGATGGACGGCTCAGATTAGATCAGGGAATTGCAATCGCACTGCACAGAATGGGGGTGCAAGAGAAAGTTCCGATTGCGATTGAGGCGGTCATGCGATTGAGCGACGACTGTCAGATCCGAAGGCCAGATCGACGGCTCACAATTGATCGAAGGGAGAAACGAGAGGCGCGAAGGGAACGAAGCGATTAGCGCTGGGCCGTTGATGCAGCGGGGAAAGGACAGCCAGGATTCAATCGGGGGGTCGCAATCGGAGCTCGGATGGGAAGGCTTGCGATTGATCGGAGGGCGCATTGGAAACATTGTGATTGTGATTGGCAGGGGGCTGCGATTAGCGCTCCGCCGTCGGATCTTCGTGACAGATCAACAGTAAGGAACGAGTCACGGGGCTCTATTTATTAAACCAATCACGTCGGCATTTTTACGCTGTTTACAAAGGATTTCGCACCCGCCCGGCCTCCGATTGCGATTGGCCCCCAAGGCTTAAGCACTTGGCCTTGGGGAAGGGTTACGTGGGGAAGTGGTTGAGGGGCTAGCGGGAAAGGGGCCAGGCCTTATAATAAGGTCAAAAGTGGGTTTTTTAACCCATTTAAATGGAATCTGAAGGCCAAGGAGGGGAACGAAATAGGAGTAAGGGAGGAAATGGCCAACAAAGGATGGGGGAAGAATTTTAAGGGGATTTTTGGGGAATTAAGAGGGTAAAAATAAGGGAAAAGAAGGGGAGCCAAGGGAGAACAAAGTGCGGGGGAAATAAGAGGAAAAGGAGGCCCTTGGGCATTACATCACAAACAGAGAGGATTTAGAAGGGAAATCAGCAGAGGGGATTTCATCAATGGACAAAGGCACAAAGAGGCTTCAAGGATGATGTGTTTGCAAGGGAAATGCATTCCTTGAAGACTCAAGAACATTTTAGCCCCCCATTTTGCTTGTCAAAAATTTCATAGGGGGGCTAACAAGAACTATTTTAACATTCCTATATTTGTGTATTAATTGATGTAATTATTTGTTAGAGATATCTTAACTCTATCCCGATCTTTTATATCAATATATTTTGTACAAATATTATAAATAATTCTTAGTTCAAAGTAGTAAGAGTTGGTTTTTGCATAAAGGAAGACTATTGTAAAGTCGTTTCATCAAGTGCCAGTGGATATTTCAGTAATAAAGAAATCTCTTTCATAGGATTCTTGTGTCAAGTTATTGGTGAAGTGATTCTCTCGTGTTTATGTGTTTCCAAATTTATTCATCACTGCTTTCTATTATGTTTTATTCGAAAAAAAGTAAAGACTTAGAATTTGTTTGAATACACTCTATATCTGTCTTTTGAATAATTTCAATGTTTTCAACTGTAGTTAAGTAATGAATTATTAATTTATATTTACTAAATGAAAACTCCTAACTTTCTTCTTTTCCATCTCATTTATCTTACATAATCCAATTAATGTAGCTACCTTGCCATGTCCAATCTATCTGTAAACATTGAAAAAAAATCCAAATCTAAGAAATTGACTCCATAGCCCAATCGAATTTCTATTGTTAATCAACCAAAACCATCTCAAAACAAAAAAAAACAATGAACTAGATAGCTAGCATAATATCTTAAATAAAAAACGCTAAATCAAAAACATAGACCCCTCTCTAAAACTAGAAGGACTAGATTCTCAGTTTCCAAAATGATTCTATGGTTACCTCTGTAATTTTTTCTACAACCTCAAAAAATTACAGATTGATAACAGGGGCCACATGAGAGCTTAGTCAGTGGTTCAGCCCTGTAATGCCCATTTTTTATCTACACTAAGAGAACTTCTCAATGCTCATAGACTTCATCAATGCATCTACAACACTCTTGAAAGTGTCCACCTTTACTAAAAACACCTTTTTGTCCTCAACCATATCTCTCACAAAATGATACTGAACATAAATGTGCTTTGTCTTTTAATGATAAGCAGGGTTCTTAGCCAAGAAAATTTCACTTTGGCTATTAAAGTCTATCCTTATAGCTCGCTGTACCAACCCCATACATGAACACAATCTCTGCAACCAAACTTCTTCCTTGCTTGCATCAATGGTTGTCGTGTATTCTACCTATGTAGTTGAATGAGCCACTACAAACTATTTTTTACTCATCCAAATGATTGCACCTCCAAATAGGCTAAACACATACCCACTTGTAGATCTTCTCTTATCTAGATCACTAGCCCAGTCTATGTCAACAAAGCCACTAATGCCCAAAAATATGTTCAATATTGGTCTTCCTTGGTAGCACAGACCATAATCACTAGTGCCAAGAAAATATCTAAAAATGTGCTTTACTATTGTCCAATGATCCTTCCCTTGTTTTGACATAAACCTGCTCAATACTCCCACTGCATGTGCAATTTCTGGTCTAGTACATACCATTGCATACATCAGGCTACCCACTACACTTGCATACGTAACACGGGACATATTTTCCTCCTCTTCTTGTGTCTTGGGACACTGTTCATAAGATAAATTTATACCTACAAGAATAGGAACATTCACCAGTATACTATCTTGCATATTGAACCTTTGTAATATTGTCTCGACATACTTCCTCTAGTTTAACCAGAGCTTCCTCTTTGCTCGATATCGTTTAATTTCCATGCTCAAAATATAGTTCGTAGCATCAAGAGCCTTCATGTCGAATTTGGAGAAAAAATGGGTCTTCAAATCCTAGATAATTTCTTTGTTATTTCCAACGAGCAAAATATCATCCACATACAAGACCAAATAAATAACAACATCACCAATTAATTTAAAATACACACAATGATACTCTTTGCTTTTGGTGAAGCCAAGTCCCCTTATATATCTATCAAATTTCTGATACCACATCCTTGGTGATTATTTTAACCTGTAAAGATACTTTGTTAACCTACATACTAGTTCTTTCTTACCCTTTAGCACAAATTCTTTAGGTTGCTTCATGTAGATTTCCTCTTCCAGATCCCCGTGAAGAAATTTTGTCTTCACATCCATCTGTTCTACCTCAAAATCAAATGCAACAGCAACAGATAAAAGTAATATAATAGAAGTTACCTTGGCAACATGAGAGAAAATATCACCAAAATAAATTCCTGACACTTGGGAATACCTTTTGATACCAACCGAGATTTGTATTTCTCCACCTTTCCTTCTGCATTCATCTTCTTCTTAAACACCCATTTTCTTCCAATGGGTTTCCTTCCAGCTAGTAATTCCATCATATCCCATGCCTCATTTTTGTGCAAGGAGGCTATTTCATCAACCTTGGCCTCCTTCCAGAGTTTTCCATCCTCTGAATCCAATGCCTCCCTAACAGTTATGGGATCATAATCGTGATAGATAAAGAAAAATTTGAATTCAAAGCTTATGGACTATACCTTTCTTTCTCGAACTGATCTTCTCACAGCTGGAGTTTGTGGCTCTTCCTCTTCTGAATCTTGTTCTATTGTAGAGTCTGATTCTTCATCATTTAGCTCAAACTCTATATTCTCAGGTTCCTTTGGTAGGAATCCATGTTTAAAAAAATATTTCACCTCTCTAAACACCACATCTCGGTTGTACACAACGTTCCTTGTTTCTATGTTCCAAAGCTTATAACCTTTTAAATCATCCTTATACCCAGTAAAGATGCAACTTCATATTTACTATCCAGCTTGGTTCTTTTCTCCTTTGGAAAATGTACATATGCATCACATCCAAATACCCTTAGATGTGAAAGAGAGGGTTTCTTACCAGTCCATACCTCATGTGGAGTCTCATCCTCCAACACCGATGAAGGTGATTTGTTAACTAGGTAACATGCAGTCTCCACTGCCTCTACCCAGAATTATTGTCCTAACCTGACACCACTAAGCATGCTTCTTGCCTTTTCCATCAATGTCCTGTTCACTCTTTCTACAACTCCATTCTACTGAGGTGTGTATCTTTATTCTGTCGTGTTATACCACACTTCTTACAGAACTCTTCAAATTCCTTATTGTACAACTCTCCACCATTATTTCTCCTCGTCACTTTTATCTTCTTCTCTGTATGGTTTTCCACCAGAGCCTTAAATTATTTAAATCTATCAAAGAATTCAGATTTCATCTTAAGGAAATATATCCATGTATTCCTTGAGAAGTCATCTATAAATGACACATAGTACACTGAATTACCTAGTGATGGAACCGACACAGGTCCAAACACATAACTATGCACAAGCTCTAATATCTTGTTCACCCTCTTAGCATTAGAAGGGAAACTCTCCCAATTCTGGTTCCCATTTACACAATGTTCACATAAATCAAAATCCAGAGAGAAATTAGACATATCTTCTACCCTACCATTACCATGCAGTATTCGAAGGCCCTTCTCTCCAATATTTCCAAGCCTTTGATGCATAGCATGGTCTTTTCTACAGAGACCACTAGGCTTTCTGCTCCACTTTCAGGAACCACAAAAATGTTGCACCCTTCAATAAAAGTGCTACCTAGAAGCTTGTACAGAGCTCCAATCCAAACTACCTGAAAATACTAGTGCTCCTCGAACCATCTTGCAGGTAAATTTCTCGAACATTGTTTTTACACCTACATCATCCATCTTGCTTACAAAAATAATATTTCTAGTCAATGCAGGAATATGCAGAACACTAGGAAGTGTTCTAATACTTCCACCTTGAAACTTTAGCTTGAATTTTTCACATCGGATGATTATGGAATTCCTATAATATCCTAAGAATACATCACCACCACCATAATTCTCATACTTATAGAACCACTCCCTATGGGGAGTGAAGTGAAAGGATGCACATGAGTCAATCAACCATGACTCATGATCTACATGTGTATTTGAAGAAGAATCCAAATACACATCCCCACCTTCATCTGAGGTGGTTTTTTTCCTCTACAAAAGGAGCATCATCAAATCCCTTTCCATTCCCAGGAGCCTTATATCTATAGTCCTTTTTGAAGTGACCTTCCTTTCTGCATTTCCAGCACACCTTTACAGGCTTTCCTGTAGATTTAGATCTCCCACTTGAGAAATTATTTTTGTTTATATTCTGGGACCGTCCTCGTACAAACAAGGCATCTCCATTCTGGCCCTCCATATTTTTCCGTTTCATTTCCTCTGACAATAAGGCTGAGACAATTTCATCAAAATTCAACGTAGTTGTATTGCTACTTATTGCAACAATTGGACTATCCCATGAATCTGGTAGAGAACACAACAAAATGATGCACTTATCTTCATCTGAGATTTTAATATCAACAGATGAGAACTGACTTACCACAATATTGTAAGCGTTCATATGCTCTATCACCAAGTCTCCATCCTTTATCCTCAGGTTATACAACTTTTTCTGCAGAAACAATTTATTCAATAGAGACTTAGATTGGTACAAATTCCCGAACTTATCCCACAAAGCCTTCGTTGCAGCTTCCCCAAATACATTAAATAATGCCGAATCTGAGATATACAACCATATTTTTCTCTTTTCCTTTTGATCCAACTTCACCCAGTCTTCATCTGACATTGTCGTTAGTTTAGTGACTAGATCTACCATGATCCACTGATCTTTATCCACCAATAGATCCTCCATCTTAAGCTTCCACAACTCAAAGCTCTAACCATTAAATTTCTCGATATATATCTTTCCACTGCTCGCAATATTATTTCACCAAAAGAATCAATCTTGCATATCTCCTGCTGAACAAGGTCTGCCAAAGGCCCAAGCAAAAAACTATAGAAATTATACAACAAGCATGTATATCTTAGATTCACCCGATCTAACAATGTGCTAAATTTAAATACTCTATTGCTTCTACAAATATTTTTCAGAATTAAAAACACAATCACCAATCACATGAACATGAAGAAAGATCAATCACACACAACACAGATAATTTCCCGAGGAAAGCTTACAGCTAAAAACCCAACTATCTTCTATTGTATATTATATCATGGATCATGAAACAATTACATACAAAACTCTTCTCACAATATCCCTTAGTACATCAGCTAATTGTCTCACATTGTCATAGAAAAACTGGCGAGTTAATTATCCAATTTACTGCTTCCAGACAGCCTACCTTGCTTACGCAATCCCTGTTGAATGCAATCCCTGAATTGATGCAATCCTGCATTCCTTGACTATGCAAGTATAATTCACATATCCAATGAGTGTTTTCCTGCATGTGTGCAAGTGTATAGTGTCACAACTGATAGTCAACTTCCCTTTCATGTAGAATTCAACTGGGTCTCCACTGGATCTGACATGCATGCAGCTAATAATAGTAAATCCTTAGTTGCATGTGAGATCACTGATTGTGAATTAATTAATATTTAATTCACTGAATCTCTCACTAGTGTATCTTTAGTTACAACTAGCACAATTGATTTTATCTCACTTAACTGAGTTAAACTATTTACAACTTGCATTAACTAATGCTCCATTGCACTTTGAAATTTGTTTCAACTAGAATTACTGTACATGTCCCACCAACCAACCTCTAACTCAAAATCCACTAGCTAAGTGAATTTTCAACTTCAGTTAACTATTTCAATTCCACATTGAGAATAGATTACAATTTAATGTCCATCTAAATTAAGGGATAATAAAAATAGACATCTACCCAAAAATAGCACTGTGGGCCCCACCCTAGTTTGGGTGCTTACTGCAACAAGGTGCTAAATGAAACCAGGTGATTAAAGCACTAGGTGTGGCTGTTGAATCTTCTTTTTGAATCAAAACACTCCCTCTCAACAAGAAATTGATTATTCTTCACCCCAATCCTGTCTCTATGGTATTTGAATTTTCTCCTGGTGAGCGCCTTCATTAGAATATCTGCATCCTGATCTTCAGTGGGAATGTACTGAAGCAACATGATCCTCCTCTACACAAAAACTCTGAGATGATGGTATCAGATATCTATATGCTTGGACCTATCATGAAACACATGATTAATCAAGATTTTAATGAAACTCTGATTATCACAATGAATCATGGTCAAATCCATCTAAGAACCAAACAAACCAACCAAGATCTTTCTCATCCAGATAGGCTCACATGCAACTTGAATTGTTGCCATGTATTCCACTTCTGCTGAACTGAGTGCCATGGATCTTTGTTTCTTTCTCTACCAGGAAACTATTGTCGATCCAATTCTAAAGATCCCCCCTCATGTGCTCTTTTTGTCCGATGGACTTCCAACCCAATTTGCATCCATGAAGCCATGCAACTTCACTCCATCCGTCTGTCTGTACCATAGACCATACTTTGATGTGCCCATTAGGTATCTCAGGACATGCTTCCCTGCCTTCCAAAAGAGCTTGGTAGGCTTAACCATAGCTTGACTCATCTGGTTAACTAGGTAGCAAATGTCTGGTCTCGTGTTCACTAGATACATTAGTGAACCCACTAAATGTCGATAGACAATAACATCCAATACCTCTCTAGAAGTAGCATCCTATTTCCTCCAGTTTCCTGAAAGAGGAGTATCCATGGGTTTTCACCTCTCCATGTTAAACTTACCCAATATCTCCTTTACATACTTTCCTTAAGACACAAAAATTTCACCATCCCGCTGCCATATTTCCAATCCAAGGAAATAATGAAGGAGGCCCATATCCTTCATTTCGAACTCCCTTGCAAGATCCTCCTTGCATGAGTGTATCATCTTCTCATCATCAGTCAAAATTACATCATCAACATAAAGAAAAATGATCAATAACTTACACTCAACCACAATCTGGTACAGGTTTGCATCTGCTTCACTTTTGGTGAAGCCCAGTCCGGTGAAATAACTGTCTATTCGAATGTACCAAGCACAGGGTGCTTACTTCAACCCATAAAATGCTCTTTTGAGCCTGCCCATATGTGACCAGGGATAATTTTAGGGGCGAATTTTAGCCCAAAGGCGAATTTTAAGGGATTTTAAATTTTATTAGGGAGAATTTTTTATATAAAACCCAATTTTTATAGTGTAATAAAGTTAGCCCAAAAAATATTTTAAAAATAATTAATTAGTTAATATTAGCCCACCAAAAAAAGGGCGCACAAAACTAAAAGCATGAAATTCGCCCCCAATTTTCCAGTTTTCCATGGCATTCGCCCCATTTTTTAGTGGTTTGGAGAGGTGGCTGGGCTCTATGCACACCGAATCACTGATCTTCTAAGTTCTTGCAGTCATAGGAACCCCATCATGGTCCATTAGGGCCTGGTTGATTCTCTCTGGTCCGTCACTCTCTGGTCCGGACTCCATTAGGGGAGCCTCCATAGTTAATATATAGCGAGAAAATAGGAGGAATGCCTTGAGGAAATGAGTGTTGTGAGATATAACACTCGCCACATTACTTGCTGGTTTATACGGATTTAACAGAGACAAGCTACGTGCTTTGAAAAGTGTTGTAGCTTGTCTGCGTACGGGACTCGTCGTGCGGGTATCGGCATTTAACAATATTGGGCGACGCCTTTAAACGAGAACTCTTTCACTCATCAGGTATACCAGTGTATGTATCTGTATAAATCATTCTCTTCTTCTAGCCCTTTCGGGTTTTCTTTCCTCAACCAGACTCCATTTTGAATAAACCAAAGGTTTGCATGCAAATTCTACCAATTTCCATCATTCACGTAAGTCTCTGTTACATTATATGTTTATGTTTGTTATATGTAAAGCCCATGGATGTATAATATATCTCCACACCTTTTTGCACCCATTAATGGATTTTGGGATTGTCTAAACAATGGAACACTCAGCTGACTTTTGTATAACACAGGCATTGAATACTGTTGAGAAAAATTCCTGGAAATAAGTAGGAAGATTTATCTTATTGAATGACCTTGCATTCTCGATTTTATTTGCTTTTATGATTTAATTTGTTTTTTTTTTGCCATCTCGGTTAGGGATTAATTAGGTACTTTTATTAGTGTTACTCTTTGTTTTCACATTGGATTGACACCTCGGATTGCCTGCAATGACCGAAATTATTGGGGATATACATCTTTTTTGTGTATGGTGATGAATATGTTTTCTGTGGATTTTTTTCAAGAATGGATGCTGGAACATGCCTTTCATGTAGAAGGTGCAAATGCAAAAAGAAAGCGCATGAGAAATCAGAGACAGTAAGGAGGACCACGTATATAGTCAATACTTGTAAACAATGCAGTCACACAAGTAGCTGTGATGTTTGTGCAAGAATTGATGGAAGAATGTCACATAATTGTGGTAGCTGCCAGAGAAGCTGCAGCAGATACAGGTCAGACAGTTCAAATACTAGTAATTACAAGGAAGAAAAGCTGTCTGGAATGAAGAGTAAGAGAAGTGAGAGCCCATATTCTAAAATTAGTAGCTTAGAATCAGGTTATGGTTCAGATGGCCCCTTTTGGATGAAATCTAAGTTCATGTTCAAGCGCCCTCTCTCCATCGTGGAGAAAACAGAAGAAAAAATATGTAAGGAAAATTTAACAAGCAGTTCTCTTAGGTACATTAATACGAGCAGCACTAGGGTACACAAAGGAATATTATGCAAGCTTACGAATCTTGTCACCACTTTCCAATGAATGATCTGCCATGTTGACACATTTGTCATACTAAGCCTGAGAATTGTATAAATGATTACGATGATAAAAGGGAATGAATTCAGTTTTTGCGGACATAGGAACACGTCCCATGGCACGGGTCATGTCGATTCCCATGGCCTGGGTCATGTCGATTCCCATGAAATCTGCCATTCAAAGCAACCAAAGGACATCATATATCGTAGCTCAAGTTCAATGGGAGTTAAAGAAGGGTTAACCTCAAAAACGAGAGGTTTTATGAATGGTGTTTGTGTTACATATGAAGATCATAATGTGGAAGGCTCAAATGTTGGTTGTTTCAACACCTGATGCCTTTTGGACGTGAGAAAGGCTCTTTAACTATCACCAGAGAGAAAAATGGAGCAATAGTACAATGCACCACTGTAAATGAGAAAACTGCTACCATGATCACTAAACAGTGGAGCCATTTGGAAATGCAACCATCACAATGTAATAATAAACAATCTAGCATTCAAATTCACAAGCTTTCCCTTAAAAAAAATCAGATAAGGAAGAGTAGTCACACCTTCATTCCATAATTTATTCTCCATGGGGTACTACAAAGCAGAAGTAGTAAATTGTGTTGCATAGTTGGGGAACTTGGTACAGTTCATCATTCACAACTTTCTACATGTATTTTTCTATCCTTTATATTTGTTTTGCTTCAATTAATTATTTGTTACCCTAATGTTGATATCATCAATTCTCTTTTATTTCTAGTATGTTTACTAAGCAATCCACTATGTAAATTTTTCTCCATGGAATGGAAAACTAATGCAAGCCCACTCCCGTAAAAAGTAAATGAGACATTGGAAGATGATTCTTCATATTAGCAGCAAAGTATAGGAAAAGCATTCTTTTTCCTCTAATGCCTACAAACTCTGTACCAGAGCAGGGGAATTTGACTCAAAATAAATTAACATACTTAGCCTGGAGATTATCTTTAATGATCCAAGCATCCCAGGTGACTAAATTTCAATTCTTCCTAGACAAGAAGGTGATAACAATCTGCCAGAATGTTTATGCAGTAGCAAGGCGTACTTCAGAACAACAATCAATTTTCATGACTAGTGTACAAAACCATGCAAATATACAATGCTATGTGACTATGAGAATCAACACAATGTCATATTAGACACCATGCCAATTAATGTTTTTTAAGAAACAAAACTTGTATATATCATTTACTAACTAGGATAATGTAGTCGGATAATATGAGATCTTTTGAGTATGCCCCTATCAAGGTGGCTTGTATAAGGTTTTATTGAAGTGCACATGTTGTTCAATCCTCAACATACAACAGTGAAATCTTATTACCATGATCATTTAGGTATGTTAGGACTAATACAACATTGATGAAATTAATTGTAACCTAGACTGGGCATTGGGAGCTTGAGAGAAACATAATACTTGTTTGCTATGTTGCCTACAAACTCTGTACCAGAGCCGGGGAATTTGACTCAAAATAAACTAACATACTTGGCCTGGAGATTATCTTTAATGATCCAATAATCCCAGGTGATTAAATTTCAATTCTTCCTAGACAAGAAGGTGTTAACAATCTGCCAGAATGTTTATGTAGTAGCAAGGCGTACTTCAGAACAACAATCAATTTTCATGACTAGTGTACAAAACCATGCAAATATACAATGCTATGTGACTATGAGAATCAACACAATGTCATATTAGATACCATGCCAATTAAATTTTTTTAAGAAACAAAACTTGTATATATCATTTACTAACTAGGATAATGTAGTCGGATAATATGAGATCTTTTGAGGATGCCCCTATCAAGGGGGCTTGTATAAGGTTTTATTGAAGTGCACATGTTGTTCAATCCTCAACATACAACAATGAAATCTTATTACCATGATCAATTAGATATGTTAGGACTAATACAACATTGATGAAATTATACCCAACAACCTGGGCGGGCATTGGGAGCAGGAAAACATATTGTATATGCTATTTTGCCTACAAACTACGGCACGAGCGGGGAATTTGACTCCGTCATTAACCTTAACATTTTCTGGAGGTTGTCTTTGGTCAAAGACATCGGTGGTCAATTCAATTCTTCCTAGACAAGAAGGTGTTAACAATCTGCCAGAATGTTTATGCAGTAGCAAGGCGTACTTTAGAACAAGGCTCCATGACCTTTTGCAGATAGAATTGCAGCTTAGAGCGGGTCATCTTGGTGATGTAGTTCAGAGCAGGAAGTGCAAGGGCTTTCGAGAGAGAACAAATGAATAAAATACTGTGAAAAGACATTTGCAATTTTTCTACCATGATCACTAAACAGTGGAGCCATTTGGAAATGCAACCATCACAATGTAATAATAAACAATCTAGCATTCAAATTCACAAGTTTTCCCTTAAAAAAATCAGATAAGGCAGAGTAATCACACCTTCATTCCATAATTTATTCTCCATGGGGTACTACAAAGCAAAAGTAGTAAATTGTGTTGCATAGGTGGGGAACTTGGTACAATTCATCATTCACAACTTTCTACATGTATTTTTCTATCCTTTACATTTGTTTTGCTTGAATTAATTATTTGTTACCCTAATTTTGATATCATAAATTCTCTTTTATTTCTAGTATGTTTACTATGCAATCCACTATGTAAATTTTTCCCCATGGAATGGAAAAATAATGCAAGCCCACTCCCGTAAAAAGTAAATGAGACATTGGAAGATGATTCTTCATATTAGCAGCAAAGTATAGGAAAAGCATTCTTTTTCCTATAATGCCTACAAACTCTGTACCAGAGCAGGGAAATTTGACTCAAAATAAAATAGCATACTTGGCCTGGAGATTATCTTTAATGATCCAAGCATCCCAGGTGATTAAATTTCAATTCTTCCTAGACAAGAAGGTGTTAACAATCTGCCAGAATGTTTATGCAGTAGCAAGGCGTACTTCACAACAAGGCTCCATGACCTTTGCGAATGAAGATTACGGCTCATTTGGCAGATGCATCTTGGTGATGTAGTTGATTAGAGCGGTCACAAAATCAAGCACCGAGAGAGAACAAATGAACAAAGAGCTGACGAAAAAGACATTTGCAATTTTATCTTGATTATCTTTAATGATCCAAGCATCCCAGGTGATTAAATTTCAATTCTTCCTAGACAAGAAGGTGTTAACAATCTGCCAGAATATTTATGCAGTAGCAAGGCGTACTTCAGAACAACAATCAATTTTCATGACTAGTGTACAAAACCATGCAAATATACAATGCTATGTGACTATGAGAATCAACACAATGTCATATTAGATACCATGCCAATTAATGTTTTTTAAGAAACAAAACTTGTATATATCATTTACTAACTAGGATAATGTAGTCGAATAATATGCGATCTTTTGAGGATGCCCCTATCAAGGTGGCTTGTATAAGGTTTTATTGAAGTGCACATGTTGTTCAATCCTCAACATACAACAGTGAAATCTTATTACCATGATCATTTAAGTATGTTAGGACTAATACAACATTGATGAAATTATCTGTAACCTAGACTGGGCATTGGGAGCTTGAGAGAAACATAATACTTGTATGCTATTTTGCCTACAAACTCTGTACCAGAGCAGGGGAATTTGACTCAAAATAAACTAACATACTTGTCTTGGAGATTATATTTAATGATCCAAGCATCCCAGGTGATTAAATTTCAATTCTTCCTAGACAAGAAGGTGTACTTACAAATTAAGAGCTCATAGAATTCCATCCTAAGAATGTTTTGTTAGAATATATTTATAAATAAAAAGATGGTTTCATATGAGCTCTATATTTATAAATAAAAGATGGACTTCTATGAGCTCTTCTATTGTTGGGTGCAATTAAGAGTCCGGCAAGGATGAAGTATCAAAGATAATTAATGAGTGTAGAGAAGGGATTGATTGTCTAACTAAAACATGAGATCAAAGCAGAATCCAAAACTCACAAAATTATGTTAGTAAGTCTGAATTCATTGACCACAGTTCACGAAAGAGGTCATGGTAATACATGTCAATTCAATATATTTAGAATTGAAATATCGATGGTTGATAATGAAGTACCATCACACAGTTCGTAAAAGAGGCCAGGGTAGAACAAGTTAACCTGATTGAAAATTGAAATATTGATGATTGATAATGAAGCACCATCAACAATATCATTAGCTTCCCCTGCAATTATGAGCTTCTTTGAGTTCATTAGTAGCAATAGGAGTTCAGTACCAGCCATCATGACAAAGGAAGAAAGAAAGGAATTGGAACAGCAGGGCTTTCCATCCAAGGACTATACTGACCCACCTCCTGCTGCTCATTGAAACTAGTGAATTCACGCTCTGGTCATTCTACAGGGCTCTGATAGCAGAATTCACTGCCACATTATTGTTTCTCTATATCACTATTGCTACTGTGATTGGGTACTCCAGGAACTCAACAAACTGTGGGAGCGTTGGGGTGTTGGGTATTGCCTGGTCCTTTGAGGGCATGATTTTCGTTTTGGTTTACTGCACTGTTGGTATTTTAGGTCAGTAATCATTCCAATAAGGTGATCCATCACATATATAGTGTTAATGCTCAGAGATATAGACCAATAGAGGCACACTATTGTGGTTGATATTTCTGAATTTCTTCTTGTGTTTGATCCTTGTGTTTGGTGTTGCAGGCGGGCATATCAATCCTGTTGTCACTTTTGGCCTGTTCTTAGCTAGGAAAGTTTCCTTGCCAAGGGCTATTTTGTATATGATAGCCCAGTGTCTAGGGGCCATTTGTGGGGCTCTATTGGTTAAGGCCTTCCAGAAGATTTTCTATGATATATATGGAGGTGGGGCTAACTACGTGCATCATGGATACACCAAAGGTGTGGGTTTGGCTGCTGAAATCATTGGTACCTTCGTCCTGGTCTACACTGTGTTCTCTGCAACCGATCCCAAACGAAGTGCTAGAGACTCCCATGTTTCTGTATGTTTATATATATAGATGCATATACATCTTAGTTTTGTACATGGATGGGGGCATGGATTTTACTAAACCTGCTTTGGTTGTGCAGGTCTTGGCCCCATTACCTATTGGATTTGTTGTTTTCATGGTGCATTTGGCCACCATTCCCATCACTGGGACATGCATCAATCCTGCAAGGAGCTTCGGAGCAGCAGTCATTTATGGCCACAAACAATCCTGGAATGACCATGTAAGTATTTATCTCTTTTTCTTTGTGGTGGTTGGGATGTTGCAATAGTTTCATATTGGCAGCACTATGCAATAAGTCAATCATTGGCTTACTACTTTTCTCTTCTATAATTAGCTTAATACATAGTGCTTAAAATTTGCAATTTCATATTAGTGTATTGAGTTGCTGGTTTGATTTATAGTGTTTGGACACTCCAAAAGTAGTATAAAGAGAAGGATCAAATAAGCTATATAGGTGTTTATGGAATTTTTATAAGGCTTATTTGTTTTCCTGGTTAGGGTTTTCTGGTGGATGTAGTGTTTTTCTGTTATGCATTAGATCTATGTACACGATCTTGTTTGTAATTTTAAAGTGTTATGAAAGACACACTAGTAGATTCCATAATGAAGAGTATATTGCTTGTAATTTTTGAAAAATTGTTATGCTCCTTTTTCATTAAAACCAGTTGGATTGCTCCAGTATTAACATTAGGGTAATTCAATGGAACTAGTATTTGCTAAAGATGATACACGAACCTTAGGAGTTTGACTGACTTCAACAGAGCAAGTATTTGCTAAAGTTGATACACAAGCTTGATGAATATGATTTTGTTTGTGCAGTGGATTTTTTGGGTGGGACCTTTTGCTGGAGCTGCATTAGCTGCTGCCTACCACCAGTACATTCTGAGAGCAGCAGCCATCAAGGCCTTGGGATCGTTCCGAAGCAATGCCAATGTGTAATTAGGTGACACTGGTTGTAGGTAGCAGTTGTCTGTGTTTCAGATGTGTAGGTCTATATTAGATTAATAATTTCTATGGACTTATGTCTAGCACTGGATGAGACCAAATAGCAGCTCAGTGAAAACTGATTTGTAAAGGGTAGCTTCTTCTCTCAGGGCGTTCATCAGAGGTTGGATTGTTGACTTCTAAGAGACATAGAGGTTGAGGGAATCTGGCTTGAATCCAGTTCTGTTGCAGAAGTGATAAGAATGCTTGTAATTTCTGTAGAGGTTAGAAGTTGTGAATGAATGAACTCATAATTATACATAGTACAAGTTACAAGGTAAGAGGACATATTCAATAGATTGATCTTAGAAAAGAAAATGGTAAAGCAGACATTTATGTAGCCCTTCTTTTATAATTTTGGTCAGGATGTGTGGTTAAATCTTCTCCTAGCACAAACAATTGTAATTAATTTTTCAATGGTTACTAGCACAAACAATTGTAATCTCATTTTGAATGTTGTTTCTTTGATCATTTAGTACTCATTTGTACTTTAAACATATCATGCCTTCAATCATTTCTAAACCATAGTGGCCTACATAAAATTCTCAAGGAGGCTTAGATTTCATGAGTGCATCTCTACTAGACTCTTCACAGTGTTCACATTGACAACATGAGCCCCATCAACATTCAATGTCTTCAATTATTGGAGTACTTTATCGCTGTACCAAAAATTCTCTCGTTTGGATTCTAAGGTCTTTGATAAGTGCATCTCTTCCACCAACCATACTGGCCTACCTAAAATTCTTTACACTTGTGGACAAGGAGGTTGGATTTGAAAAGTGCTGCTCTCCTCCCATTCTTCTTTTCAGTGTTTACGTGGTTATAAACATCATTGGAGAACATGTGCCCACTCAAGAGTCAATGCCTTCAATTATTGCAATACTTTATTGGTGTACCAAAAATTCTCTTCTGGATTTTGAAGTCTGTGATAAGTCCATCTGCCCAATCAACCTTCAATGTCTTCAAGTATTGCAATAATTTACTGGTATGCCAAAATTTTCGCATTTGGATTATGAGGTTTGTGATAACTGCATCTCTCCCACCATTTTTCTCTGCTTCCACATTCATTTCTACTGCATGGATCAAAGTTGGTAGCATAAGGTAGGAAAGTGATTGTGTTAACCTCATTTTAAATATATCAAATTGCTTTAAAAAAAATGAGACAATCAATAATAACAAGATTAAGATAAAGTGAACCTTGTTGTCATGGTTATCATAAGTTTATGCTGAAGAAATTATATCTTAATAAGATTAAACTTTATTAAATCAGATTCGAAAGTATCATATTATTATTAAAAGTTTCAACATTATTTTTTAATTAATAAAGTGTATTTTAATTTATTTTATTAATCTATCTATATATATAATTTATTTTTAAATATAAATTAGTCTTATTTATGAAAATAAAATCATATTAATATAAATTAATCATTCCATACTTTCTGTTTTTTTTGAAATTTTGAAAAACATTTAAAAGGAATTTTATTATATATTAATATTAAAATAATATGGAAAAAGGATTAATAGCTAAATTATTTTTATAAGTTATTATTATAGAGATAAGCTTTGGAATATATTAGAAAAGTGTAAGGTTGCTTTTGCATTTAGAGTTATTGTGATAAGGCTATATGAGAATGATATTGTTATGTCTAGGAATATTAAGGGTTGATAAAAAGGAATTAATTGCAATATAGAAATTAAGAAAGATTCTCCCCTATCCCTACCTTTATTGACATTCACATTGACAAATTAGAGGCATGTTTGGAAGAAGTAGCCTTGTGGTTACATAACCTCAGCTAGATTAATCATCCCCTTTCTTCTTTACATTAGTGATATTGTTCTTATGGACATGACTCCACCTCATTTTGAGAAGCGAGGATTATTAAGGATTTTTGTTCTAGCATAGCTATGCGAGTAAATGGTAATAAAAAAGGTTGTAATAATCAATCGAGTAGTCTTTAGTGCGACTTTTTGAAGGCTTTTACAGTGACTTTTTACGGTGTAATTTCTCTAAATTCTGGCAGGAATTTATTGAAAAGAGAAGTTTGATTGCTAACTTTGCACAATCGAAGTGCCTTACAGGTTTTTGAGGGTGCTGAATCCATATATAGAGTCAAAAAAACCAGTTTGAATAACAAAAACCAAGATTTTACCTCAAATTTTTTCACCGGATTTCGGCACCTGAAACTTCAAAAAGTCGCACTAAAGACAGCGCCATAATCAATTACAAAAAGGTAATTTATGTTAATTGTGAGTGATAATAACAAATCAAAGAAAGTTATACAATAAGGTCTTGAAGTCAACCTTCATCAAAATCTTAACTAGAAATACAATGTTGGGAAAATGATTAATAGAAAGTGGAAAACCAATTTTTGTCTTAGGTGCAATTGTAGGTCAACAAATTTTTGGTTTTGGAAAAAAGAAGAAGAAGCTCATATTTTAGACACCTCTTCATCTTTTTATCTTATATGGAGATGAATTTTGATGTTGCATCATCTCTATAGAATCATAGAGGGAAATTGAGAAAATCCAAAAGTTTTTTATAGTTTATGATCTTATTAAATGCAATATACCCTATCCTATAGGATATCTTATAGAAGCTAGTCTTTCACCCATTGAGAGTTTTCCTATGACTAAGTACCTAATATAGAAGGACAAGAAAAGTAACATGAAAACAAGTGGCTTCCTAAGATTGCTTCAAAATGCAGTCAAAATTTGGTGTGGCATAAAACTAGTTGGCATAAAGATTCTTAATCTTAGTCAAACTAGTGGAGAATAGAGGAGGCCACTCTAAAACGTGAACACCAATAAAATTACTATTGCATATAAATTAAAGTTGAAATCATGGTTTGATAATGCAGTAGAGAATAAGAGAAAAACAAAATATTAAAAATTGGTCATTAACCATAATCCAAAAGATCAAGTGTCATATTCTTGTAGCTAGTTTTAAGAAGAAAAACATCATTACTAGAATAAAAATGAACTTTGAGGAGCTTAGGAATTGAGCAAGACCTAGAATTTCATAGGATGCAAGTAAATGTCATTGCGATGTTAGAAATGTGAAGGATGAAAAACACTTCCTTTTACAATGTCTTGCTTATTCTTATTTGTGACAGGAAATGAAGCTAGATTTGATGATTTTGGGACCTATTTTCACATAGATAGCATTTGACTAGTATTAAATGATAAATAACTAATTTAACAAGACTAATGCAAAGCATCAATGGGCTCATTCAAGTACATGAAACTACCTTGATGTCTAGCTTTGACATCTTAGAAAATTTTAATGGTATATATGTTGCTTGTGTTTGGGGAGTTTTGCTGAGTTTCGAGTTTTATATTTTCTTGGAAAATAATTATTGATATTTGGAAAATGTGTGATTTTATATTGGTATTGGAAACGAAGCTAGTTTTGATCTTTGGTTGGAAATGAAATCAGATTTGATGAAGTTGGGACCTATTTCTTTTCACATAGATAGTGTCATAGTATTAAATGATAAAGAACTAATTTAAGAAGTCTAACGCTAAGCAACAATGGGCTTATTCAAGTACATGAAATTGTGTTAATGTCTAGCCTTGATACCTTTGAAAATTTTAGTGGTTTGTGTGTTGCTTGTTTAGAGGATTTTGTTGAGTTTGAAATTAGTCTCTTGAATGCTTATGGTTCTCATATCATGCATATATCGATAGATCGATAGATCCAGTTCTATTATTATAATCATTATTGTTTTCTTTATATATTTGGTGGTTTGAGGAAAGACATTTTATTTCCTTTCACTTTGTGGCATGATTTCGACATCTTCACCTTTTAGAATATAGTAAAATATTTTTCTTATTATCGATTTTTCTTGGAAAAGAATTATTGAGAGTTAGGTGCAAATGCACAATGTTGTGTAGCATTAGTGTGATAAATATGGGATAGTGCAAAGCATAGTTTTGAAGATTAGTCTAAGTTGACTCATACCTAATCAACTCAGTCAAGTTGATTGTTGGTTGAACGGCTAATTGTTGGTTCAATGGACAGAAGGTCTTGCAGGCACAAATACTAAAGGGAAAAATGGAGCCCATCATGGGGTACTCTTTGTAATTCTCCACCACTGCTACCTTTCCTCAAACTCCTTTCCAACCTCAATATCAGTGCTAGTAGTAGCATGACAAACAACACTACGCTTAGCAGAACTAGAAGAACATGTTTTCCAAACTGCACGAGAACTACTTCCCTCACGAGTCACCATGTGCCATGCTTGGTCTCGGTGGTTCTCTTCCTTCTACTCCTGGTTCAATTACCATATCTTCATTGGAACCAACACTCCGAACTCCACTAGACAATGATTCACCATTTTGTAGTAGTGATTCGCCATTTGTACTGGTGATTCGCCATGATTTTATAGGATAATATAATCTCGTGAGAGATTTGCCAAAAAATTATATATACATATTATATTATTAATAAAATCGCCTTCCATTTTTCCTATGTATCATGGGGATTCGCCTATTTTTTATATATATAAATTTAGGGGGGTTCTTAAAATTATCCCTGCATGTGACTCGATGTTGAAGATATCGAAACCTTCAAGATGATCTATGTACACCTCTTCCTCAATGATCCCATTGAGAAACTTAGTTTTCACATCCATCTGATGAATGCACTAGCCCATCTGCACTGAGAGTGCAAGGATGGATCTTATGGAAGAGTACCTTGCGACAGGTGCAAAGGTCTCATCATAATCTATCCCATCGATATGTGAGAAACCCCGGGCCACAAATTTGGCCTTGTATTTCTCGACACTCCCATCAGCAGCTTGCTTTACCTTGTAGATCCATCTCGAACCTACCACTGATTTTTCAACCAGTCTTGGGACAATTTCCCATGCACTTTTTTGACAATGGATTCATACTCCTCCACCATTTCATCAAACCAAGTAGGCTGCTACACTGCTTCTTGAAAGGAATATGGTTCAGTCATAATAAATTTACTCATAAGATCCATGTATCTAGTAAATCAGTCAGGAGACTATCTTTGCCTGCGATGTGAAGTAGGGGCTCCTACATTCTGTGCAACATCATGTCTCAGCCTATCAGCTTCCGTGGTGTTCCTTCTGCCATTTCTAATGTATGGCTCTGCATGAGTGGCCTCCTCAACTCCATGAACCTCCTCGTGTGGCTGATCATCATCAGCAACTGTTATTCCCACACTCCCCAGTTCATCCCGACATTGGAAAAACTTCGTGAGATACTTTGGAATGGTGTCGCCCTTTTCCATCTTGATCTTCCCGAGTTTATCTTTGAGCCAATTTCCTATGGTGGTTGCTGCTTTGGAATATATCCATAAAAGCCTTCCACATAGCATATGGTGTGGCTTTCCCATGGAGGCTTCAGACAATGTGGTCTCGTAGTCCCTCCAACAGGATCCTCTTCACCTTTTCCACTTTCTTTTGCCCTGCATCAAGATTGGCAGCATCTGCAGCATCTGGCTTAGGAACATCTTTGTCAATGAATTCCTTCAAGCCATTGTCTTTGAGTACTACCTCCACCCTATCCTTCCAAGAAATGTAGTTCGAGCTTCCCTTGAGTGCATACTCTAACCTCAAGCCATTGAAATCCATTTCGATCTTGAATCACTTGTAGCACCAAGAAAGTCTTTCTGCAAATTCAAATTCTATCTAGTCACAAACTCAACTCCTGCTCCACTTCTACAATTTCCTGTGCTCTGATACCATGTATAAATTATACAACAAGCATGTATATCTTGGATTCACCCGATCTAACAATGTGCTAAATTTAAATACTGAATCGCTTCTACAAATCTTTTGTGGAATTAAAAACACAATCGCCAATCACATGAACATGAAGAAAGATCAACCACACACAACACAGATATTTTCTCGGGGAAAGCTTATAGCTAAAAACCCCATGATATTCTATTATATATTATATCATGGATCATGAAACAATTACATACAAAATGCTTCTCACAAGAGCCCTCAGTACATCAGCTAATTGTCTCACATTGTCATACAAAAACTAGCGAATTACTTAGCCAATTTATTGCCTCCAGATAGTCTGCCTTTCTTGCGCAATTCCTGCTTAATGAAATCCTTGAATTGATGCAATCCTACCTTCCTTGACTGCGCAAGTATCATTTTCACATCCAATGAGTGTTTGTGTGCATGTGTGCAAGTGGATAATGTCACAATTGATAGTAAACTTCCCTTTCACCTAGAACTTAACTGGGTCTCCACTGGATCTGACATGCATGCAACTAATAATAGAAAATCCTCAGTTGCATGTGATATCACTGATTGTGAATTAATTAATATTTAATTCACTGAATCTATCAATAGTGTTTCTTCAATTACAACTAGCACAACTGAGTTTAACTCACTTAACTGAGTTAAACTATTTACAACTTGCATTCACTAATGCACCACTGCACTTCGAACTCTGTTACAACTAGAATTACTCTGCATGTCCCACCAACCAACCTCTAACTTGAAATCCACTAGCTAAATGAATTTTCCACTTCATTTAACTATTTCAAGTCCACATTGAGAATATATTATAGTTTAATGTCCATCTAAATTAAGGGATACTAAAAATATACATGCACCCAAAAATAGCCACCCTAGTTTGGGTGCTTAATGCAACTAGGTGCTAAATGCAACCAGGTGCTTAATGCACTTGGTGTGGGTGCTAAATCTTCTTGTTGAATCTCAACAAAAACCCCTCAGCAACAAAGGCATCCCCATGAAGCCGAAACAGATTTGATACTACATGTAGGTTTTAACCCTGTATGGAAATTATCTGTAAACGAACTCTTAAAACATAAAATAAAACAATAGCGAGAGCATAAAACATAAAATATATATACACAGATATTTTCCCATGGATCCCAAAAACAAGACTACCAGCTTGATTTTTCATTATATTCCTTTCAATGTTACAACACATATATATACATGTCGAAGCATTCATAAACCCCAATCGATTACCCCCGGATTAGAACATAGTCGTATTTCCCTTGACCGGATCTACAAAATACCATGGGAAGAAAACCATCATGTCCAAAACCATATGCAAACCCATGCACAAAACCATATGCAAGTCCACCCACCTAATATAGGGTCCAAAAAAAATTTCCCGTGACACTGCCCCAGACCCTATGCAGGGGGGCTACCACCCCCTGCTACACCTGGCACAAGCGTATGGGTACATGTCGTCCCCACTTCTTTCCTGGAGTTAGTCATGGAAATAATATAACACACACCCAACTATACTGAAAAAAATAACTCTAGAACTTGTTCCTAGAGAAATGAGTTGGAGTCGATGGGAAAAGATCTGTTGGAAGGAAGTCATTAAGGCATCCCACATCAACCAGCATGAGTGTAACCCATAGGCCAATAATTTGGAAGAACTCAGACAAAGAGAGACGAAGTAACCATTCTGAAGAACATTTACGATGTACACAAGATGTAGTGATAAAATGACATAAATCCTGTTCACCAAGCAATAATTAAAGCTAACACATAGGTGAGGAATCCACCAATAGGGTCAAATGGAAACCAAGGTACTACACTAATCCCAATGTGTGATAATGTAATCTAACATTGAACACAAGGGAAACCATTCAGTCAAAGTCCCAAAATGTTGATCGATGGTTACCACAAGGTCACATATCAATGATGTAAATAGGTCCAAGGTGCAACTCTAGGTATACTCTCAGAGAAAGTTTTTGGAGTTGATAAGAGCATACCCACAAATAATAATTCAATGGGGACCTTCTTAACCAGCATGAGTAAAGGACCATGTCGTTTATGTAATAATGAGAATAACCTGATAGAACAGGTATGCTCGACAAAAATGAGTCAAGAGACACTACAAAATGACAAACAACAGGTTTACTTCCCTTGAAAAAACAAACGACTTGATGTCACTTTATGGCAACATAAAATAACTTTGTATAAGTTTGCAATGAAGAAGGCATTAACAAAATCTTCCTATGATTGGAAGAGATAACCAACCGATGGAGGGCCGACTCAAGAACAAGGTTATGACTTCCCTAAAGTAAAGCTAAGTCTGATCTTGATGGAGGAAAGACTCATTTTAAGTTATTTGTTCAAGTGTGACATGAGTGACTCTTGTTGCCATCAAATGATGAAGAAGGTGTCTTGTTCCTGCAATTTTTTGGAATATTTAATTTTTTGCATTTTTCATATTTAAAGCCTGAAATATAATAAAAGAATGTCTATAGTACATTGGAGAGAAATAATTTCAAGGGAAAGTGCAATAGTTCATGGGACTGGAACATTCCTATTCTCAATGCAAGGTGACGGATGTTGGTCATCAACACTCAAGGAATGCTCCCTCCATGGGAAAAAAATGTCAAGTGAGAAGGCTAATGAATGCATGGTTTGATCTTGCCCAAAAGTCATGGTAAAAAATGGCTTATACATGAGTCTAAATGAAGTTGGCTTAAGGCCAATAGGGGTGCAAGTGGTCAATTTGAAATGAAATAGTATAACTCAACACATGGGAGACGTCAATGAAAATTCATGGCAAGACTAAAGAGGACTCCCGAGCCTAAGAAAATAACTTTAGCATGGGTGCCAAGTGACAATAGGGTACTATCTAGGGCACCCATGATAAGGTAGGATTCCATCACACAAGTTATGACACTTCTAAGAAATGAGAAGGTTTCATGACACATCTTGGTGGGGTCGATCCTAAGGTTAAAATGGAAAAGGAAAATGATAATGCACAATGCAGGTGGATAACCTAACCTATATGCTAGTTTCAAGAACCAATACTTGTCAGAGTGGATAAACAATGAAAATTCCCAAATGAGAAGTCTTTAAAGTTTTATAGACATAATTAGGAACACTAGGAAAGTCTCAGTCCAAGGACTCCTTCGGTAGCTAAAACTTGTGGCTTCAAAAATTCCTCCTGCGAAGGAAATTCAACATCCAATAAATCATGAGAACTAGAAGGATCAAAAGAGGGAATAAATGGGTCCCATGTCCCCATAGGAGAAATCACTCGATAAACTTTGGGACCAAGTCTCAAGAAGGAAAATAATAGTTCAAAGGATCCTTATCAGAAGCAATTGAGCATTGAGGATATAACACCACATAGTTCACATGTGGCAGGGAAGAGTCTACTTGAACTCTTGGAACATACCAAGGGGTATTCTGAACTAAGTTCAAATTAGGATGATCATTATTATATGCAAGTTGATCAATAGCTACAATACTTCCATTGTGAGGAAAATTTATAACTCAAAAGAGTGAAGACACCACAACATTTATAGCATAGACATAATCACACGCAAGTAGAATATTAAATTCTAAATGTAGATCAACCACCACCATATCGATTAAGACATTCTTCCCACCTAAAGTGATAGGAAATTGAGGAATAACACCCATAGATTCATCAGGTATTTTATCATAGGATAAAACTAACTATCAGTTTCCCACAATTTTGGAGAACCAAAAGCTTTCTAAGTCGAGGAGGATATAATACTTGGAGAGGATCCTTCATCCACCATACATCAATAGATATTTTTGGAATTAACTATAACCCTTATTTGGAAAGGTGCAGCAGAAGGAAGATGGGGCTCGACAATATTATCCCAATCAAAGGAAACCCCCCAAGAACTTGGAAGGGGTACACTCAAAGAGACTGGAATGTCCCCTAGAAGAGAAGACTCTGAACTAGAAATCAAGAAAGCTTTGTTGGTAGGCATTTCACCCCCCAATAGAGGAGTGGGATCGGCCAAATATTGCACTCACTCAACCACTTCATCAACCAATGGATGAGTAGATTGTTGAGAAACCATAACAGGTTCAGGAGTAGAAGAACCTTCAAACTCAGAACACAACCTTTTTACCACTGAAATATTAGGGCACAAATGAGTAAGATGATCTCCCTTACATATATTACAAGTGAACTTAGGTTTAAATCTTCTATGCCTAGGTTTCTAATCAATATCAATGCCCCCAACATGACTAGAAATGGCTTCTAGAGCTAGTTCTCCAACATTAATTGCATAGGTTAGTGACTCTTTCCTAAGAGAGATGGGACTTGTGCCCCCATCCCAACTCACAAAAGTAGGTGAGCCATCAGCAACATGACTGATAGAGGTAGGTGACCCATTTCTAGTATGACTTGCAGTGACTAGACTTATGCACCCGACATGACTTGCAATGACTAAAGGCTCATCTCCAACATGACTAGTAAAGGTTGGTGACGATTCATGGAGATAAATATTCTTCTTATCATTCCTCCTCTTTCTCTTCTTTTTATATTTTTTATTACAAGATGGAGGAGACAGAGGAAGCCTAGATTTATCTGGCAAAGAAGATGAACAATTAACCATTGTTTGATGCTATTGAAATAAAGTGTTCATATGAGAAGATTCAATAAGATTAAAAATATTCAAAGTGGACCACAACCATACTGGTAGTCCAATATTCAATCCATGAATATTCAACGTGGCCATCAAGGGGCTACCAATGTTTCCAAAGAAAGAAAATCACAAGGATCCCCTAGTCCCTTGGTTGGCATCCATTGGAATATTGGACATACCCAACTTATACGTAGATCATTCCCTTACGGGATTGTTCAAATGAATTTTCAAGGAAGACATATCCACAATCAAATCTTCGCCCTTAAGGAGATAACTCCAAAATTTCAAAAGAAATATCAAAAGCCTTTCAAGATGATTGGAGTGGTTCTTCAGTCACTCAGAACAAAATGTCCAAAAGTGACAAGAAAAATTCCACCTAAAGCTAACTAAATACAAAGAGAAAAGATCACCCCATTATAAAGTCCTAAAGATACATACAAGTAAACAACTTCCAATTATTTCCACTTCGGGTGGTTAGGAACGAACACCAAAATAGGAGAAAGAATATAAATGGGCCTTTCAAAGGAAATTTTGGATGATGAGGGCCCAAGTATTACCAGCGAAGGTATGAGAAAAAATTACGTTGACATCCGGACAGTAGCCTTTTTCGGTGCAAGTACCCAAGCTTCCCAAGGGCAACCTCTAGAAGTACTATGAAAGTGATAAAACATCTGCCTTAGGTACCATGGGCATTCCTCCTCGCAGTCAACTGTGTGGTCCCTATGAAATGAAACTAAGGTCATTAGCTCGTGATCATAAGCCAAGCTGAACAGTTGTGGGAGCATGATCCAACAAGTAGGAGAGGAGGTATCTCTCTTTCCTTATCTTCACACGTCCTTCAGCTTGACTCCCGTATTAGAGGAGATTTCACGGACAACTTAACGACACTGGATTTCCACTCTTGAATAAACTTATATACTTTCGATTTAAGTGGCCTTGGAGAGTTTACTCTCCACACAACTATTCCAAGGCCCTAAATTCCCTAGACTAGTTAATGTAACTATGACAAAAAGGAAAGTTCTAGCTCATTTTAATTTAAGAACTTATTTTAATTAGTTTTTATTTAGGGCATAAGGAAACAAAAGTGCAATTTATGGTGTTATGATGCAAAATAAATCAATATGCAACCTAGCTACATGAAAATGCAACTCATTTTCTTCAATGAAAATTGATTTCTACAAAGGTTCCATGAGAAACTTAATAAATCAATTTCTTTTTTTTTTCAATTTAAAACTCACATTCAAAAACTAACAAAAATAATTAAATGATGTCCAAAATGCATCTAAATTAATTAACACTAGCATGAAAATGAAATATTTAAAGAAAGACTTAAACGTAAACAAATGTGATCACAAAGTTAAAGGACAATTGAAGCAGAAAAGAGAAGAAAATCCCAATATAAAAAGCACTCCTCATAGTAAGAAGACTTTTAACCTTATAACAAGAGTTCACACATTTTCTGAAAAGCCCAAAGACTACAAAGCCAAAAACAAATGAAAAGAAACAAAAATAAAATGTTTTTCATTTTCTTTTAAAGTTTTAAAGAACCAAAAAGTTCAAAAAGGGAAAACAAGTAAAATTTTCAATACAAAAGCATGAAAAAGACTCAAATCCCACTAGTCACCAATGATAAAAAAATACAAAAGACTAGAGAAAAATAAGAGACTTAATCAATTAAAATTATTTTGGCCAAAAAGATGCGAAAGACCCTGAAAATAGAAATATTCCATAGAATGGAAATCTCTCATTCATCCAAGAATCACAAGCCCCTTTCAAAAACAAGAAAGAGAAAGCAACAAGAAGCCAACTTCTAGGTTGCAAAAGAAGCAAATCAAAGACTGGGTTATCAACACGTTTGAGAGCAACAATGCCTGTTCCAAAGGCTAGTGAGAGGTCCAATGAATTAAATCTGATTTAATTCACAAGTAGTGATCAATCAGGTAACTGATAATTCACTATAAATAGTTGTTGCATGTCAATTATAAGGAAGGCCCAGTTGAGACTGAGGTTAAAGGGATGATAACTATCAATTGTATAATTAGAAAATTGTAGAGGTCAATGATAGAGACATGTGGAATACTATGATGCATTTCACAATCAATTCCAAATAATTTCGTATTTAACAGGGCAAAAATTCCTCCAAGAATTCTTGAGCAAGGCAGGCTAAGAAGAGGTTGAGAATTAGTTAAGCATTTGACTTATTTTTCCTAGATCAGAGTGAGATATTTGGTAGAGCAGAGGTGTTTCTCGATGAGAGAAAACCATTGTATTATTTTATGATCTTGAATTTATATGATATACACATAACGAAGTTTTAGGCAGTGTGCTTTCCCCATATACATATTGTGTCGAGCGATTGATTGTCTCTTTCTATTACTTGTTATGTGATTGTGCAATTGTGTTTTGTTTCCACAAATTGTAGAAGGATTCAATATTTTGTTTTAGTACATTACAAGATCAGTTTGAATCTCGTTGTTATATAAAACTTGCATTAAATCATTGTATTAGGTATGAAATGTAGATAGGACTCTTATGTACATTTGAGTAGCACTTGTGACAACCATGTATGGGCTCGTGGATGAGATTGTCTCAGCCTTGTATCAGTCATGCAAAGGGGTGATCCATGGTAGTTGGCATGTATTGTAGGGGATCATTTTTTTTCAACCATCTATGTACTGTAGAGTGCGAGATAAATATGTGTAACTTTTTTTTTCTTATCATTGGGTCTTGTTGGTTGCGCAATTATGAGTCAAGCATGCTTTGAGAGAGAAATATGAGAGTTGTTTCGACTTTTTTTGAGCCATTGGGCATCATTGTTACAACCGTGTATTATCATGAATCCATGTATTTCATTGCATATCATATTCATGTCATGATGTTTAATGGAGTCTTTGATTCAGTTGATTTACCCTCTTGCATGAGTCGAGGAGGCATGGAAGCGGTGATTATTGATGAGTAATAGTTTGAGGAGTCATTTTCATAGCTCCTTACATGGTTAGGAGGTGGATGATCAACATGAGAGGATGTATAGTGTTTCCTTTAAACATGTTTGACAACTGAGATCCTTATTTTACATGCTTGTCCCGCAGAAGATACCAAGTTCATCATAAGACTAATCAACATCAATTTTGTGGTAGCATAGTGTTCATCTCCATAGGGGGAGTATGATACAATTGGGAGTATACGTTGTGGGCTTATGGATTTTGTGCTACGACCATGTATCTTATTATTTAAGTCTTGTATCTCATATATTAGCCCTATAATTATTATCAAATCATCTAGCCATGTATGCGTTAAGCCTCTTGTATGTGACAAGGAGGAATTCGTAGAGCATAAATTATGTACAACAACATAGAGAATATGGTTGCATACCATTACATTTTTAGGGGGAGAATTTTAAATTGGAGAAGGAGTGGTGTTGGCCTTGATATGTTTTCTCCTGGGCATTGATGTCAAAGGTGGAGAGATATTTAGCTCAACTTCAGTGATTAGATTTAGGAAGGAAGATCGGGATTAGGTTGGCATCAATGTCAAAGGGGCATCTTGTTAGCATTATAGTGTTGTCGTTGATGTTAACTAGTGCTTAGTGGTATTAATATTTGTAATAATCATTTCTATGTTATGTATTGGTCTAACTTATGGTATTCTATGTTTGTAACAATGTCTCAAAGTTGCATGTCCATACCCTAAATATTAGCTACAAATTGACGAGAGAAGGCTTAAAAAATGAGGTGAAATTAGGGTAACACAAGTAACCTAAATAAAAACTACATTAAAAAAATCGTGAGTAGTCTACTAGTCTGTGTTATAATGCACTTCTCAAAGTGAGAACTTACATTACTCCATGTAGGTGTTTTTCCCAGATTCCAAGCACTTTCCAATTAATTCCAGGGGTTCCTACTATGGTATTTTCTCATGGTAAATGGTCTCATAGTCCAACAAGGTTTGCTCCTCATCTAGAAGGTGATCAAACTTGAAAATTTAAGAAGAAACATTATATATATGAAAGCACCTTGAAATTTGTTGGTTAGATAGATTGAGAGAGCATGCCATTGAGAGGGCATTAAGAGAGAAGTAAGGTGGTTGTAGGAGCATATTAAATATCTGAGGAAAATCATAGCTTGTGGTGCAGGTCCCAACTAGTGTTATTTGAAGTTAGTAGCGATCATAGTTGAGGAGAAGTTGTAGAGGATTGTGTGATAGAGAGAGAGGGCTTTCTATGGAGATTTGTTATAATTGATTTATTGATATTGTGTTGCAGAGAGAGTTACTTTAATGAGTGGGGTCCAATCTATTTTTTTTTTAAATTGGCCCAAGATACTTTGAGGAGGTAGTGGCCTATGGAAAATGGTGGCTTTACAAGACAAGGATAATGTCTCCTTGTTGTTGGTGGCGAACTAAATAGTTAAAGGTGTGGTTCCTCCTTACTAATGGTGGCTAGCTAAATTATTATAGGTGTAGTTGCTCCTTTTTGGTGGTGGCTAGCCAAATTGTTAAAGGGGTGGTGGCTCCTTCCTATTAATGGCCAGCTAAACTTTGTATACGAGATTTATGATTAATAATATATTTAAAGAAACACGACAGTGGCATGGGGGTTTTTCTACCCTTGAGGGTTTCCACCAAAAATACTTATGTCATTATACGCATGCATGTATTGATGTTTATCATGGATTTTATGTGCTAATTTTATGTTGCATTTATATTCATATCAACTAATGTTATTGATGTGCATTGTTATTTAGTAAACTAGAAAAACATGTTAAAATTATAAAAAAAAAAATTCACTACTGATTGACCCCCCTTCATTGTAGCGATCTATATTTCTAACAATTATAGACAATTTCTTTGATTGTGTCTAATATATGGTGACAAAGGTTTAGTAATCCCAGAGTGGCCATCTACTAGCATTTTCAAGATTTTTAACGCCTTTTTGCTTCGTCAAAAAATAAAAAATTATTGGCCCTTCTTATCTAACCTTTCATGAATGACCTCCATTTTCCTATGACCTCCATTTTAAGTAGTCCCACTTGTATACACAATGGTTACAACATCATTATAGGCAATAGACATATGTTAGGCATTGTTTATATGTTGTTTTGGCCTGCCATAAATGTAGAATTACCATGGGCTTGTAAATTTTATGGAAAAATTCACATTTGCCTCATAAAATAGGTGAGCTTCAACAACTAACACATATGACTTCCTTCACCCAATTTTGTCATTATGGTGATACTTGAATGGACCTATTTCATCTCTTAGAAATCCTAGCAATTGCTTTACAACATAATTAGTTATAATAAAATATCATGCATCATATTTCCTGATGCTTAATTTTCTCACTACAAATTAGAAAAAACAATGATTTCCATTATTGTGAATCCCTACAGTCAAATTAATGTTACCCTTCATTCAC
This sequence comes from Pinus albicaulis, assembly GCA_034641835.2. NCBI lineage: Eukaryota > Viridiplantae > Streptophyta > Pinopsida > Pinales > Pinaceae > Pinus > Pinus albicaulis. Next base: position 1,312,057,331 of record CM076581.1, on the reverse strand, counting down.
TAGGACATGCATGGGTGTAGGAAAACAAAACATAAAAAAAGGTGATGCCATAATTTCCAGCACTACCTCTCGCATCTATTCAAAATTTGCAGGGTCTCAATTCCCCGACCATGTTGAGTGATTCTAGTGATCATTGAATTCATGACACAACATTTCGCTCAAACATTTTATAAAAAAAATCACATTCTTCCTTTATACTCTCACATTTGGAATTCATATTGATGAGATATAATAAGATACAATTCCAGGTTTGAAACCTACTATCATCAGTATTTAAAATACCGACAAAGTCATTTGCACAATCATTTGACTGCACATATACATCGATCAACATCAAATATTTTTTGTGTTGTTTTTTATGCTACAAGATTCCATCCCCTTTATCACCTCAATTGATGTAGAAACCATTCATATATATATATATATATATATATATATATATATATATATATATATATATATATAATTGTAATTTTTGCAAGTTATTGGCCCATATTGCCATGATCGTGCTTTCAAGATCTTTAACCCAGTGAAAAGGAGTGTAAATGTGAAAAGTAGTGAAAATAGTCCATTTCAAAGCATCGAGAAGTTTGAAACTGATTAAGTTTTGGATGTTCCCCATGATGAATACAATAATAATCCACAACACTAGTTATTTCCCATGTTTCCCAAGCCAAAAATAATCTTGGGCCCAAATCTGCTCTTCCTTTAGCAAAATTATATATAAATGTATACATTAATACAGTTGGCTCTGCCAATCCAAGAATTAGAAATGGCTGAACTCCAAAAATTGAATGTATGATTCTACACATTGCAGTGGATGCCATGGTCTGAGCCCCAATCACGATACTAGCTATGCTCCTATGCAATTGTTCTCTAAATGATATCATGAGAATGGTTGATGCAAAGAATATTTGAGTTGTGGGAGCAAGGATTATTATGAAAAATTTGTAAATTATGGGTGGTATCCTCAACCACTGGTTCTACAACATAAGGATTTTCAATACTGACTATTCCACCTACAAATTTTGTTTTTTCTTAAGGCAACTTTTGGATTTTTCCCTTCAGAATTTTGCTACAACATCTACTCCAACTGGGGATAGTGTCCCACTTGTGGGACACTAAGAACTATAATCCAGGTGCCTATTGAGATATATAGTCAACTTTTGAAACAATTTACAATCATTCCTATAAATTCTAAAATTTGAAGTCCCTCAAAAACTTATACTTGTTAGACCTATGTCCCTTATTCATAAATTGAAAAAATTGTAACAAAACCTTCTATAACTATAAAAAAAATGCCGCAAGGTGAGCTTATTTTTGTTCACCATCTCTACTCTTAGCTAGATTGTTTTTCACAAGTGTTAGAATACTTCCAACGATTATAGACAAAAATTTGGGAGCTTGACCTTACAACAATTGTATTTTAAGATTTTAAAATCAAAAGAACATGAGTATGAGAAATTGATTAGTAAGGGCTGGTATAAAGCCAAAATAAGATACTGGCTATAGAAAAGATCTTATCTCCAGACCATTGAAAAAAATCATATACTCTACTATGAGATCATTAAAAACATCAGAGTAAATATCATTTTGATGAGCAACCTCAATATCTTCATTGGGTGGGTCTATAACAGCTTGCTTTTTAGCACAATTTGATAAAAACATTTTTTTCTCAAAGATGTGGTGGCACGACTCTTTGTTTAGTATATCACACACTTTTGTTGATGAAAAATTAATATGAAAAGAAAAATTTAGAGAATTTGGCACATGCCTTTATGCAACAAATTGATGATATGATAGTTTTTCATCTATACTTAAAATATCTTCATTGCTTCCAACAGAAATCCTTGTACAAGATGAGCATGTGCAATCAATATGCACAAATTATCTTAAATAAAACTTGCATCAAACCCCTTCATCTATTCATAAGTGGAAAAATTTCCTTTTGTACATGTAATGCCATCTTCCTCGAAAAACATTTTAGCTCCTTAGAAAGATCATATTTACAAGATGTAAGATGATAAGGGAAAGGAAAATATAAAGATGAGACATATTCATTCTGAAACACATATAAACCAAACCCAGATATTTATTGTTGATACTCCTTATCCTACTCATTTTCATTAGAGTGACCATGCAAAACCTGACCTAGAAGTTTTCCACAAGCCCATAGGTTATTTTTGTTTTCATTAGTATTAAAAAACATATATTCTAGGGTTGCAGGTCTCCTATCCCTGAGATAAAATGGTAGATCAATGATGGTGATTTGTTGAGTAATATATCATTGCAACAACTTTAGAAGGACATTGAATATCCTTTGGCATACTCAGATATTTTTTTTGAAATATTCTATTAAATATGATTAAAAAACATGAAAATATTGCCATGGATTAATTGAATTTGGTCTTAAATGTTGAAACCACTAATGAGAATGTCCTTTTAAAGAACATTAAAATAATATCAAAACTACATCCTCAGAATAATGTCGAGTCTATCCATGAAACATACAAATTCCAACCAATTCCGCCCAAATGTAACATTATTTTTCCCACTAACTTTAGGAAGATATTTGAAATACTTTGGATGGTAATCATGAAGGATGGATGGAATCCTCAGGGGTTTAAAAATTTCCCTAATTTTGGGTTGAATGATAGTGGAATGATTGCAAGGTTAAGCATTGACTGTTAATGAATATAAATTATATTTTTATTTACAACTTGACATGACTGGTGATTTTCAAGAGTGATAGTAATGAAAACACCATTTTTTTCCTTGGAATAAGGGGATGAAATCAGCCCAAGATCAATAATGCAGGAAGAGGTAAAAATCTTATTTTTCTAATATATAATACAAATTATGGAGTTTGTGATCATATGATAATATGAAGTAGGAAACAATATTTTTGATAGGCATGGGAAAATAAATGTCAAAGGTTATAAAAAAGAATATAAATTCCTTGAAAAACCTCATCATCTCATACCTAGTCTTTCCCTGCTACTACTTAATTTTCTATTAGCAATATTTCTTATCTAGTGAAATCTTTGTCAATGGAATTACCAGATGAATGATTGACAACCAATATTCTAAATCTTGTTCTCCATCAAGAAATAGACCTTAATACTTAGGCAAAGATATCTCTATTCCTCTATTCCATGACAACAGTGCTAATTAATGTTGTACCCTGTCACTAAAATATTGAGAAAACATTTTAATGATTGGTCAAAGTAGGATCATAGAGGAAGTAATGAACATTTTAGTTCAAAAACTTATCATTTACAACCATAATTGCTAGGTCAATGAGGATTGTAGATATTTTTATTGAAGTGACATGGTTTAATAACTCAAGCACTTAATAATCTTAGATTTAACTCTGTAAAACAAATGATGAAAGGAACAAAAAACTGAGAATGAATTTCTAGACATGGCGGAGCGCCCATTAAGGGACTTAAATAAAATACATGAGTACCATTTATGACAAACAATCAAGTGAATAAATTCATAATCTTTATTTAAATAACATTGTTTCTACATACATTATCCTAATAGAAGAAAATCAATTATTTAAATGGTAAACACATGAAAAAATAACAATACTGCAACTTGATCAAACTTGGAATCAAATTGGATTTTTATTGATAAATATTTTGAAACATCATCATTACATAGATATTTAAACTTCAGAAATACCAACCTCCAAACCTTTACTTTTTCTTCTCTCCGGTCTTTTATTTTTGTCCAAAAATAACTGCCTTGATTAGTTATAAAATTGATTAAGATTATAGTTATGGAACTGTCTCTACGTTTCAAATAAAATTACAGTATTTAAATGTTTTTAATATATATATATATATATATATATATATTTTAAAAGTACCCTTTTATAATGTCCTGCCCCTTTACAACGAACTTTACAATCATTAACGCTTTAATCTCTTTGATCCTAAATGATTATACATAAATAATGTTTGAATTGGCGTGGAGGTTGTGCAGGCCCTGATGATAAACCACTTGTGTTTTGGCAAAAATTAAAAACAACTATTGTGGACCCCCTGTGGTGGGCGGGGGGTCCTGCTTTTCATATCAACTGTAGATCTTTAGATGTCTGGTTTGACCAAACTTCTCAACGTGGGGTTCCGCTCCTTTTAAACATCGTCAGGGATAGTGCCCCGCACACTGTCAAAGTGAACAAACTCAGGGATAGTGACCCCTGATCACAGGTTGTAAATCGATCAACAATTGCATCAATTCTATGTTGACCATACAAATCGCACCTTTGTGCTTCCAGGGAAAGTGTATGTAAGACCTTTCAAGACAAGAAAAATATGAGGTCCATAACGCACTTGCAAATCAATATATTTATTCTATTTAAAACAACCTTGAAATTGATGGTGAAATTGATGGGATCAATGACGCCCACACCGACCATCTACTAGCTTTGTCAAACTCTGTTACACATTTTCCACTTCGTCAAAAAAGTAATTCCCGGTCCTTCTTATCTAACCTTTCATGAATGACTTCCATTTGTTTATGACCTTCCTAGAAAATATATATTCATCTAATAAGCTTGTGAGTCTTGCGAAATACCCATTATAGGAGCACTCATCAACCCAATCGTTCCAGCCACATAACGGTAGTAAAGATACATCTCATCAAAGTTCTTGTAATGTGACTTCCTCAAGTCCATCCACATCCCCTCAATCATATCTCTAAATGGATGGATATCAATAGGAAATTTTGAAATTGTATATGGAAACCCTTTAAAGAAGTCCTCTGGCCTCTGTTCCCATTGATCTAAGGCCTTTAATGTTATGTGCAAATCATTAGGATTATCAACAAGCTCATTAATCGTCCTACACCACACATAAATTTCCCAGATAACCCTTCCCATCTCTGGTGATGATAAGTAGTGTTCCTTAGGGTTTTCATTAGCCCGACTTGGTTACAACATCATTAGATGCAATGGCCATATATTTGGAGATGTTTATGCCTTTTTTTGGGCCTTCCATAAATAAAGCATTACCATGGACTACTTAATTTTCTAGAAAAACTAACAATTTCTTCTTAAAATTAGTGAGATCCAATAAATAACACACATGGCTTCCTTCACCCACTTATATCACCATGGTGATACTTGAATGCACCTATTTCTTATGCATTAGAAATCCTAACAGTTGCTTTATGACAAAATTAAGTAGAGTCGAAATAACATGCATCATATTTCCTATTGCTTCCTTTTCTCACTACAAATGAGAGAGAATAGTGATTTCCATTATTGTGAATCCTAACAGTGAAAGCAATGGTACTCGTATCACCATGGTGATACTTGAATGCACCTATTTCTTATGCATTAGAAATCCTAACAGTTGCTTTATGTCAAAATTAAGTAGAGTCGAAATAACATGCATCATATTTCCTATTGCTTCCTTTTCTCACTACAAATTAGAGAGAATAGTGATTGCCATTATTGTGAATCCTAACAGTCAAAGCAATGGTACTCGTCATTCACTAGGCCATGCATGGGTGCAAGTGAATAAAACACAAACGAAGGTGATGCCACAATTTCCACCCTTGCCTGTCACATTTGTTTGAAATTTTTAGGGTCTCAATTCACTGACCATGTTGAGTAAATCCAACAATCATTGCATTTACGATACAAAATTTTTTGCAGCCATTTTATCAAACAAATCACGGGATTCCTTTATACTCTCACACCTAGCATTCATATAAATGAGATATTATAAGTTACAATGTCAGATTTGAAACCTACTCTGATTAGTATTTAAAATAATGATAAAGACATTTGCATAATCATTTGATGCACATATACATCGATCAACATCAAATAGTTTTTGTGTTAGGTTATATGCTATATTATTCCATCCCCAGAGGCTCATTCTACAATCCAGTATGAGGGACATATGTAAGTATGTCATGTCCTAATTTTTTTTTTTAAATAATTTTAGCTCATTTTAGGCAAACAAAAATTAAATAACCATACAAATAAACAATTAAAAATCTTTTAACAAAATAATTAAATCATTTGTTGGCATTTCACTTTTACTCTTCAAGTAATAAATATCGATGTCTATCTTAAATAATATAATTTTTACAGAGATATAACATCCAATGTGGGTTATGAATAAAATATTTTAACATGAATTATTATAAAATGGCTCAATACACATGTTATGTAATCTTTAAAACATTCAAAAATGCAATTTAAACAATAAAAAATTACACATTGTTTTTTGCACTCTAAAATAAGTTTGCAACAAAAGAAATTTGATCCCTCTCAGCTCATGTTAGATCCTTGTTTTAAATGGACCTATGTTGGTATATATATATATAGCAGATAATTGCGAGCCTTGCAAGTCCTTCACCCATAACACCAAGATTATGCTTTGGGGCTCTTTTGCCGAGTGGAAAGGAGCACAAATGTGAAAACTAGTGAAAATATTCCATTACCAAATGCCATGAAGGTTGAAACTGATCAATATTTTTATTTTCCCTATGAGGAATTATGAATTCATCCATGTTAACACCAATTATTTCCCATGTTGCTCAAGCCAAAAATAATTTTGGGCCTAAATCTGTTGTACCTTTGGAAAAATTATATACAAATGTATATATTATTATAGTTTTCTTTTCTAATCCAAAAATTAATAATGATTGAATTCCAAAATATGAATGTATTATTATACACATGGTAGTGGATGCCAAGGATGTCAGGATTAAACCCTTGCTCCTATGCAATTGTTCTCCAAATGATATCACAAGAATGGTTGATGCAAAGAATATGTAAGTTATGGGAGAAAGGATTCTTATAAAGAAGTTGTAGGTAATGGTACATATCCTCAACCAATAATTCTACAATATATGTATTTTTAGTGCTCACTATTCCATCTCAAGTGTTGGACTTTGCTTAAGGAAACTTCTGGATTTTTCCTTACAAAATTTTGCTACAACACTTTCTATAGTCACTAAGGTGGTAATTAGTGTTAAACATTATTAAATGAAATATAATCAATAATAATTCTATGTAGTCACATATTACAAGTAAAAACCTGAATCAGACGTCCACTTCGAAGAAGTAAACTAAGTTTTAAAACCTTGTTCGATCTTAGATGCCAAGATTAACGACTTCATTCATTAGTGATTAAATCATGATTATACATGCATTTATACTGAAATGACACAACACAACACATATTGATTTTCTTGTAAGACTACAATATTACCCTAAGCACTTATTGAGGAGTTTTTCACTCCTAATTCTTACTATGTCATCTTGATACAGCATTACCAGAAACATAACAATTTCCTTGCAATATTCTAGGTTAGTTTAGCATACTAGCATACAAATTTCTTATTTTGACAGTCATTTCAATATTTATGGCACTCATGGTTGCTTAATTTGTGTTTCTAGGTGAAATGGGTAAGAAGAGGAAAGATAATAATATCAGGCCCATTGCTCAAGAGTTGAAGGAGAAATATATTCTAGAAGAAATGATTGTAGAGGATAAAAACCCAAATGCAACATTTTATAATGATACTACTTATATAAAATGAATGAAGGGTGCGATGTCATGGGACTAAATTTTCAATTTCTTTGAAAACATTATAGAAATCCTAGTTGAGAGAGAGATTTTAGAATAAGATCTAGATCTAATACATATAATTATATTAGTATGCATGGAGCTAGACTTCACAAGGTCGCAACCATGCCAACCATGGTCCTCTACTCCGACATTGTATGATGGATCATTTCTCATGTTAATCTTGAAAATTGCATCATTGTTAATGATGCTATAAAAGTATTTATTTCTTGGAGGTTAATAAATTTACAAAATAAATAAATCAGATACTCTTGAAGTCTACCTTAAAGTTTATTATCTAGCTAAGTTTGAAATTAAAGTGTTAATGAAGCATAAAATGGAAGCAACAAAATTTATAAAAAAATAGATTATTGACTCTGAAGACTTCAAATCTAAAATGAATAAGCCTTATCTAATTAGTATATTCAAATCCCCACACTCCCTAGTGGTAGTTATTCTTTCCATATTATATGGCAACCCTAACCCAAATTTTTTGAGACAAGAATGGATTCCTCTATTTCATAGCATTGTTCAAAAATCCAAAATCTCTAGACGAGCATATATATTGTCCCATAATCAAACTAATATAATTAAAGTAGAATTACCTTCTCAAATAGGTTTTGGTCCACATTTTTTCACATTGTCTACATATATCCTAGATATTCTAATAGCTATCTCAACGTTCCTTTATTGAAATGTATTTGGTTAAAAAGGGAATAATATGTTCCTCAATATGATTCTATTCTTTTATGTCTCAGTATACCGTATCACATGTATGATATATATGATCATTTTATGGCACCCTTATATCAATTTTTGCATGGTATACACCCTTTTAGAATTAGAAATGATCTTTGTAATGCTATACAAGGAAATGGCACTAGTTTATAGAAGAAAGGTTTACCTATTTCAAAATATTTGGTTGTGGCGCACTACTTTCCACTTACTTCCCACATTTATTCCTAATATATTAGCTTTGAGAGAAATAGTTAACCAAAAAATAATGAATGGAATAATCGAATTACTATTAAACATTTCTAAGAAACGTTGGCTATATTTCCCTATCAAATATGGTTTATATTCCCTCCTTAACAGAGGCCACGTAGGAGAGGAAGCAAAGGGTCTAAAATAATTATGGTTGTATTCAATTCATTTTTATAAATATGACCCTAATAATATAGTGAGTGCACATCTCAAATAAAACATGTGTTCCAAGAATTATGATCATTAAAATCCCCTTTTGACCATTTTCTCATAGATTTAGATGATGTTAGTCTCAAGGTACTTGATTTAAATGATCCTATCGTCAAGGAAAAATTTCAAACTCATAGAGTATAATCATATATTTCCTTTTCCCAAGAAAGATCCATACTCGCAACTATCCCTCTTACTGAACTTCAAGCTATAGAGGTTATTAGTTTATTATTTCTTCAAGATGAATATGAAGATACTATTATGATCGAAACAGATGATGAATTTCAAAAAATAATCCTTAAGACAATGCATATGAAATAAACCCAACACAGCAAGAGAAGAACATGGAACAAACTCTGCAAGAAATCAGGTTGGATCATAGACATGTTTTATAGGTTCAAGAAGGAGACGTTTCTAAAAATAGAGAAGCTAGATAAAAAACAACAAGCCAACATAATACCCATCATTGAAAAAACAGAGGTTACATAATGCATATATGAACCTACGTCCAAAGCACAAATTACTAGTCATAATCTAAATGATCCAAACCTTACAATTTATTCAGATAACACACGTTATTTCTCCTTCAGGTATTGTTACTCCATTGGCAGTTAATTTAAAGATATTTTTCTCTCTATTTCTTGATATTGATCAAATGGAACCAGTCACTAAATCAATGGTTTCTTTAGAAAATTATTATTTTAGTTCTCAGTTAAAAGCCCTGGTTAAATATATAAGAAGAGGAAAGGAGATACAAACTTTTAGTAAGTGACATCGGCATCTTGGTATCCAACTAGAGAATCATCACAGGTTGTAAAGGAATCATCACGGGTTGTAAAGGAGACAACATCAAACTCGGTATTTTTCTACACTAAAATAAGTGACATGTTGATGAAATTTCTAAACACTAGATCAATCTAAGAACATTATCAATGCTTTGGAACAAGAATTATAATATTTGGGGAATAATCACAATATATAACTTCAACGACATAAAAAAGTATTATAGGAAAGTTTTAAAAATACTCTACCAAAAATTGAGGAGAACCATAAAAAGGAAAAGCATCAGAGAGAAACCAGTTTCAAAAGAAATTAGAAAATATTGAAAGAAAACTTGGAAAATAAATTGAAGAGTTAAATAAAACACATTTGAATAGAATGGAGATGTAGAAGAAAGAAAACACAAACATGTATATTTTCAAAACTCATGCTATTATTGTCAATGCCCGTGTAAAAATATTCAGGAGAATTTTTATCATAGAGGTTATAAACATTTTGGTCTTCATATTGATCTTCTTTAAATTTCTGATAAAATTGAAGCCTTGGTAAAAGAGGATTAAGAAGTATATGAGAAATTTGATAAAATATACCTATGGGAAATAAAAGAGAACTCTATCAATATCAATAAATACTCTAAAACTGATAAGAGGATGATGGAAATTTCCTTGAACCAAAGGAAATACAATGTGTAAATTATATAGGAATGGATTACAAAAGCTATGGATTGGTGTAATAAAATTTGGAATCATGCATTATTGTAGAAGATTGCAACATGCCATATCCTGACGATATTGAAAGGGTGCTACCCTTAGTCATATCATGTGGATTGGGTTATTATATTGTTTTTCATCCACCTCAATGCTTTTGGAGTGGAAAAAGTGGAGTAATCAACTCACAGGACCATTTTTACTGGGTCTGTAACCTTCCGAGAGCATTTTGAGGCATCAAACAACATTTTATAGGGGTAAAAATTTGCCTCTTTAGAGTAGCACCATTTCATGTTATTCTAGACACATATATATTTCCAACGGTGCAAGAAGCATGTCAATGGGAGTTTGTATGCAAAAGGTATGCCACATAGAATTTTACCTTCTTGTTTTCACACCTATAGTTTGGGAGAATGCCATGTCAGCCCCCATTATTCATGGAAAATAGGATATCCATGTTATTTTGATGCAAAAGACTCTAGAAGAGTTTATATTGTAACTCTAGTTAAGAGTTGATGCAGTCAAAATTAATCACTAGTAAGCTATCGAGCTGTGTTATAACCAGGCCACTAAGAGGAAGATGCATTCCATTATTTCGAGAGAATTGTATTCCATAGATGAGAAAAGATATCCAAGATATATATGAAGTATAAAACATAGAGAGTATATGTATATTGTAGTAGCCCATGGGCTACAATCATTACTTCTTTGTACCTGCAAACATATTTCCAGAGAAAGAAAGAGAGCGAAACGACCTCACCTTCCAAATAGGTTTTCTCCCGAAAGGGTTTCCCAGAGAGCATATATTGTGTCTTATGTGTGTGTGAGAGCTTGTTTTTTCATTCTCTACTTTAAAACATAATTTCCATTTGCATACATGTGATAATTACAGTTAAATCTACAAATCTATAATTTTAATAAAGCTATAATAGTGTAAAACTTCAGTATTTTAATAAATTACTATATGATCTGTTGTGACGAACTGTCTAGTGGAATATCCACGGTATTTTATGGATCATCATATGCCTACAAGGTGTGGAGAAGAAAAAAGAAAAAGATAATGAAAAAATTAAGGCTCTTTTTGAATTTTCTATCACAAATATTCAAAAATATTTTCAAACTCCATATGAATGCATGAACTCCATTTCTAAATTTTCTATGAAATATACAATAAAGAAAAAGTATGTATTGAAAAAAATTGGGCAATACCAATTTAACTTGAGTAATATCAATCCCATTAATTTAAATTATATTCTTGAGCTCTTCAACAACTAGAAAAAATTGCTCAGAGGCAAAGAGAATGAAATAAGTACTTTAAGAACTAGTACTAAATTGATTCCCTTGGACGATGAATGACTAATTTAGGTAGTTTCAACAACTCAAAAGAAACATTTTCTTTAGAAATAAAAATCGATGGGGGCTTCACTAGAGGAGAACTACAACACCACATGCATTCATATTGGGGGATATTTATTGAGGAAAAAATTACATCATATATTGAGCATATAATAGGAGTAAAGGGTTTTTATATTGGCAGGTATAAAAAATGTATCTCAAAGTTAATGAAAAAATATAAATAGATATGCAAAATGCTAATGAAAAAATGGATACCATACAATATCAAATGAAAGTAGGGGTTTTTGAAATTAGGAAGGTATAATGGGTTCATATTAGTAGGGGGTTAAATAATGTGATTTTTAAAGTTATTTTCCAATATGTAGTCCAATTAAGGGTATTGTTTAGTATGTCACAAACACACATGATATGTCATAGATTCATTGTGTAGAGCCCTCATGCTAAAATCCCATCTGTCCCAATCGATTTTACTTTGTTTTATTTTCCATGTTTTATTTTGAGTAAATAGTTGAAAACAACTAAGGATTATTTTTAAGAATTTGTTTATATATATGACTCTCCTAGAATAGAGAGGAATTTTCAGTCAATCAAATATAAGGTTGTTAGTTAGAGGAATATATATTAAAAGACATTGATATTCCTATTAACTAATTTTAATCATTTTGATTATCTTAAAGAATTATTTTGGTAATCCCAATTTTGTGCATGGGATCCCTATATGTAATATAGGGATATATGCATTCATCTTTTCCATTGAATATGAGGATTAAGTTTAATATATTTATAATATGAATGTTAAATTGAAATTATTATTCATGCTTAAATAATCATTTGAGTTTTAGATTATTTCTGAGTACTTAAATAAATCATCTCTCTGTTTAATATTCATGCTTCAAAATAGAAATTCCTATTAGAGCATCTATTGGTCTAATTAATTTGTATTCAAAATATATTGTTATTTATTATCAGTTACTTTGAATAATTTTGGGGGACCTTGAAGCTTTCAATAGAGTCGGTCTTGTGTAATTAAAGTGTTTATGTAGTATATTACAATTTACTTCATGTTTTTATTTGATGAAAAATAAAAATCCAATGAATGGTTTCCTGTTATAAACATCATAGTATTTGTTTCGATTTTATAATCGAGATATTTAATTGTTTTTCATAAGGTATTTTAGTTTCAAATTATTTATGAGCTCTTAGACTAATTACCTTTCATTTGATATTCATGTGGTTGTTTATACATTGAATCTCATTATCGAAATAGCTTATGGCATTCATTGCATCTTAAAGTTAGAGTTGCATATAAATATATTTATAAATTACAAAACATAAATTTTCCCCTAGCTTTTTCATTGGAATCTAAACTCCTTAGGTAGCTTGGTTAAGCCCAAATTTCAGTCACACAAAACATCCATCGTAAACATCTAAAAGTGCATCACAGTTGGTAGTGCTTCTATTCCTCATTGTTGGTCATAGAAATATTTCATTACATTAATATTAAGACAATTCTTTGGTAGTAATAAATATTTAGAATAATTAGAGTATATTACTATTAGGTAGCTATTTAGGATAGTTTGGGGCAATTTAGATTAGTTTAGGTAGAGGCCATTAGGACTTTTTAATAGTGATTACCACCACAACAAATAATTAAGGGTCTAATTGCAGCCTTGATTGGGTGGTATCTTTTCGTTGTAGCCAAGAATTTTCTCGCCTGTCAAATAATGTTAAATTTCAAAGAAATGGGTTTGAATTCACTTATATGTGGAATTGAAATGAATTGGGATGCATGGGAAATAATGATAATTTTGAGTAATTGCATGCCTTAATTTTATTAATTTCTTTCCTTGTTAATTGCACGTTGCATTTTCTTCAATTTTCTTTATAGCCTATAACTCATTTCATGGAGTTTAATGGTGGAAGCGTAAAAAGTGATGGATGTGGTAAATGGGGCGTCTTGGAATTTTTTATATATAATTTCTTTAGGAATGTTAAAAATGAAGAAACCTAGACCACAATGAGGGTAAATACCATTGATTAGTTGATTCAATTTTAGGATAATTGCTAGCTATTTTTTTGGATATATAGTTTGAGGAAGTCAGGCTTCTCGAATGCTTCTTCAAATAGGCCATCTTGGAATTTTCACTAAAACTTTTCTTCAGGGAGGTTCCAGAGGCTAAAAATTGAACCATAGTGAGGGTAAATCCCACTCATCATCTAGTTCATTTTTTAGATATTGATTCAATACATTTTCAAATTTATTCTCTAAGAAAGTAGATATTATTGAATGCTCCTCAAATAAAATTAGTTTGCAATTTGTTATATAACTTTTCTTTTTGGTGGTTTAAGAGGTTGAAAATTAGACCATGCTTATGGAAAATCTCAAGGAAATTGTGCTATATATTTCAAATCTCGGTTCACTATAGTTTTGGATGTGTTCCCTGAGGATTTAAGGTCTACTGAATGCCCTTGAAATCAGACCTCAAAACAAGTCAGCTTGACATTCTTGCATAAACTTTATTTCTAAGAGGTTTTGTTAGCACTCCGCAAATTCTACTAGGCTTAGGATAGACTCACGAAGGTAACCACAAACATATTTGGGTTGTGAGACTGGTCTTCTCCAATCGAAGGGGACTCCCTCATTCCATAAAATCAAAAGATAAAAGAATTTAAAGTGCAAATTTCTTAAGCAGAGACCATATTTGAAGTATTTTTTGAAATATTAAGCTGGATATGACAACATTTTCTGCGATATGGTGTCAGTGTAGGTGATCAAAGCTCATCAATAAGTTCCATGCGTAAACCCAGTCTTTGCACAATTCTGTTGTTGATATACATTTTAGACAAATCATAATTATTTAGTACAATAGGAAACAAAGAAAGAAAGTGATCAAACAAACAACACAGCTTAAAATAAACATATAACAGATAAGGAGTAGAAATGCTTCATTTGCAACTGAAACATTAGGATAAAGTAGACTATATCAAACATTTTTTGAATTCTAGAATTCTCAACCCTCCTCCATACTTTAAAAAAATTTAACATAAGTGAAAAAACAAGAACATGCATCCAAAATAGCATACCACAATATCCTCTACAAAGACATTGAGAAATTATGTGTGTCTAAATCCTTTCATTCATTAAATTGAAATCACAAAACCAATACACCAAAGACTAACAACTGGTATCAATACTCTCCAACCCTATTTTAATTCATCTTTGCATCTTATATAGGCTTACATGATAGTTTAATGAGTAGTTGAATACAATGTATCTTCAATCCATGGAGAGGATCAACACAAACTGAAAAACCGAAACATCACTATTGTTTACATAAATTTTCTAAAATGATAAAAGGAAAACATAAAGATACTTATATTTATCTTAAAGAAACAAAATATATGAATAATTGTCTAATTCTTTGAACCTTGTCCATCACATCAGGGAAATAGAAAAAATAGAAAATCTGCCAATGAACTCACAGTGTTACGTAGCAGCTGGGTAGCACACTGCCAAGTCATTATTTTCCTCATGAATGACACTTTTCTGATGGAAAATGAGCTAAGGTGGAATCCAAATATGTAGCATGTTTACTCCTCTGACTTTTGACAATTGGCACCTTCAGAACACACGTGAAAACTTGTAGGCAAGGGCTGCGTAGCGGCTGTGCAACGATCCTGTGTTTTGATTATATCTTCCAAAACATAAAATATTTGTAACAACTAAAGGAGTTTATTGTATATGATATTTATGTGAAGCAAAGCCTCCCTCATTTTCTCCAAATACTTCACCATATTCTCATAAAATGCTCTTCAAAATAATGACTCAAAACATGAAATTTACAAATTGTGAAAAATGAGCTTTAAATATGCATTCATAACTCATTATCTGTGACACCTATTAAAAAATGGAAGAGGTTATTTTAATTTGACCCGTCCTTTAGAAAAACCTCTCTCATTTTTCTATAATTTTCCTTCATGTGGTCAGAATCGTCGTTTCAAAAGGGTGTCAAAAATAGAGTATGCGCAACATTCTGCAGTAAGGTACAACTCCAATGAATTCATTGCATAGTGGTTGCACAGTGCCCTGGCTAGCAGAACTTTTCTCTCATGCATTTAACCTTCAATATTGTGATTAGCCTCCGAATGTTGATGCACAAAGAACCAAATCACTTCATCAGCAAACATAAATCAATGAAAAAGTTGGCTCTGTCATGAATTTTCAAATTTGATTTATGAAATAAATGGTGTGACAGACAGTCTTGTTTATTTCGACGCTCCACTTTGATGAGAAATCATTTAGGAGCATTGGAACTTAGGAATATTTTAATGATAGATATGAGTGTGAGGGGGTGGGTTAATGTATTAGGATATGGGTGTTATGTGTTCATAATGTGTAATGATGAATTGTCAAAGGGAAATAGGACTAAGGTAGAATGGGGGATGTGATGGTTGGGTATATAGGGATATGAAATATTTTATAAGGGAATAAGGTGATAGGGGAGTATAGTATGTAGGGTTAAAGTTTAATGAATGAGGATAAGGGAAAAATAGGAATAGGAGGTAGGGATTAGCATATGAATTTGAATTTTTCAAAGAATATGGGATATAAGAAGTGGGAAAGAAGAATAATATTCAAACCATGTTTCCTTGAACAACATCTTTTTGACTGTAAATAGGTATTCACATGAACCTTATAATAGACCAACATTTGGACATGACCCCCTTGACTCAAAATTTGCGACGATAATTCCCTAAGACTTAAACACCATTTCATCTTCTTGACTTGAGCTTTGACAACCAAACTCATTATGAATTATCGTGCAATGCTTGGTCGAACTCATGAAAGTAAGAGGTCTATGAGTTTCAACTCATTACATTACAACAAATTGCAGATTCGAAGACGTTCGACAACTGACAAACTAGCTGACTCTAACATTGGCTCCATTGGGGATGACAGCCTCCCTGTGAGGTGCCAAGAACAACTGCGTAGACCAGAAGCCTATCCATTAGGCAACAGAGTCAACCTACAAAACTGAAAAATTACTAATAGATTGAAAAATTTAACTGACTGAACTTACTGAAAATTTTAAAGAAAAAACAAAATTTGACAACACATCACCAAAGTCTTAGGGCCTTCTCCTTGAGCTTTAAAATTTATGATATTTTTACACAAATACGGAATGTATATACACTAGGTGATCACCTCTTTCCAATGTATTCGGTCAAGCAGATGGCTACATGACTAAATGATGCTCACAACTCCTTTGAACAGGCAAAAAAAATATAGAACTAACAACCCAAAATGCCACTAAAACTATTGACTGCAATCCAAAATTATAAGAACAAAAATTTTCCTTGATGGTTGCAATAGATCGATAAGAGGATTTTGAAGAACATGGAAAATCACCAGTTTTGATGACTTCTCTTCTTTAGTAGGCTCTTCATTTTCTGATCTTGGAGGAAGATCTTCATGTGCAAGTGGCTTTAAACAACCTCTTGTTTTTCACTACTTTCCTGCAACTTATGATGGTTAAATTGAAGCCTAGCATCCTCAAAATATTAAGCTACATGCATATCTCCTTGATAAAATGTATTCGTGAGTAATCCTTCAGGTGAATCTGAATTGAGAGTTTCCAGAGCAACGAATTCATCAGATATTTTGAAAATATTACCTTCAATGCACTCTTACACAACTCGCACAATAATATGCAATTCTATGCCACATACCCTTTTAATCCCATCGTCTTGGGTTGCATTCTCATGCTGCTGAAAATAAGAATTTTCAAAAGAATTTGAAATCTGTTTTTCCTTAATCATTGACCCAAAAGATGAAAAAACCAACGGACTATATATTTCCTTTTGTTTTTTGAAATATTTCTCATACTCTCTATCATGAAAATATGGACAAGGCTTTTGCAATCTTTGGATGAAGAAGTATTAAATGTAACAAGAAAGAGAGTCCTCAACTATATATGAAGGTTGCTGCCAAGTTATGCTAGCTTCAAATGGCTCTTTTTCTTTCCTAGCGATCTTATAATTTTCTCTCAGAAATTCAAATGTAGGATAACATAAAGGTATATAGTTATCATCAGAAAACTCATTAATACTTCATGTTCAAAACTATAATACTGCTCACCCGATTCAATAATTTCAACATATTCTTCATTGTTTTCATAAGTGACACATGCAGGTAGATTTCTTTCCTCAATTTTCTAAAATTGAAAATCCTCCTGTTGAGAACATGCCACTGATTTCTCTTAAGGAATGTCTTCAAATGAATAAATAAAACAACCTTTTTCTAACATATGGTGTCATAAATCAACAAAATCTCCTTCTTCTACCAAATAAGCTTGGGGAGGAATTCTTCTTTGCTGTCGTCTAACAACATTTTTATTTTTCATAGTGAATGTGTCCATCAACCTTTCCATGGTTTTCATCAATGTATCCAGCTTAAAATCTGACAATGGAGAAATTTATTTCTTAACCACTTCCCTTCTTTCAACAAATTTTCTTCCACATCAACAACACTTTTCTACATATCCTCCAAAGTAGTGGGATTCCTCTCTCTTATAAAATAGGAAATATTAGTATCAAAACCATCTGGAAAATGAAGCATAGCCAATCTTGGGGGGGATTTCATCAATAGGTCTGGAATCATATACACTATTAAATCTGGTTGAGAAATATTTTCCTATCTCACCAGGTTGCCTCTTTAGATTCTGATACTCATACATAATCTGAAAAGGGTTCATTTCGAACTCCCATATCTTAATGAAAACATGTTCAAACAATTGGAAAGAAGAAATACTTCTAGCTTCCAAACTTCTATAACAGTCTGTAACTTCTCCTGAAATACTTTGAGAGAAAACAAACTTACTTTGACATCTTCATGATCTACTTCCTCAAGGTCAATGAAGTCAATGATTTTTTCTAAATTCTTCCTTGCTATGAGCTTACCTGTACCATAAAATTGAGGTACCCTATGACCATAATTCTGTGGTAACTCATGTAAAGGGGCTAGCATATTTAATGGGGCATACTGGGCAAAAGCCATGACTGAGGTCTGAGATGTAGTTGTACCAGCTAGATTGTGATTACCGTTTGTATCTTTTTCAGGATAACCAATACAAAAAGGAAATGCATTTTAAGATATAAGAGAATGATATACACTGCAAGAAGGGGATTCATGTGAAAAATTGTAGTCTACATTCTGATTCAGCAGATAGAATAAAATTATTTTGACATTTTCAAGAAAGGACAAGAAGCAATTGTTACAACATAAAAATATATCCCACAAAAAAATCAAGTTAAAGTACCTAACTCTCACATGTTGTTCTTTCATAATTCTATTGACAATGTTAGCTTTATGATGCATGTGTTGTCCTTGATGGAAAACCACATGTAACAGAGTGCACAGAATAGTTCAGAGGTGAAAGAGTGAGGGAACAGAATGAAAAAATGATGAGACAAAGGTTTCAGGCCTGAAGAATTATGAAAGTAAATTTTGAAGAAATATACATAGGTTTGATGAAGCAAAGTCACGTATACGAAGGTATATATGTAGGTTTGATGAAGTGAAGTAGTGTATACGCAGGTTCAGTGAAGCAAAGTCACATACACATGCGGATATGAAGAAAAAAAGTCATATACAATCTTGTGTACTATATTATCAATACCAAGGGTCGTTGTTATAGCATCATTTTTCACCTTCATATGATTCATGATTGCTTTTATGGCTTTGGGCACCCATTCCCATAGACTTGGACAAAATTCACTAAAAAACAGTGTTAAAAATCCCATACGCGGTTATGCCCAATTTTTTCCGCGTGTATACGCGAGTCCATACAGAATTTTCCGCGTATGCCATTAAAATCATTAAAAAATATATAAAAATTCCCTATTTTCGGGCTAGGTTGATGGTTACTCCAGTAGTTCAACCACCCCAGCACGTGGCCAACTGTTTCCAACTGATTGAAACTACTTTGAGGGAGTATAAAAGCCCCTCATGTGCATGGCCTAAGGGGGAGAGAAATTATTGATATTATACTCTATTGGAATCCCTAATCCAAGTCTGATTTCCCGTGCCTCCTGCACTTCCCAGTTCATTATAGGAAACCTTTGTTTCCTTGAGATGTTCATCCCTATATATTTCATCTCGTGTGCACAAGTTCTGAAGGAATCTTAGCGAGGAAAGGGTGGGACGGATCTGGACGACGGTCTGTTCAAAGATCGTGGAAGTTTCAGGTGATCTCTCCACTTTTTATTACTGTACATGCTATTCATAATACAGAAGAACCATCTTGTTCCCGAGATACATGTGTTAGAATTTGCTTGCATATGTGAAAATATTATTATTTAAGCATTTATTATGGTTTATTTAATGTTTCACATGGATTTTACTAACATTTAGGGTAGACATATACTGTACAACCAGTTCTTCGTGCTTGTTTCTTCTTGGTTTTCAAGTTAAGGAGGAAGAAGGGTTGCTGGGCGTTTGGACCCCGCTGGATCTACTACAAACGTAGGACCTACAGGTACGTTCCTCGATCTATCCTATCTAGTTTTCCGTGAACAAATATGGTTGTGTGAGTCCTTCTTGAATTGCATGCCCTGATCTGTGGAGGTTTCAACCCAACAAACCTCTAAGGAGTTATTTCCTGAAATAGAACTGGCAACTCACAAAGCACATACACTTATATATTTCCTTCATTTGGGATGGTTTTAGTTTTGACCTAGGTTCATCCTTATCCTTGTTTCACTGGGCAGTCCTCCCCCGGTTGGTTATCTCTTCCAATCATATGGAGAGTTTGTTATGCCTTCTGCATAACAGACTTATACAGTGTCATTGTTTACTGCCATGGTCATCACGAGTCGTGCTTTTGTTCAAGGGAAGTCTAACCAGAGTCGGAAATTCTGCGGTGTCTCTTGACTCATATTCAATCGGCCTTCCCGGTCTGGTCAGTTTCTTGTTCTATCACATCAGATGTTTTGGTCTTCTGCTCATGCTGGTTTGAGAAGGTCTCCATTGACTTCTCGTTGGCGGGTTTGTCTCTTATCGACTACGACACATTGCTCTGAGAGCAAACCCAGAGCCGCACCCTGGCCCTATTTCCATCATTGATAGGTGACCTTGTGCTCAGCATTTGATCATCATTATGGGTCTTTGACTGAGTGTTTTTCCTTGTGTTCGACGTCAGCATACATTATCACACTTGGGATTCATGCAGTACCTTGATTTCCATTTGACCCTATCGGTGGATATCTCGCCTCTGTGTCAGCTTTCATTATTGGTTGGTTCAGAGGGTTTCTGTTGTGCGCTAGCTTCATCTTGTGCATATCGGAAACGTACTTCGGTTTGGTTCTGTCACTTTGCTTCGTCCGATTCCTTCCAAATCTTGGCCTGTGGGTTACACTCGCGCTAGACTGATGTGGGATGCCTTAATGCCTTCCTTCCAGTAGATCTTTTCCCATCGACTCTGACTCATTGCTCTGGGAATAAGGTCTAGAGTCTTTTTGTCAGTACCTTAGGGTTTGCAGTCATCAGTGGCAGACTCTTCGCTATCGACAGTGAGGATTCATCATTGCCTCCTAATTGGTAGATTCTTCCAAGTGTTCGACTTCAACTCATTTATTCGCACTTGTTAGATTGTACTGGGGCACCTTGACACTCATTTTCATTATTGGTGGGTTGTCTCGCGTTGGTTAACGATTTACATCATTGACCGATAATCCAACGATTTCTCACATGGTCGACTTCAGCTCATTTATTCCCATTGTGTGGAATTGTGCCATAGTGATCGGTGAAGACCTCGGGTTGCATCAGTATTTTTTTCAGTTCACTTTTGACAGTCCCTTCAGTGTCTGCCAGTGATGTCATCCACCCTTATATGTTGTAGTTTCCGTACAACAGCATCCTATATGTTGGCTCCCAAGTTGCATGATTGTACCATGATTTCCACCCCTATGATTTGGTACTTGGAGATTCAGTTACTTTTGTGATCAGACATCTATTTTTAGCATCATTGATTAGCTTTCTATATGTGATACATGGACATTGATTCCGACATTTACTTCCGGGCCCTGCTCAGATGATTCACTGTGTACTTTCAGTTCAGCTATACTTGTATACATTCTGGATCTATTATGTATTCTCTTTATATGCATATATTTTTGACTGAGCATGGGTATGCCTGCCTCAGCATGAGTTGACTCTCTGTTTCCTTTCATTGGTTTTTGGCAGGCTGAAATCTGGTGAAGTCCTCTCTTGTCCTTGCGAAGTTCTTTCTATGTGCATAATACATTTCAGCCATCATGTACCCCTTCTGACCTCATATATTAGGGGGCATCTGTTATAGCATCATTTTTCACCTTCATATGATTCATGATTTATTTTATGGCTTTGGGCACCCATTCCCATAGACTTGGACAAAATTCACTAAAAAACAGTGTTAAAAATCCCATATGCGGTTATGCCCAGTTGTTTCCGCGTGTATACGCGAGTCCATACAGAATTTTCCACGTATGCCATTAAAATCATTAAAAAACATATAAAAATTCCCTATTTTCGGGCTGGGTTGATGGTTACTCCAGTAGTTCAACCACCCCAGCACGTGGCCAACTGTTTCCAACTGATTGAAACTACTTTGAGGGAGTATAAAAGCCCCTCATGTGCATGGCCTAAGGGGGAGATAAATTATTGATATTATACTCTGTTTGAATCCCTAATCCAAGTCTGATTTCTCGTGCCTCTTGCACTTCCCAGTTCATTATAGGAAACCTTTGTTTCCTTGAGATGTTCATCCCTCTATATGTCATCTCGTGTGCACAAGTTCTGAAGGAATCTTAGCGAGGCAAGGGTGGGACGGATCCAGACGACGGTCTGTTCAAAGATTGTGGAAGGTTCAGGTGATCTCTCCACTTTTTATTACTGTACATGCTATTCATAATACAGAAGAACCATATTTTTCCCGAGATACATGTGTTAGAATCTCCTTGCATATGTGAATATTTTATTATTTAAGCATTTATTATGGTTTATTTAATGTTTCACATGGATTTTACTAACATTTAGGGTAGACATATATTGTACAACCAGTTCTTCGTGCTTGTTTCTTCTTGGTTTTCAGGTTAAGGAGGAAGAAGGGTTGCTGGGGGTTTGGACCCCGCTGGATCTACTACAAACGTAGGACCTACGGGTACGTTCCTCGATCTATCCTATCTAGTTTTCCGTGAACAAATATGGTTGTGTGAGTCCTTCTTGAATTGCATGCCCTGATCTGTGGAGGTTTCAACCCAACAAACCTCTAGGGAGTTATTTCCCGAAACAGTCGTTACCATGGTATTAGCCCACAATATTGAGCGCAGTAACGAATATTTTATCCCGTCCAAGAATACCATCGCAACTAGTGTGGTTTTGGCTCATGGTATTGGCTAAGGCTCAAACTATATAAGGAAGTGAAGATCAAAGTTCTAAGTGTGCATGAGTGAGTGGAATGAATGAATGCTTCAATCTGAAGTATATTTGTATGGTATGGGCTATAGTTGATTGATAGATCTGAAATAATGATGCACCCGTGAATATAATGATGGATGAGGATCTTTAGACCTGAAATGACTATGTATTTCATGATCTGTTTATGAGTTGTTTATATCTATGGTATAACACATGTTTGTCGTAGTGTAGGGTATGATCTGAGAAATTTTAATGTTATGAAGTATTGTGTAGTCTTAAATTATTTACAGATATGTATGCGGGTTCTACACAAGGAAGGAGCGTTTACACGCGGTTTTTATTTTTTATTTTTTATTTTTTTGCAGAGTCGTGTATATATTCAGTAATATGTTGAGATCTGTATGCAAGTTGGTTTCAAGATAAGTGCGCACATACGTGGATAAGTCTCTTGGAAGGCGCGTATGCAAGCCAAGGTTTTGCTGGAAAACTCTGAAGAAAATGTTTGATCAATTTTGTTGTGTTTATGTTGTCTTGAATGATGTCTTCATATAGATATGTGTTGTTTGAGTATTGATTATGCTTATAGTTAATTTTGATTAAAGATAAGTGATTGGTTGGTTGATTTATGATTCAGTGAATGATTTGGTATAGTTATATGCTTTAGTTTGATGTGTGGTATTGGGCTTAGATGAGTGTAGTGGGTCAAGTCTGAAAATCTGATGAAAAGAGGCCTACAAGTTGTGATATATTGAAGTCAGTGGATTGAGTGTGAAAATTTATGAAATGTGGTCCGTAGTGCTACTGCAAGTTTGAGCCTTCATTGAGGGGGTCGTAGCTCCCTTTCAGTGGTTTCTAGTAAATGAGATCAGGGGGTCGTAGCTCCCTTTCAGTGGATACTGGTAAATGAGATCAAGGGGTTGAAGCTCCCTTCCAGTGGGTTCTGGAGAACGAGTGAAGGTTGAAGCCTTCTGCAGGTGGGTGCCTACATGCTGGTATGATTTTGTGCCAGTACAAGAATGTAAGAAGGTTTATATATAATAAATATTGAAGACAAAGATGAAAACAATGGCGGTTTTCTCTGACATTGGGTTTCCACCTTAAATCCTAGTGTTCATGTGTGTTTCTTATGTGTGATGATTTATTTTGTTCGTACTACACATGTTTACTGATTACTAAATGTCTAATGAATCAATGATGCACTAGTTTAAGTAAAGTTATTGAATATTTATCTAAATTATAAGTTCACTAGGCATACGCTAGTTTCCTTAATGAAATTTGCGTACATACGCTAGTTCGGTTAAGTAAAGTTCTGTACATAATTAAGTAAAGAAAATTAAAAGTTTGTGTGAGTTTTAAATACTGATTCATCCCCCCTCTCAATATTTTTTCTAAAAATTGGTATCAGAGCAGGTCCTTCAGAAGAAGCTTGATCGCTTGAAGGAGATTTGTCACAATGGGAAGGAAGCAAAAGAATAAGGCTACTCAAAGGAAGAAGACAATTCAGAAAATGTGTGTAACAATAAATGAAGAAGATAAAACACGTACTAATTTTTGTTCTTTTGATCCACTTCCTTGTTGATGCAACATTGAATATAGTGAATATGAAAGTGAAAGTAATGGCATGGATCTAGAAGTAGAAATTTCTAAACTCAAAAATGAATCTGAATATCAGCAAATTCTATTTAATGAAAGAGAATGTATATACAAATATGTGATTACTATATTGAATAATTAGTTTCAAGAAAGAAACTCAATTGAGCATATGAACAAAGAACAGATAGACCAGTTTAAAAATTTTCAGGATGAAGTAACCAATCATAGTGAAGGACTTGAAGTAGAAATCATCTCTCTCAAGTCAGATCTAAAATTCTTCAAACATTTGAAGAACAAGAAATTCTTCAAACATTTGAAGAACAAGAAAATGGGTTAAAAGAAAATATTCTAAAATTAAATGAGCAAGTAGAAGAATGAAGAAGGTTGGAAGAAGGTATGAAGAAGCAATGCTAGAAATTGGAGGTTGACTTAAACATTTTAAAAGGTAAATTATAAGAAAAGGATAAATACTTGATATTTCAAGATAATAATAATATTATGGATAATATTCTTAGTAGTCAAAGGTCTCCTTCAATTAAATTTGGTCTTGGTTTTCACGAAACCATTGAAGGAGAATCTAGTTCACAAGATAGTGCAAAAGATTCAAAGGATATCAATGCAAAACCTGAAGTGTTTAAAGAGGCAAAAGAGAAACCGTCAATCATGAATTCTCAAAGGAAATCATTCGCTCCTAACTATAGAAGTATCAATTGATTCTCTCCTTTGATCAATAATGTTGAATAATTTATATGTCATAATTATGGACATGTTGCAGCCAATTTCAAAAGTAGATTGTTTTGGTCGCAAACAAATAGACACTATACAGAAATACCATCAATTCCTAGGTACTCATTTTTCTTTAGGGGATATTGATTTTCGTGCAACATTTTCTGTCATAAAACTGTTGATTGCAATAAAAGGAGAACATATTATGATTCATATGCTCCCTTTTCTGGTCATGTAAGATGTTATGATTGTAACAAGTTTGGGCATGTAGAAAAAGAATGTAGGAACGGATCAATGAATAACCAAAGAAAACATGGAAGACAAACATATGATATCATAAGACCAAAGAAAGAAGGATCCACCAACGTTCCTGTTAACAAGAAAAATAATAAGAGATAAGATGTTGTATTTCTCTCTGTGCATTTAAAAATGAGGATGAATGGTACATCGACATCGAAATTTCTCATCACATGACTGGTGATAAGAGTAAGATGGAGTCGCTCAAGAAAAATCAAGATGGTAAGGTTATTATTTCAAATGATGCTCCAAAAAAAGTTTTGGGAAAATGTAGAGCCGTAATTAACAAAAATAGAAACACAATTGATACTTTATTAGTTCAAGGCCTAAAACAAAAGATATTGAGTGTAGGCCAAATGGAATTTAAAGGAAATGTAATTGTGTTCACATCAACCAAATTCAAGGTCATGGACGAGGAAAATGGAAAGGTCATAGCAAGGGGATACATAAACGCTGATAAATTATATGTTTTAAAGATCTGACCTCTTGTAGCTATAAGGAGGATTCAGACTCAGACAGAAAGAAGACAGTTACCATTGCATTCCATCATTCTTGAAAGAATATT
The DNA here is from genome assembly GCA_034641835.2 of Pinus albicaulis. Lineage (NCBI taxonomy): Eukaryota > Viridiplantae > Streptophyta > Pinopsida > Pinales > Pinaceae > Pinus > Pinus albicaulis. Next base: position 1,312,031,060 of record CM076581.1, on the reverse strand, counting down.
GTTATCAGTAACTGCAATATATGAAGATTGGTTCGTTAAATGTTAGTTTTTTATATTTTTGACAGTGGATCTTATGTGTCAACAGAAGATAGGTACATACTATACAAGCTTAGGGGAAGTTGAAGCTGTGAAATTTTCGGTATTTCACTTTCTGTATGCAGGTTGCATGAACTATAGTCATGTATATACACGAGTTCCTTGACATACATTTGCATATGGTTTTTTATCTCACAAAAAAATAGTGGGACATAATCAAGATCAATATCTAACATACTGCTGACAATTATGATTTTAAAGAGAGAATCCATACAGGTGAAGTAGATTAAAGATAAGAGGAATAACCTGTTATATAGTTTTATTTTCTTGGTTTGATGTTGATGGTTACAGTCTACTAATATGGTATTGAGTTATGATTTTTACATTGATGATTATTTAATTCTTTGATGAATGAATTTATGTGGTCAGACTTGAGAGTGAACAAGTAGCACAGGTTCAGGGGGAGCATTAGCCTTACTGCTAATGATGCATTGTTGGCATAATGTTGGCTTATTATTTAATACTTGTGATGCTCATGTAGTAGTTTGAATGATGTTATATTGTTCATCACGATACATGGAATTTTTATGATGAGATTATGGATGAGCCCTCATCATATCTTTATCTACACACGTGGAGTTGATGCATGACTAATGATTGGATATGGGGAAAGAACATGTAGATCTTGTCGTTGATGACTACTGTCATGATTTATGCCTATTGTGCTTGATTCCTACTCATGTTACATCATGATCATGAAAATGGAATAAATATAAAACATGAAGACTTTGGAGACAAGAGATCATAGGGTTTATTGGTTGATACATATTGATTATTGATGAAGTGGTTCTGGTATGATAATTATTCTTGCATATTGGGGAAAGAATATGATGTTGCTATAAGGATCAAGAACACATGGTTATTGATATGCTTATTCTAAAAATGTTGGATGATACTTGGAGACATGGCTACATTTTATTATCATACTGAATGGTTCTCACATATGTTGTTGATGCATGTCTATGGTGTTTACTCATGCTATATGTATGATGCATCAATACTTTATCTTATTTCATATACTTGGTTCCCACATATGTTTCTACAAAGGGAAAAGGGAAATTTGTCTTTGATGAAGTCAAGAGATTGAGTTGATAGCTAATTTCTACGGAAAGAGATTATGATGTTGATATTGTAGACTTGGTCATAGGTTGATGATATTGAAATTTACCCATGTTGTTGCTGACAGATACTTATGGTGTAGATCCTATTCGGTATATGATGGTTGCGGATCATGGTCCTGATATCTCACTATTATGGCCTTTTGGGTCTTGGTTATAAGTTTCATATTTTTCATTTGATGTAAAGATCATGTAAAGACCTATGCTGTAATGATTGTCATATTCAATCATGTATGGACTTTTGAGGTCATGTCATATATGTAATCCCACTTGGTTGGGTGGTTGTATCAAATATGTAATCCCACTTGGTTGGGTAATTAAGTCAAATATGTAATCCCACTTGGTTGGGTTATTAATGTGAGAATGAGTCCTTGGTGATAGGAAAGTTCCTACTCAATTGAGTTATAGAGTCATGTACTTCATTGAAAATATTTCTGAAGATTCATCATGTGCTCAAGTGGAGCATGGTCAGTATAGTGCAGATCAGATCTATGGAGCTCTCGTATCTACAAGGAAAGAGAAAACCTTATTGCAACATTGGTCCTCCCTTTTCCCTTGATGTCAAAGGGGGAGAGTAACTTGGTGTTTAAATAATGCATATATTGATGTTTCTAACAAGTATCTACAGGTTGTGCTGATCAAACAACAACATGGTCTGCATCAAGTCCAAATGGGGAGATTGTTTGATTTATGATGCATGTGTTGTCCTTGATGGAAACCCACTTGTAATAGAGTGCAGAGATTAGTTTAGAGGTGACAGAGTGATGGAAAAGAATGAAAAAATGATGAGACAAAGGTTTCAGGACAGAATAATTATGAAAGTAAAGTTTGAAGAAATATACGCAGGTTTGATGAAGCAAATTCATGTATACAAATAAATATACGTAGGTTTGATGAAGCGAAGTAGTGTATACGTAGGTTCGATGAAGCAAAGTCACGTACACATGTAGATATGAAGAATCAAAGTTGTGTACATGCTTGCACACTATTTTATCAATACCATGGGTCTTTACCATGGTATTATCCCACAATATTGAGTGTAGTAACAACTATTTTATCCCATCCAAGAATACCATTCGCACTAGTGTGGTTTTGGCTCATGGTATTGGATAAGGCTCAAAATATATAAGGAGGTGAAGATGAAAGTGATAAGTGTGCATGACTGAGTGGAATGAATGAATAATTCAATCTAAAGTATATTTGTATGGTATGGGATAATGATGCGCCCATGAATATAATGATGGATCAGGATCTTTAGACCTGAAATGACTATGTATTTGCATGATCTGTTTATGAGTTGTTTAGATCTCTGGTCTGGCACATGTTTGTTACAGTGAAGGGTATGATCTGAGTAAGTTTGAAGTTCTAAAGTATTGCGCAATTTTAAATTATTTAAAGATCTATACGTGTGTTCTATACAAGGAAGGCACATATACACATGGAGTCACGTATATATTCAATAATATGTTGAGATCTGTATACGAGTTAGTTTTGGGATAAGAACGTACATATGCGGATAAGTCTTCTGGAAGGAACATATGGAAGCCAGGGTTTTTCTGGAAAATGCTGAAGAAAATGTCTGATCAATTTTGTTGTGTTTCTGTCGTCTGTCAATGATGTATTCATATAGATCTTGGTTGTTTTAGTATTGATTATGTATCTAGTTAATTGTGATTAAAGATCAATGATTGGTTGGCTGTGTTACAAGATAATACATCCTAGGGTCTGGGTTGGGAACCCCAAGAGAGAAAGAGGCATACAACAACAAGAAGCATAAAAAATTACAGTACTAATGCTTGAACTAGTAAAATGGGAAGACGGAGTAGTACTCGTAGGTCCTACATTTGAAGGCGATACCACAAGGTTCAAACCCTCTGCTTCTCCTAGTGCTCCAAAACCTGCAACTCATTCAAGAAAAGCACATATACTAGTAATAATTCAAATCATGTTCAAGATATTAGCGTTAGATCATATAAGCATAAAACATGAAATAATTCATAATAAGATCATAGTCATGTATAAATCATAAAGATCATGAATACCAAGTTTTATCACTAAGAAAAAATGAAGCATCATTTGACAAAGTCCTAGAGGTTCATGTGTCAAAGGTAGGGTTATAGGATTCATTTTTCATTACTTGGTCAAGGAAAATTTTTAATTTTTCTTATTTAGCCTACCCTATGGTATAAACCCACCCTCATTCAAATCCTCTCATGTCACATCAATCATAATTTTATAACAGTTTTCATTTTCCAAGGCTTTAGCACTAAAAGGGTCGTTTTAGCCAAGAAACCACACTTTCGTAGCGAAATACACAGAGAAATTGCACTTTTCGCTACGAACTACTAATACTTTCATAGAGAAAATGCCTAGAAATACACTAGGAACACTACAAAAGTAAGATTTCCTGTCTGTCATGTCAATTTAGGTGTTGGGTGTCAGAAAATGTTTTGAAAAGGATAATTTAGATACTATTTGAGTCAGTTAGGGTAAAGATCAAGGTACATATTCATGGTTGAAGTCATCATCACCATTTTAAGCATGTATGAGTCATCATTATGATAGGAGTGGTCATCAAACTTCAAAATATTTCCAAATTGAGTCATTTTTCATTCTCCATTTATTCTTTACGTGTTATTGAGATCTGGAGAGCTATTTCATTGAGCCCAAGCTGTGGCTGGTTTTTTCAAAGGATTGTAGATATAACTGATCAAGCGAGGCAGAGAAGACATTATCAAGCGAGGCAGAGAAGACTTCAAATAACCATGGTTTCAAAAAAGAAGACAAATAAAGGTGGCCACTGTCTTAGATATGAGCCATCAGATATGAACCTGATAAATGAAGACCCAAAATCTGTAGAAGTCTTCAGAAGGACATGATGTTTACAATTTTGTGAAAGACTACAAGGATGCCATGTACAGGTTTCTAAAGAATTTTCCCTAAACTTCAATAGAAAATCAACTAAAGTGGGGATGTTGAATCTCACTATTACACCAGAGATCATTGCAGCAGCAATAGGGATTCCAAGAGGACAAGAAAAATGGTTCAAGGTTTCAAATTCAACATGGAGGAATGCAAAGATTTTATCAAGCCAGAAAGCAGTGAAGTTGACCTTACAAATTCCATTACAAGGAGCTGCATGAAGGAAAATTTCTCAAAGCTACTACTCATTATCCATAAATATTTCACATGTGAAGGAAGATATCATAAATTCTATTCTTATCATTTCAAGCTTCTCCTACACTTGGTTGGTAATATATCTCTTGATCTGCCTTTCTATTTACACAAAAGTTTAGAAAAAAAGGCAGCTAAAGTTCAAGCAAAATCTGAGGGAAGTGAAACTTCACTTTTTCATCATGGCTTAATAAAATTGTTGGTTTTAGATGGGTTACAAAGACTAGGCAGAGATTGGTCTTCATTCTTGTTTGTTAGTGGTTTTGAAATGGATACCATTACTCCTAAGAGAACTCCTAAACCTAGAGGGATACCATCACCTTTAGTGGCAGAACAAAGAGAACCAGTAGGGGCAGAGCAAAGTGAACCAGTCATGATGGAAACAAAGCAGTTTCAGAGATTTGATACACCTATTGTTCCACTTGCAAAACAAAAGTCAATAATGATCAAACCTGCAAAACAAGAGCAAGCTGTGAGTAAACAAGGAAGAGAAAGGATTACAAGGAGCCAAAAAGATGCTAAAGGAAATTTAGAAGACATACTACATGCCATTGATTTTGATGAGACTCCTATCATCCAGGCTGAGGATATAGATGAAGGTGGACAGAAACTCAAGAAAGCTAAATCTGCAAAGAAGTTAGAGTTTGAAGGTGAGGATGCAGGTTTTATGTTCCAGGCTAGGAAGCCCATGAAAAGACATGCAAGAAAACTGTTGGAGAGTAGTAAAGAGGTTCATACAGTCACTAACACAGTCCAGCCACCACAAGAGATTATTGATCTTTCATCACCTACATAAAAAGATCCAGTTAGCAAGTGAAAGAAAGGAAAGGAGAAAGTCATTGAAAAAACAGAGTTTGAACTCCTTGAAGAACAGTTGAGGTTAGCTAATCATGAAATTGTAGTTATGAATAAGGATGCAAGGAAACATAATGTCCAAAAGGTTCAGTTTGAAAAGATGAAAGAGGTTTGGGAAGAGCAGGTTGACACTGTATCGAAGACCCTAGACAACACACAACAGTTAATGAAATGGACTATGCCATTGAGGAAAGAGGTGAAACATGTCATAAGAATGAAACTGCACTTAAAATCTACCAACAGAAAGCTGAAGGATCAAATTAAAGACCTCCAAGAATAGTTAGAATTGAATCCATGAGGATTTGGAGAAGAAAGGGCGAAAAATGACAGTAGTTGAGAAGCCAATAGCTCAACTCATCATAAATAAAGAAGAAACACCTCAAGACTCCTAGTTTGAGCTGGTTTGTGTTTTGAAAGGTAAAATTCATGTTGGAAACAAATTTTACACAGCTAGAAAGTAGATTTTTGAAATTGAGCAAAAATATGGAATTAACACAGTTTTCCACAGTTTCGTAGAATTTCCTAGGCTTGAAGCCAGGAAAACGCTACAAAACCACCTGTAGCTTTATTTTTGCATTAAAAACCATTTTGTGGAGCTTCAAAGGAGATGAAATGATATGGAGGATGTGTCAGGGAATGATGAACACAATGCAGAGGAAAGAAGCAGAAAATTTGATTACAAAGGTCATTTTTTGTACGCTACGAAACTGTCATAGTTTTGTAGCGTACTGTTTTGAAGGTTTATGAGCAGGTTTTTGGGCAGTTTTGGACAGATGGACACTTTAAAAGGCTCAAGGGACTTTTCCAGCAATCATCCAAGACTTAAATTCCATGAGATGAAGACAATCCATTAGCTAAATCATGCATTGAAGATAAGGACCTATTTTCCTAAAAAATAGGGTTTGTTTCGAGATTTTAAGGAGGGTAATCAAGATGTCAAGTAGTGATGAGTTCTGTAATAGCTCATTTGAACATGTGAATCATTAGTTTTCAGATATATAACTATTTCAAGAGATAAGGTAGTTTATGTAATAATTAACTATTTGAGTCCTATTTGGAAAGGACTGTTTAATAGAATAGCTGTGATTTTCTCATTAAAGTAGATGTTTTCTTGTTATGCAAGGTGTCTTTAGGAACAGTTCGATGAATCTAGCCAAGAGGCAGATATTCTCTCATATAACAAGGTCTATTAAAGGGCAGATATTTGATAGGGCTGGAGACTTTTTTGGCAATACTGCAGCTTTATGTAATTTGACTGATATCAATAATACAGAGGAATTTTTCTTGACTAACCTGAGATTCTCATTGAGTTTTTAGTGATTATTTGATCTATACTTTCTATGTGTACCATTTGTAGTGGTTTTCATCTTTAATACTCAGAATTCATAAGTGTATTCTCTAACTTCCTTTATTGATGAATTGGCTATGTTATTTCATGTTTCGTGTGTGATTTTCCTCTGCTAAAAACTCTTACTTGCCTCAGTTTCCATGCCAAGAGAATTTACCACTGAACTACTGAATTTTTTGACTCCATAAGCCCAATGATTGTAGAATTGTACTCTTTTCAACCTACAGACACCACAATTAAGCTCTTTTCTAAGTAGAGTTAGCCATCTATTTTCATCATTATCAAATATCATTAACCCCTTTGAGAGCCCTCTGAGACTGAAGAGGCTAAGCTTTAGTTACAAGTTGGTTTGAAACAGTTACATGAAGTTTTCTGATTAGCAGCCAATCAAGTGCAATTTTGTGATAACACCAAGAACGAGAAAAAGCTTGTTTATTGGTGAATGTAAATATGTGTGGAGGAATACCACCTAATTCAGCCATGGATCCAAGCAAAACCGTCCTCCAGATCCATGCAGCCCAAGCCTCAACAATCTCCTTATAAATGAATACACATACATGTCATATAAGAGGAATGAACATCTCTGTGAGGGAAACAAGGGTTTTGCACAATCTGGGAGTGCAGGAGGCACAGGGACAAATCAAAATTGATCAGGGGAAAAATGGCTAAAATATAAATATGTTATCTTTCTCCTCCTTTTTAGGTATTCCCATGAGGTGTATTTATACCACGCCAAAATAGTTTTTTCAGTTGGGATACAGTTAGGCCACGAGCTATTGTAGGTAGGCTTATAGTGTAACCCGTAAACCTTGCCCAAAAAATAGGGATTTTTATGTTTTTTCATATTTCAAATTATATATGCAAGTTGGGTATAGATGGACATGCATGTACATGCCCTTTTGAGAGGGTAGAGTCATGTATGGAATTTAAAATAATGTTTTTTATATGAACGAGCAAGTCTAAAGGGGAAGGGTTTCCCAAGGCCATAACTTAGAGCATCAAGTATACATAGGTGGAAAATGATTCTATAATAGATTCCCTCTAATATATGAGGTCAAAAGGGGTACATGATGGTCGAAATGTATTAAGTGTATAAGAAGAATCATGTGAGGACTTGGGAGGAGTTCACCAAATTTTAGTCTGCCAAAAACCAATGGAAGAGATCAGAAAGAAAGCTCATATCCGAGGAGTGCATACCCATGCTGAAAGATAGTAAAGCATGTCAGCATATCAAATATAGAGAAAATCCAATATGTATATAAGTACAAAGGAAACTGAGAAATACATAGTGGATCATCTGATCATAGCCTCAAAAGTACATGTCAAGGTCATGTCATAGTATCACATATAGAAGAACTGATCAATGATGTCGAAAGAGATATCTAATCATTGATGTCACATAACTGATCCTCAAAGTACCAAGTCATAAAATTTGAATAATGGTACTGCACACAACTTAGGTGCCAACATATAAGATGTTGTTGTGATGAACTGTAACATATAAAGTGGATGGTGTCACTTGTAGAAAACTAAAGGAGCTGACAAGTGAACCAAAACATGTTGATGCAAACCCGAGGTCTTCACCGGCCGTCATGGTACATTTCTACATTATGGGAATAAAGGAGTTGAAGTCGACCACATGAAAAATCATTTGATTATCGGTCATTGATGTATACCATTAAAAAATGCGAGACAACTCACTGATAATGATGATGAGAGTCAAGGTACCCCAATACAATCTAACAAGTGTGAATAAATGATTTGAATTTGAACACTTGAGAGAATCTACCAATCAGGAGACATTGATGAATTCTCACTGTCAATAGTGAAGGAGTCTGCCACTGATGAATGCAAACCCTAAGGTACTAAAAAATGACTCTAGACCTTATTCTTAGAGCAATGAGTTGGAGTCTATGGGAAAATATCTGATGGAGTGAAGGCATTAAGGCATCCTCCATCAATCCAGCACGAATGTAACCTACATACAAATAATTTGGAAGGAATCAGATGAAGAAATATGAAGTAACAAAACAAAAACACGTTTCTGGAATGCACAAGATGTGGCTAGCGCACGATAGAAACCCTATGAACCAACCAATAATGAAAGCTGACACAGAGGCAAGGAATCCACTGATAGGGTCCAATGGAAATAGGGTATTGCATGAATCCCAATGTGTGATAATGTAAGTTGATGTCGAAAACAAGGGAAAACACTTAGTCAAAGACCCATGATTTTGATCAATGCTAAGCACAAGGTCACCTATCAATGATGGAAATAGGGCTAGGGTGCATCTCTAGGCCTACTCTTAGAGCAATTTTTCGAAGTTGATAAGAGAAAACCTGCCAAAAAGAAGTCAATGGAGACCTTATTAATGAGCACGAGAAAAGGACCAAATAGCTGATGTGATAGAACATAAATCTGACAGAATGGGTATGGCCGAATGAAAAATGAGTCAAGGGACACCGCAGAAATGTCGATTCAGGTTTACTTCCATTGAATAAAAACACGACTCAAATGTGACTATATGGTAGCATATGATAACTTTGTATAATTTTTTCATGCAGGAGGCATAAACAAACTGTCCATATAATTGGAAGAGATAACCATCCGGGGGAGTACTAACTTAATAACAAGGTTATGTCTCTCCTAAGTCAAACTAAAGCCCATCCCAATGGAGGAAATACTTACTTCTGAGTGCTTTGTTCAAGGGCGAGACAACTGACTTTAGCTGCCATCAATTATGGAAGTAATGTCGTGTTCCCTTTCTTTTTGAAATATATAATTTTTTTGTCTTTTTCACATTAAAATCCTGAAAAAGAATAAAATATTTCCTATAGTATAGTGGAAAGAACAAGTGTCAGAATACATATGTGCTAGTTCCAGGGACTAGACCATTCCTATGCTCAATGCAAGGTGACAAAATTGGTCAATGATACTCAAAGGGATGTTCTCTCCATGTCCATAAGGTGTCAAGTTGTAGAGGCTAAGTGATTGCAGGGTTGCTTTTGCAGAAAGACATGGTCAAAAAGTGGCTTATACACGAATCCAAGTGAAGCTGGCTTAAGGCCAAGAGATACAAATATTCAACATGAAATGTTGTTGTACAACTCAACATGTGGGAGCCTCTAAGGTACAAAGCCAGAAAGATAGCGAAGAAGAAGGAGAATGAAGCTTTATCGCAAAATTCATGGCGGAACTAAAGAGGACTCCCAAGCCTAAGAACAAAAGTTCACCATGGGTGCCAAGTGATAACAAGGTACTATCTAGAGCTCCCATGATAAGTTAGGCTACTACCACATAATTGATGACACTTATAAGCAGCAAGAAGGTTTTGTGTCACAGCTCGATGGGGCCGATCCTAAGGAAAATATGGAAAAGAAACTGATAATGCACAATGCAGGTGGAGAACCTAACCTATATGCTAGTTTCAAGAAACAATACCTGTTAGAGCGGATCAACCATAAAAATACCCAAAGGGAAAATTCTTCAAAGTTATGTAGACATAATCATGAACACTAGGAAAAAAGTTAATACATCCCATATAAAAACTTCAGAAAAAGCATGTGTTTATTGAATACAAAACTTGAAAATCCATACCTTATATATATAATATGGCACAGGGAACAACGCAACCTTACGACTTAGCATAATAGTTCTTTAGGACAAGCCCCTTACGGGACTTTGACAAGGACTCATTTAGTAGCTAAAACTCATGGCTTCAGAAAATTTATCCTATGAAGGCAACTCAACATAAAAAAAACCATGAGAACTAAAAGGATCAAAAGAGGGAATCAAGGGGTCCCATACACCCATAAGAGAAATCACTCGATCAAGTGTTGGGATCAAATCTTGAGAAGAAAAATAAAAATTCAAAGGATCCTTCCCAGAATAAATTGAAGATTTAGGACATAACACCACATAGTTCACCCGTGGTAGGGCACAAGCGACTTGAACACTTGGAACATACCAAGGGGAATTTTGAACTAAGTTTGAATTAGGATGGTAATTATCATATTCAAGCTGATCAATAGTGACAATACTTCCATTATGAGGAAAATATATCACTTGAAAGAGTGAAGACACCACAACATTCATAGAATAGACATAATCACGCCCATGTAGGATATTAAAGTATAAAGAGTGATCGACCACCATAAAATCAATTAAGACTGTATTCCCACCTAAAGTGATAGGAAATTGAGGAAGAACACCCATAGATTCACCAAGTATTCTATCATATGCTATAAATTGACTATCAGTTGCTAGCAACTTTGGAGAACCCAAATCTTTCCAAGTTGAGGAGGATATAATACTTGTAGAGGATCCTTCATCCACTTCACATCAATAGACATTTGTGGAATTAACTTTAACCCTTATTTTGAAAGGTTTTGAATAAGGAAGACGAGGCTCAACAAGACTATCCCAATCAAAGGAAACACTCCTAGAACTTGGAGGGAGGTATAGTCGAAGAGAGCGACATGCCCCCCAAACCAGAATACTATGAACTAGAAATCAAGAAGACTTTGTTGTTAGACACTTCACCCCCCAAAAAAGGAGTGGGATCGACGAGAGATTGCACTGGCACAACCACTTCATCAACCAATGGTCGATTTGACCATTGAGAAACCATAATAGGTTCAGGAGTAGAAGAACCTACAGACTCAAACCACAACCTTTGTACCACTGAAATCTTGAGGCACAAATGAGAAAGATGATATCCCTTACAAATATTATAAGGGAATTTAGGTTTAAATATTTTACGCCTAGGTTTCGGATCAACATTAATGCCCTCGGCATGACTAGCAGTGGCTGGTGCCGAATTGCCAATATGCCTTGCAGAGGTTGGTGGCCGATCTCCAACATGACTTGCAGAGGTTGGTGGAGGGTCTCCAACATGACTTGCAGAGGTTAGTGACTCTTTTCCATGAGAGATAGAAATTATGCCACTAGCCTGACCATAGAGGTATGTGAGTCATCATCAGGATGACTAATAGAGGTAGATAAATAATTGCTAGTATGACTTGCAGTGTCTAGACTTATGCCCCTAGCATGCCTTGCAACAGCTGAAGGCTCATCTCCAACATAACTGGTAGAGTTTGATGGTGATGTATTGAAGGAACTCTTCTTCTCCTTATTCTTCCTCTTTCTCTTATTTTTAGGTTTTTTATTTCAAGATGGAGGAGAAAGAGGAAGCCCATATTTCTCTAGAGAACAAGATGAAGAATTAACACTCATAATATGCTCTTGAAATAAAGCATTAATTTGAGAAGATTCAAGAACATTTGGAACATTCGGAGTGGACCACAGCCAAATGGGTAGTCCAACATTTAATCCAGGAAATTTCTAAGTGGCCATCATGTAGGATTTTTCAAGGAATCCAATGCAACTCGTTTCGTCAAAAACCGAGTTCGGATGAAGGAATTATGGTATGTTAATCGTCGTTCAGAACAAGTAAATTTAAAAAAACAAATTGTAGAATAGGTACAGCTAATGACATGGCAGTTCAGTCAGCATGCAGAGAATCTTCTTCATTTTTTGTCCAATGGGACTATGACAAGTGTCATAATTGGATTCGCCAGTTTGGTTTGTGAAGGTAAAAATTGCCCAATGTCCTCCAAGGTTGAATGCGGGTGCATAAATATTTATGTGCTGGAAATATTTTTTTTAATTATTAAGTTTGGATATATATATATATATATATATATATATATAATGTTTTTTATAGTTATTAATCATACATTATATTATAATTTATATATATTAATATTTATTATTAAATTCAAACTTTATATTTTATATTATATTCCACACATATTATGTTAACCCAAGTCTGAAATCTGATTCAAATGTTATGTTATGGCATTTCATTAAAGTCATATTACCAAGGATTTAATCAAAGTTTGGGTGATACATATATTACATGGTGGGCATTTAAACTATTTTTCAAAGTCCGAATTTAACGACACTAAGGTGGAGAGCATTGCGTATTAACCGAAGTCCAATTTTTAATTGGCATATTAAAACTTTGGGTTATGCGTTTTAAACCAAGGTCTGATCCATATTAAATGGTGTATGTCAAAGGTTTTAACCTTGTTTAATGATGCAGATTTTAAATGGTTTATAAATGTTGGTTATTAATTGGTGAAAAAAACATTGTGTGAGGGGCGAGGTTGGGGTTTGACCCCTTGACCTCCCCCATGCCACTCACGTGCCTTCACCAACAAGCCATAGCCTTATTCCTTGAAAAAAAAGGTGCAAAACATGTATTTAAACTGATGTGGATCCGATGGCGGAGGAGCGGAGAGGGCCAACCCCATGGGCCAACCCTCCTATTGGACACCTAATCCTCTATGGGTAGATGTGGAAGCTGAACAATCACAAAAGGATTCCAAGTGACCTTGGGATGTGGAATCCAACGGTCACCTCATTGTATTATAAATATACATCATATCAATGGTAATAGTAACTCACGCTTATCCTATATTTCTATGTGTGTTATCCATTTACCATGCGTGTGTTTAACATGGTATAAGAGCTGCAGGTGAGGTCCTAGCATTTTCAGATTCTTCCAGCTCTATTTTTAGGATTTTTTCCCTCGTAACTCCTGTTAGTTTTCTGCCATATTCCCTGACATATTCTCTGCAATATTTTGTGCATTCAAATCCCTTGGAGCTGCATTGAACATCTGTTGAGGAGGTATTTTATCCATGCATTATTTTTAGTTGTTTCCTGACATGACTGCCTTCTTCCAACACAAATTCCTCATCCTCTCATCGAAGAACCAAACCTTACTCATTTTTGGTCGAACGTACGGTGTACCTCTCTCTGTCACGCTGAAAGCTCCATGTTCACGGCCCTGAAATATTGCCTGCTCTAACATGCCTAAGAAATGCCAAATGCCTTGCCATTGCTTAATGTTCTCTAGCTGGTGTTCTATCAGAACCTACAAATCCTTTTGGCAACTACCCAATCTGCAATAGAGTTCTTACTTCATCCACGATTAAGGATTGTGAATTGATAGTGTTACTTGACTCTATCTGGGATTGTGGCGAGGTATTATATGTGTCAAACTGTGCATATTTTTGGAGGTGTCTTTCCTATCTCATAATTCCCAATTCCAGATCTAGTGAATGGTCCCTTCTGTATGTTCTCTGAATCTAATTTCATATACTCATTTAATAACCTCTTGAGAGCACTTCCCATGGAATTGTCGAAAGATGACAATAAATTCTTGGGGGGCATGTTGACTGTTTCTTCAGTTTCTAATATAGAAACGATTCCTTTTACTTGAAATGGATTTAGTTGGAGATCGTTGGCACAATGTCCCATAATATGATGATCGTGAGTGTGCATAGTATTCTGAAAGTTGCTATCTAACTAAGCATCCTTTTGGGACTGCAATTCATTAATAACAGTCTTAGGAATCATTTTGTCAGAGAGATGAAAGAGACAGATTGTGAACAAATCCTCCCAATCGTCTTCTTGGAACATCAAATCCTTGGCCAGTTCCATTGATTCCCTTAGCCATCAGCTCCTCACATTCAAAGGTCTCACCGTATTGAGAGTTCTCATGGGCAATTTCTCTGTCGTTTCTGTTTGCAGAGTGCTCATGTTCGAGATGAAGTAATGGCCCAGCATGGGCTAAGCTCTTGGTGTTGATACTAAACCCTTGACAAAGCTATGGACTGCGTATTGATGTGTGCCCAGGATCCCGAGAAACCTCCATACGTAGTGAGAATAGAGAGCATCTAGATCGATGGCAAGAAGAAGAAGAATGTAATCATGAACATGCAGTGGTATTATTGTCTTGAGGAATCGATCGGTGGGCGATGACAGTTCCATGGCATGAATGAAATCTTCCTGTTGGATCACTATGATATCCAAAGTGTGGACACAATCGAGGGTAAATGCACCATGCACAACTTTAATAATTACACAAAGCTGCAGTTGGTAGTGTCTGAGGATTATTTCTATCATTTTGAATAAAAGGCTGCCACGGGAGGGTTCATGCCTGATAGGGTTTCCGTGTGAGTTAATAATGATCTCTGTGGGATTTTAACCATCTTCGTCTGGGATGACATTGAACTTGTTGACCACAGTGTGAGAGTATTCTTCCATCTTGTAACGCTAAATATTGTTGAGTTGTTGGAAGTCGAGCTAGAAATAGAAGTGCATGTGGTAGCTCAAGGCGTGCAAACGTTTGTGAAGATTTCAACTGTGTTGCTGCGGTTTTATCATTGATACATGGACTGGGGGCATAATTCCGCTTTGGAGAAGCCAGGTCCAATGCTTGGGCTCCAAGCCAACCCTAATACGGTTTTTTGCATGAATGTGAACGCTAAACATGATCCCGGATTCCAGATCTATTAAAACGGCTCTCGGTACAAATCTACCACAACTCGCCTCATTGTAGAACACATTGAATCTCTCCAAATCGATTCATTTGGTATCTTGATTGTAGATTTCAAATATTTTTTTTGAGATTCTACGGAATTTGAAAATTTGCAAAGGATTTTGTTCTTACTATCTTTTTCATGTAATTTTATGTAACTGGCTAGTTAGAGGGTTTAAAAAAAAAACCAGTTTGTATTTGCTGGATCCTTGCAAGATTTGGGCTAGAAAGAATTATAGTGTTGAAGGAATATTCAAAATAATTCATGGTCTGGTTCAAGGATCTTTTGGAATCCTTGCACACATTTATTGAAAAGACAACACTCATTTGTTTCCTTTAGCCTTTTATTTTTCTAACATAATGGCCACAATTAATGATGTATTAGAATTACTGAATGCTCTAATGCATTCCACTGGTAATGAGATAGTAAACATCAACAAGGAAGCTCTCTCTCACATTCATACCTGTTTACATAATGCACAAGAAAAGATCAAATTTTTGCAGCTTGAGTCTCAGTTCCAGCAAGATGAGTTACAGCAGCATAAACATCATGACACCCATCAACAACGTGCAAATGGTCAAGTTAGTAATAGTGAGGTTGACTCCCATCATGTTCCTTGTATAACAACATATTTACATGTAGATGCAGCAGTTCAACCTGCGCTTCCCAAGCCCATCATGAGACCTTAGGAAGAGCTTGTCCATAACAAGCATAGAATAGGTCTTGGATATGATAAGGAGTTGTCCTTTCATATTCTAGACTACTCCAAGCCCGTTCAAGTTTAAAGTGCCAGATTTCTTCATGACAGTTCACCTTTAGTTGTTCTAGATCCTGCTCCTCTTCCTAAGCAACAATAATATATTTTAAAATTCCAACACTGTGATCAAGTTGGCCATATGAAATATCATTGTTTCGATCTTCACCCATGCAAGAACTATGGTCAGCACACCCATTATTCACATAGATGCTTCAAAAACAAGCCTCCTGCAAGAGCAAATATTCATCTTGGATGGATCGCTTCTTGGCAATGAGCATCAACAACCAAGAAGATGTTTAAGTCACATGTCAGAACTTGTTCTAGAATATTGAACAATATTATAGTTGAATTTTTTCCATCATCTCACCTTGTACCTGACAGGGGGAAAAATGGTGGTCATATGTAAGCTTCGAAGCCACATCAAGTGAGCTTGTGCCACAATCTCTCATTCCAGATTCAGAGTTGTAGCTAGAGACACAACAGTTCAAGTGAGCCTGAGCCACAATTTTCATTCTAGATTCAGAGTTGTAGCCAGAGACATGGATACCCATGAGAATTCCTTTGGTTGGTTGACAGCCTTAAACCATCTATGCGAGGATGATATTCTTCCTTTTCAAAGAATTTAGAGCACTTCCTCTAGTAGAAGACTTCAGCTTCTTGCCAGCTTTGGTAGAGTTCCAGGAAATGCATTAAGCATTCCAGTGTTGGTGGTAATCCTTAAACCATCACAAGTTGTAGACCTCCCTGTAGGTTTTAACCCTGAACGGAAATATCTACACACGATTCTTATAACAGAAAATAAACAATAGCAAGAGCATAAAACATAAAACAGATAAACACAGAGATTTTCCCCTGGATCCCAAATCGGGACGACCAGCTTGATTTTTTTCATTATATTCCTTTTAGTGTTACAACACATATATATACATGCCGGAGCATACATAAACCCCAATCCATTAACCCTGGATTAGAACATAACCGTAGTTCCCTTGACCGGATCTACAAAAATACCGGGGCCGAAAACCATCGAACCCCAAAACCATGTGCAAAACCATGCACAAAACCATGGGCGGATCCGCCTATGAGTGGGTCCGCACAAAAAACAAATTTTGGCCGGGGCGCTGCCCTGGACCCCAACGGTGGGGACTGCTTCGCCCCTCGTGACCCCCCAGCTACGCCCGACGCAACATACAACGCGTGGGGCTAATCGTGGAAAGAATATAACACATACCCAACATTCTCCCACTTGTTGTTTTCTTTCCACAGGGGGCCACGGGAGAGCTTAGTCATTGGGCCAATTCTTCAACACCCATTGTTTCTCTACACCAAGAAACTTCTGAGTTCTTACAGACTTCGTCAATGCATCTGCAACATTCTTCAAAGTGTCCACCTTTACCAGCAACACCCTTTTAGCCTCAACCATATCTCTAACAAAGTGATATTGAACATCAATGTGCTTTGTCTTTGAATGATAAGAAGGGTTCTTAGCCAAGAAAATTGCACTTTGGCTATCACAGTCTATCCTTATAGCTTGCTGTACCAACCCCATACTTGAACACAATCTCTGCAACCAAACTGCTTCCTTGCTTGCATGGGTGGCTGCTATGTATTCTGCCTCTGTAGTTGAAAGAGCCACTACAGACTGTCTTTTACTCATCCAACTGACTGCGCCTCCAAATAGGCTAAACACATACCCACTTGTAGATCTTCTTTGGTCCAGATCTCCAGCCCAGTCTACATCAACAAAACCACGAATGTACACCATTCTTTCCAATCCTGGTCTTCCATGGTAGCACAAGCCATAATCACTAGTGCCACGTAAATATCTGAAAACCCGCTTCACTACTGTCCAATGCTCCTTCCCTGGGTTTGACATAAACCTGCTCAATACTCCCACTGCATGTGCAATGTCTGGTCTAGTACAGACCATTGCATACATCAGGCTACCCACTGCACTTGCATATGGAACACGGGACATATTCTCCTCTTCTTCTTGTGTCTTGGGACACTGTTCAGCAGACAACTTTACACCTACAGGAATAGGAACATTCACCGGTTTACTATCCTGCATATTGAACCTCTGCAATATAGTCTCGACATACTTCCTCTGGTTTAACCAGAGCTTCCTCTTTGCCCGATCTCTCTTAATTTCCACGCCCAAAATATAGTTTGCAGCACCCAGATCCTTCATGTCGAATTTGGAGAATAGTTGGGTCTTCAAATATTGAATAATTTCTTTGTCATTTCCAATCAACAACATATCATCCACATACAAGACTAGATATATAACACGATCACCAATTAATTTAAAATAAACACAATGATCTTCCTTGCTTCTGGTGAAGCCAAGTCCCCGTATATAGGTATCAAATTTCTGATACCACATCCTTGGTGACTGTTTTAACCCATACAGAGACTTCTTCAACCTACATACTAGTTCTTTCTTACCCTTCACCATAAAGCCTTCCGGTTGCTTCATGTAGATCTCCTCTTCTAGATCCCCGTGAAGAAAAGTTGTCTTCACATCCATCTGTTCTATCTCAAAATCAAATGCAGCAGCAACAGATAAAAGTAATCTAATAGAAGTAACCTTGGCAACAGGAGAAAAATATCACCAAAATCAATTCCCGGCACCTGGGAATAACCTTTCGCTACCAACCGAGCTTTGTATTTCTCCACCTTGCCTTCTACATTCATCTTCTTCTTAAACATCCATTTGCTCCCAATGGGCTTCCTTCCAGCTGGCAACTCCACCAGATCCCATGCATGGTTTTTGTGCAAGGATGCCATTTCATCAACCATGGCCTCCCAGAGTTCATCCTCTAAATATCTTGCCTCTTTTGTGATTCTACGGGTTCATCATCGATTCTCATTTCAGGAAAACACAACAAAGCATATGGACTATACCTTTCTGGTTGCCTTCTTTCTTGAACTGATCTTCTCAAAGATGGAGTTTGTGGCTCTTCCTCTTCTGAATCTTCTTCTGCTGTAGATTCTGATTTGTACTCCTTTAGCTCAAACTCTATCTTCTCGGGTTCCTTTGGTAGGACTTCATGTGTAACAACATCTTTCACCTCTCTAAACACCACATCTCGGCTGTACACAACCTTCCTTGTTTCTGGGTTCCAAAGCTTGTAACCCTTTAAACCATCCTTATACCCAATAAATATGCACCTTTCAGATTTATTATCCAACTTGGTCTTTTTCTCCTTTGGAACATGTACATATGCATCACATCCAAATACCCTTAGATGTGAAAGAAAGGGTTTCTTACCAGTCCATACCTCATGTGGAGTCTTATCCTCTAACACTGATGAAGGTGATCTGTTAACTAAGTAACATGCAGTGTCCACTGCCTCTGCCCAGAATTCTTGTCCTAACTCGGTACCACTGAGCATGCTTCTTGCCTTTTCCATCAGTGTTCTGTTCATTCTTTCTGCAACTCCGTTTTGCTGAGGTGTGTATGGAGTAGTCTTCTGCCGTGCTATGCCACACTTCTTACAGAACTCTTCAAATTCCTTCTTGCAGAACTCCCCACCATTATCTGTCCTCAATGCCTTTATCTTCTTCTCTGTCTGATTTTCCACCAGAGCCTTAAATTCTTTAAATTTGTCAAAGACTTCAGATTTCTTCCTCAAGAAATATATCCATGTGTTCCTTGAAAAGTCATCTATGAATGAAACATAGTACACAGATTTTCCTGATGATGGAATGGCTTGGGTCCAAACATCTTCACCACTGATTCATCTCTTGTTTTACCTCTTAAGCATAGAAGAAAGAAGCTTTCTTGGTCCTTCCGCACTTGGACTTGTTCCTGAATCCCAATCTAAAGAACAATTAGACACTACCTTCTACCATACCATTCACATGTGATGTCAGAGGCCTTCTCTCAATATGTCCAAGCCTTTGATGCCTCAACATGGTCTTTCTCCCAGAGGCAGAAGCTATGAACTTTCTGCTCCACTTTGGGGAACCGGCTATTGCCATCCATCACAGCAGTGCTACTGTAGCTGTCCCCAGGTTAGAGTCAAGGCCTCCTGCACTTGTTCCTCTGATGCTCTCCCCGAACCATCTTGCGGGCATCTTTATCGAACACTGTTTTTACACCTGCATCATCCATCTTGCTTACAGAAATCAGATTTCTAGCCAATGTAGGAATATGCAGAACACCAGGAAGTGTTCTAATCCTCCCACCTTGCAGCTTCAGCTTGACCTTTCCACGTCCAACGATTCTGGCCTTCCTATCATCCCCTAGGAAGACATCACCACCATCATATTTCTCATACTCGCAGAACCACTCCCTATTGGGAGTGAAGTGAAAGGATGCACCTGAGTCAATCAACCATGACTCATGATCTACATGTGTATTTGAAGAAGAAGCCAAATACACATCCCCACCTTCATCCGAGGTGGTTTTTGCCTCTGCAGAAGGAGCTTCATCAGATCCCTTTCCTTTCTCAGGAGCTTTAGATCTGCATTCTTTTTTGTAGTGTCCTTCCTTTTCGCATTTCCAGCACACCTTTACAAACTTTCCGGGAGATTTAGATCTCCCACTCGAAACCTTATTCTTGTTTCTGTTCTGGGACCTTCCTCGTACAGATAAGGCATCTCCATTCTGACCCTCCATATTTCTCCGTCTCATCCGTAAAATTATGAATTTGAGACAATGTCATCAAAATTCAAGTGGTGTGTGCTGCCTGTGCAATAACCAGTGTCCCACGAGTGAGTGACTAGCTGAAACTAATCACACTTATCTTCATGAGATTACTGTATCATGGGCAACTGGTGGCTTACCAGGTATTGAAGGCGTTCGGAGCATACATAAACGGTCTCCGCTCCCATTATCCTCAGTTATACAACTTTTCATGAGAACAACAAGTCACAGAGACTTGGGTGGATACAGAGTCCAAGTTTTCCCACAAATTCTTAGCGTGAAACTTGAGATACATTCAACAATCTTTTGAATCTGACACACACGATGTGTGTCACCAGCACTCAGTCAGTTTCTTCCAGTCTTCATCTGACATTGCCGTTGGTTTAGTACCTTGATCTACCGTGATCCACTGATCTTTATCCACCAGCAGATCCTCCATCTTGAGCTTCCACAACTCAAAACTCTGACCATTAAATTTCTCGATCTCTATCTTTCTGCCGCTCGCCATATTCTTTCACCGCAAGAATCGATCCCGCAGATCTCCCACTGCACAGGGTCTACCATAGGCCCGAGCAAAAAAAAACCCTCAACAACAAAGGCGTCCCCTTGAAGCCGAAATAGCTCCGATACCAAATGTAGGTTTTAACCCTGAACAGAAATATCTACACACGATTCTTATAACAGAAAATAAACAATAGCAAGAGCATAAAACATAAAACAGATAAACACAGAGATTTTTCCCTGGATCCCAAATCGGGACGACCAGCTTGATTTTTCATTATATTCCTTTTAGTGTTACAACACATATATATACATGCCGGAGCATACATAAACCCCAATCCATTAACCCTGGATTAGAACATAACCGTAGTTCCCTTGACCAGATCTAAAAAAATACGAGGGGCCGAAAACCATCGAACCCCAAAACCATGTGCAAAACCATGCCCAAAACCGTGGGCGGATCCGCCTATGAGTGGGTCCGCACAAAAAACAAATTTTGGCCGGGGCGCTGCCCCGGACCCCAACAGTGGGGTCTGCTTCGCCCCTCGTGACCCCCCAGCTACGCCCGACGCAACATACAGCATGTGGGGCTAATCGTGGAAAGAACATAACACATACCCAACACGTCCTTCTTCTAGGTTGAAGGTCTCCCTCTTCAAATATGAGGGACACTTCCTCTAGCAGAAGCCCTCAGCTTCTTGCCAGATTTGGAAGAGTTTTGGGAACTGCACTAAGCATTCTAGTGTTGGTGGTCATCCTTAAACCACCTCTTTATGCCAATATTTCAGAGAGCTGATTCAACCTAAGTGCTTCCATGAATACTTTGTGGATTTGTATTACAACTCTCTTCTTAGACTCACACATGCCCCTTCAGATTAAGGGTGGGAATGTTGGACACCTAATCCTCTATGGGTAGGTGTGGAAGATGAAAAGTCACAAAAGGAGTCCAAGTGACCTTGGAATGTGGAATCCAAGGGTCACCTCATTTTATTATAAATATACATCATATCAATGGTAATAGTAACTCACTCTTATCTTGTCTTTCTATGCATGTTCTCCATTTACCATGCATGTGTTTAACACCTCCTCCACATGACCGCACACCATATGACCTTGCTTAAGCGCACAACACTAAGTGCGGATTAGTGTGCACTTATCACACCAGTTAAGAAAAATTAAGCCTTAATTAATCTTCAGTCAAGTTGGTAGATTTTTAGCAGATTCCCCAATTTTGGCAGACTTGCCAACTTTGGAGGAGCTAATTGGCAGTTTTCCAATTTTAGAGGAAGAATCTAGGGGAAATTTTAATAAGCCCTATCTTGGTAAATGTTCGACCAATTTTGGCTCAGGAATAGTCATTCCTAGTAGATTGACATTCTTTGAATCCATTGGAATAGCTTGCAGAGGCAATGGAGAAATTATACAGAGGTTTTTGTCCCCTTGAAGAATTTTGAAGCTTAGGGCGACTAGGAGGGAAGGCCATTCCCAGATCAGCTGAAGGAAAAATGGAGTGAAGGAATAGTCATTTGTAGTATATTGGCATGCTTTGAATCCATTGGAATAGATTGCAGAGGCAATGGAGCAATTTTACAGATGTTTTTGTCACCTTGAATAATTTTGAAGCTTAGGGCCACTAGGAGGGAAAGCCATGCCCAGATCAGTTGAAGGACAAATGGAGTGAAGGAATAGTCATTCCTAGTAGATTGGCATGCTCTAAATCCATTGGAACAAATTCCATAGGAAATGGAGAAAATATACAGGTGTTTTTGGTCACTTGAAGAAAATTGAAGCCTAGGGCCACCAGGAGGGAAGGCCATGCCCAGATCAGCTGAAGGCCAAATGGAGTGAATGAACAATCATTTTTAGATATATTTGATGCTATGAACATAGTGGTATAGTTTTTAAAAGCGTTGGAGCAAATTTGAAGGTGATTTTTTCACTTTTGAGATTAAAGAAGCCCATGACCACCAATATGGGAGGTGAAGCCTACAGGAGTTGTGAACCAAATTCAGAGATTAGATAGCCATTTTTGGGGTATTTGAGTGTTATAAAGCTAATGGTGTAGTTATAAAATCCATTGGAGCAATACTGGTACTTGTAATGAGACATTTTACTCATAATCACAAGAGGGCCTAACTAGTTAAAGCAGGTTCATGGAGATGTAGCCTAGGAGGGGTGAACTCCATCATCATCCATTGTGTTATGTGATTGTTGTGAGTTATGTTTTTGCATTTCATTTTCTGTATCTGAGTTTTTAAAAGTTCATTAACTCATAATTTCATCATGAAAAACATGAAACTTGACACTTTAACCCCTTCACAAATGGTTAACATGAGATGATCCTTAAACACATTTTTAATACTGATGAGGGAGCTTGCATAGCAATAACAAGTTTTCCCATTTTCAGATCAAGTTGGTATCAGAGAAAATGTTTAGCTCATTTTAGCCAAGGATAGTTAATTCTTCTATAGATATTGGTTTTTGAATTCGTGCAAGGAGAATTTAATTTTGTGCAAGTTTATGTGTGAAGGAGAAGGTCAAAATTGAGATATGAAGTCTCAAAACAGAGCAAAGAAGCTTTGTATGCATTGCATGTGTGATGACAGCTTCATTAAGTGATGCTTCTAGTCAATCTTCCTTTGAAAAAATATTTTATAAAGAGATGTTTCAGAAACTCTACATCATGATTGATAGAATGCAAGAGAAGTATGAAGATAAGAGGGAGAGTGTCAAACTTCAAGAGCAATTTATTGTCATGAATGAGGAGAATCAATAAATTCTTGAAAAGATGCAAGAGATAGATACTCAGCTCCATATTGCAAATGAGAACCTTGAAAGGATGCATGAGATGGAGAATCAACCCCATGATGCCAAGGAAGCCTTAGCCATGTATGTACATGAAAAAGAGGTATGAAATTCAAGTTTATCTTCAATTTCCTCTCAAAATGAATGTGTAGGTGATTTTTAGAGACACACTAGAGGAATAGGGTCCAAATTATTGATGAAGATGGGTTATGAAGGTAAAGGATTGGGAAAACATGCACAAGGAATATTTGAGCCAATTGTTGTTGAGGAAAGGCCTAAGTATTTGGGTATTGGTTATGGACAACATGATGGAGGAAGCTCTAAATCCAAGGAGGCACATGAAGGTGTTCCAAGAAGGATTTGAATTTCATGTCCATTACCTCAAGCTTGTGAATATTGTGTTCATGAGGAATGACTTTGCAAGAAGGTGCTCATAAGCATGCAACTAATGAGAATGGCAAACATGAGGATGTTGAAATCTCTAAAGTCATTGAATGCATTGTTGGTATTCTGAAAAGAGACACTACCTCATCAAATTCACCTCCTCAAGAAGGCGACAAAGGTGAATGTTCAAGGTATAAATATGATTTTTAACAAGTTTCTTTTGATTATGATAAACATGGCAAGTTCTCACATAAGATTTGGGGAAAAGTTGCATGTTCCTTTTGTGGTTTGGATAACCATAATGCTTCAAGGTGTTGGAAGAAGATAGCCATACACAGGAAACTTGTAAAGAAAAGGAGGCAAAAAGCCAAATACAAAGAAAACCATGTTGAAAAGAAGATGCAATTGTTTTTCACTCATTGCCATAAGCAAGGTCATCTTGTAGAAAAGTTTTGGACTTTATATCCAACAAGTCATCCACAACATTTGAAGAAGGTGGAGAAAGAGAATGGAAATAATGGAAAATAATATTCCATAATTGATGTGGGTCAAGATGATTCACAAGATGATGATGTGTAGCCGCAAAAGAAGCGTCATTGAAATGGTTTGGTAAAAAATGTTTATATTTATATCCAACTAAGACTTTGCATCTCTTTTGATGTTGATGCATCTTTGCCAATTGAATGCATGTTTCATGTTTACGCCAAGAAGGTGTTTGAAAGTGGAGTATGTTGACTCACTTTATTGCAGAAAAATTTGTTCATTTTAGCTTTAAGTACATGTACATATGAATGGAGTTCTTGTACTTATGATTTTACTTGTGAGAGAGTTGAATAATTGTATACATGCATGAGAGTTTGTGTGTATGAACAGTGGAATTTTGATGGTTTCATTGTGCTTGAGCATGCATGAGTAATTGACTTGTGTTGGTCAATTTATTTGTTGAACATGTATGTTGTCAACTTGAGAGTGTTGATCATTTGCACATGCATGAGTGTCGACATGTGTTGGTTGATTGTGTGTTGCATGCATGTCATATCGAATTGGAAGAGTTGATTTTGTCTCCAAAGATGAAAAGGAGATGTTGACGAAGTGTTTCATGAGATGTGAAATTATTTTTGTTTTGGGAAAAGAAGTGTCAAATTATTACACATGCTTATGCTTGACTTGAGAGTCAGTCTTTTGAAGAGGCATGTTTTGTCGACTTGTGTTTGGTCAATGACTTTTGACACCAAGATGTGAGAGTACATGGCGATGTTCACATGAGGTGAAATTTGTTTCTTCGAATGAGCAAGAGGATATGCCGTCAATTTATGTTTCTTGCATGTGTGTTTCTGACAAGATGTCAGAAAATTTTGCAGCCATTATAGACCATTTTATGTGTTGATGCCAAGAAGAGAAGGAGATGGTGAATGCATTCTTCCAGATGTGGAATTTGGAACTATGGAGGTAAAATAATTGTCATTTATTTTCTTATTTTACTAATGTTGAAACTCATTGTTGTAGTTCACTCATTGTTCAAAGGAGGAACATGATTTTTAGTGGGAAGGCACTGAGGAATCGATTTGGTACAACAAAAGTGTTATATTAGAAAGCAGCCAGCAACTGTTGGATTGGGTTAGCAACAAAAGGAGAACAATGGTTGAAGAGCCAAGCCATTTGCAAGGCAAGGCAAGGCATGTCAGTGACCAAGTGGTTGTCATAGTGATTTTTCCAAGTAGAATCAAGATGATAGAACTTGGGAAACAGAAAAGTATTCAACTCTTATGAGATAACCATCTTTTGTGGGTCCAAAAGCATGTCAGTTGGAAGGAGTGATCAGAATCTGGATGAGGGGCAAAAATTAGCTCAAAAATCAAAGTGCTCAGAATTGCACCAAGCTAGAACAATAGCGACTGGCCCATCGCAAGGAATCAAACTCAACTCGTTTCATCGAAAAGAAAGTTTGGATGAAGGAGTTATGGTTTGTTTCTCATCATTTAGAACAAACAAATTAAAAAAAAAAAATTGTAGAACAGGTACAGCTGATGATGACATGGCAGTCCAGTCAGCATGTAAAGAATCTTCCTCAGTTTTTTTCTAATGGGACTATGATAAGTGTCACAATTAGATTCGCCAGTTTAGTTTGTGAAGGTAAAAATTGCCCAATGTCCTCCAAGGTTGAAAGTGGGTTCATAAATATATATGTGTTGGAAATATTTTTTTAATTATTAAGTTTGGATTAATGAATATATTATAAATATATTTAATTCTAATATTTTATTTGGTTATTAATCATACATTATATTATATTATATATATATATATATATATATATATATTTATTTATTATTAAATTCAAACTTTATATTTTATATTATATTCCACACATATTATGTTAACCCAATTCTGAAATTCGATTCAAATGTTATGTTATGGAATTTCATTAAAGTCATATTACAAAGGATTTAATCAAAGTTTGGGTTATACGTATATCACATGGTGGACATTTAAACTATTTTTCAAAGTCTGAATTTAATGGCACTAAGGTGGAGAGCATTTCGTATTAACCAAAATCCAATTTTTAAATGGCATATTATTACTTTGGGTTATGCGTTTTAAACCAAGGTACAATCCATATTAAATGGGGTATGTCAAAGGTTTTGACCTTGTTTAATGGCGTATGTCAAAGGTTTTAACCTTGTTTAATGGTACAGGTTTTAAATGGTTTATAAACGTTGGTTATTAATTGGTGCAAAAAGCGTTGTGTGAGGGGCGAGGACGGGGTTCAACCCCTTGAACTCCGCCATGCCACTCACACACCTTCACCAACAGGCCACAACCTTGGTCCTTTAAAATGAAGGCGTGAAACATGTATTTCAAGTGATGCGGGTCCGATGGCGGAGGACCAGAGGGGGCCAGCCCTCCTCCACATGACCGCGAACCATATGACCTTGCTTAAGCACCCAACACTAAGTGCAAATTAGTGCACACTTATCACACTAGTTAAGCACATTTAATCCTTAATTAATATGAAAGTTGGCTGATTTTTAGCATATTCCTCAATTTCGGCGGACTTGCCAACTTTGGTGGAGCTAACTGGCAGTTTTCCAGATTTAGAGGTAGAATCTAGGGGAAACATTAATGAGGCCTATCTTGGTCATTTTCGACCAATTTTGGCTTAGGAATAGTCATTCTTAGCATATTGACATGCTATGAATCCATTGGAATAGATTGCAGAGGCAATGGAGAAATTATATAGAGGTTTTTGTCACCTTGAATAATTTTGAAGCTAAGGGCCACCAGGAGGGAAGGCCATGCCTAGATCAGGTGAAGGCCAAATGGAGTGAAGGAATAGTCATTCCTAGTAGATTGGCATGCTCTGAACCCATTGAAATAGCTTGCAAAGTAGATGGACTAATTCTACAGAGGTTTTTGTCACCTTGAATAATTTTGAAGCTTAGGGCCACCAGGAGGAAAGGCCATGCCCAGATCAGCTGAAGGCAAAATGGAGTGAAGTAATAGTCATTCCTAGCATATTGGCATGCTATGAATCCATTGGAATAGCGTGCAAAGGAAATGGAACAAATATACAGGTGTTTTTGGTCACTTGAATAAAATTGAAGCCAAGGTCACCATGAGGGAAGGCCATGCCCAGATCAGCTCAAAGCCAAATGGAGTGAATGAGCAATAATTTTTTGATGTATTTGATCTTCTGAACATAGTGGTACATTTTTTAGAGGCATTGGAGCACATCTGAAGGTGATTTTGTCACTTTGGAGATTCAACAAGCCCATGGCCACCAAGATGGGAGGTCAAGCCTAGAGGAGTTGTGAACAAAATTCAGAGATTGGATAGTCATTATTGGGGTATTTGAGTGTTCTAAAGCAAATGGTGTAGTCATAAAATCCATTAGAGCAATATCGGTGCTTGTAATCAGAAATTTTACTCATAATCCCAAGAGGGCCTAACTAGTTAAAGCAGGTCCATGGAGATGTAGCCCAAGAGGGGTTAACTCCATCATCATCCATTGTGTTATGTGATTGCTGTGAGTTATGTTTCTACATTTAATTTGCTGTATATGGGTTTTTAAAAGTTAATTAACTCATAATTTTATTATCAAAAACACATGAAACTTGACACTTTAACCCCTTCACAAATGGTTAACATGAGACGATCCTTAAAACATTTTTAATACTGATGAGGGAGCTTTCATAGAAATAAAACGCTTTCCCATATTTGGATTAGAAGAAAGAGAGATGGAACTTTTTTTCTTAAAATACCATGTAATAGGTCCTGAACCAAGAGTGAATACATAACCTGTAGTAGAATTTCGATTATTAGGGTCACCATCCCAATCAAAATTAGTGAAACCAACCAACAATGGAGATGATCCCACACTGTAATGAATACCGAACTAAATTGTAGCTCGAATATATCGAAGTATTAATTTCACTACTTTCCAGTTACTTTCATGAGGTTTGTGCATAAACCGAGCAACAAGACCAACGAAAAAGGAAAGGTTAGGACAAGTATGGGTTAGATACATAAGTTTACCAAGAGGTTGATGGTATAAGGTAGCATCAAATTCATGGGAAGTACAAGTGACCAAAAGCTTAACTCCATACTGAAAGGGAGAAGGGGATGGCTTATAGTCTTTCATGTGAAAGTGGTATAAAAGATCACATGCATACTTCGACTGAGAAAGGGTAATACCTTATTTGGATTGCAAGACTTGAAGGCCAAGGGAATAATACAAGTTTCCTAAGTGTGTAATTTAAAACTTATTTTTGAGGCTATACTTCACATGGTTTATATAGTTGGGATCACTACCAGTAAGGATAAGATCATCAACATAAAGAACAAGGATGATTAAGGACTTACCCACTTTCTTGGTGTAGACAGTGTTGTCAGAATGACATCTAGAAAATCCATTATCAAAGAGAAAGCTATCCATTTTGGCATACCAAGCCCGAGGGGCTTGTTTGAGACCATAGAGATAATTCCTAAGGCAACAAACAAGGCTAGAATCATTTTGGATAAAGCCATGGGGTTGTTCCATGTATATTTCTTCACACAATTCCCCATGTAAGAAGGCAGATTTAACATCCATCTGATGGACTTCCCATTTAAAGGAGGCAGCAAGGGAAAAAACAAGGCAGCTAGAATTTAGTTTGGAAATAGGGGAGAAGGCTTCAATATAGTTAATTCCTTCAACTTGTGAAAATAATTTCGCAACAAGATGAGATTTATGTTTATCCACTTTTCCAACTGGTCCAAAATTTGTTCTATAAACCCATTTGCATATGACAAGTTTACTTCCCTTTGGAAGAGGAACAAGATCCCAAGTATTGTTTGCCAATAAGGAACAATATTATTCATTCATAGTTGCATCCCAATATGGATGACGTGAAGCTTATTTATAGGTATATGGATCATGATTTTATGGCACTTAATCTAATAAGGAAGAGGATCTATCAAACTGATAACGTGTACAAAGTTGATTTGCAGGGTCACCTGCAAGAGAACCTGCTCCACCCTAAGTAGAGTGGACCCATTTTGGAAGTTGTGGAGCTGAAGGAATATCCCAAGGAGGTGGAGGACGATTTTTATCCTCGTTGTCATCATCCGAAACAGAAGGAATGCTGTCAGAAGTGGAAGAGATAGAGAGAGGTGGCACATATGCCGAATCAGGCTCACCGGCCAAGGTGGCACACCCGTCAAACTAGGCTTGTAGGCCGATATATTTTCATCAAATTTTACATCTCTTCTAATGATTAAATTTTTGGATTTGGGTTGAAGAATTCTATATCCTTTTACATCTTCATAATATCCAAAAAAAATGCATTTTTCACTCTTAGGTTCTAAGGATTTATGTTTCTCATCAGGAATATGGGCCCAAGCTTCACTTCTAAAAACACAAAAGTGACTTACATCTGGTTTGATTGAGCTCCAGGCTTCTTCTAGAGTGATATTCCTTAAAACCTTAGTAGGAGTGTGATTTACTATGTAATTGGCCCAATTAATTTCTTCTGCGCAAAATTTAAGACTAAGTCCTTTAAATTGAACCATAATATTAGTCATTTCTTTTATAGTGTGATTCTTCCTTTCAACTACACCATTTTGTTGTGGAGTATACAGAACAATACGTTGCAATTGAATGCCATGCTCAGTGAAAAATTTGATAAATTTTTTGTTAACATATTCTCCTCCATTGTTAGATCTTAACTCAAGAATGTGATGTCCAGATTGTTTCTCAGCAAAGGCCTTAAAGGCCAAGAACATGTTAAAAACTTCACTCTTGAGTTTTAAGAAGTATACCCAAGTGCATCTGGAAAAATCATCAATGAAAGTTAAGAAGTACTTGTAGCCAGAGAAAGAAACAACTGGAAGTGGACCACATAAATCACTGTGCACAAGCTGCAAAGGGGCTAAAGCGTGCCAAGAGGCACATTTTTCAAAACTATCCCGATGATTTTTTCCGAGTATACAACTAGAACAAACAACATCTCGGCAAGATACCATAGGAAGGCCTGTCACCATATTTTATTTAAATAGATTTTGAAGAGAGCGATAGTTTAAGTGACCAAATCGCTCATGCCAAAGTTTGCTCACTTCATCATTATGAGCAACAAAAATGGAGGGAAGACATGATGACCCAAACTTGCCAAAATTATACAACCTTGTGGAATCATCAACAATGCTAGTAGCTAAAATATGTCTAGGATCTCTTAGGTCCTTAATTACAACATCATGAGGTGAGAATTCTACGATTTTTCCTTCACCTAAATGAGTTATCTGATAAACAGATAGAAGGTTGTAGGAAAAGGTAGGAACACATAATACATCATTAAATTTAGCATTATATAGATGAATGGTTCCAGACCCTACAACACTAAGAGATCTATCATCACCAACATAAATAATTTTTGTGTTACAATCATTTAAAGAAGAAAACATGGCTCTATTTTTGGCCATGTGGTAAGAGGCTCGAGAATCAATGATCCACTCATGAGAATGAGAAGAAGAAGATACATTCAATGCATAAAAATATCTTTATGCTTGAAAACCACATGCAGAAAGTGCCATTCTCAAAGATGAAATTCAAGAGTTCTCCAAATGGATGTTGTGTTTCTTCATTGCTACTACCAAGGCTTCCATATTCTTAAAACAATTTGACTCTACGTGGCCATCATGATTGAAAAAGTTGCAATGTATATTTGTATTCTTTCCTCTGTTTTTATTTTCCTTATCAGTTTGTTTTATTTCCTTTTCAATTTGCGGCTGAGATTTCCTAAGACCCTTGTTTGGTTTAGGACCATTCTTTTTAGGATGTTTCTTCTTAGGATTATTTGGATTTGGTTGTTGTTGGGATGCTAAGGCTTTCTTAAAAAAGTTTCCAGTATTAATAAGACCAAGGTGTAAGAGTTTTTCTTGTTCTCTTATCAAAGAATCGTAAAAGACATCAAAAGAGGGGGACTTGTAGGTTGTTTCTTGAGAAATTAGGGCTTCTCTACTGGAATGGAAGGTGGAAACAAATACAAAGTATGCAGGACCTAGCTTAGCAAGAATGAAATAGATAAGACTACCATCTTCCTTTTTGACCTTACAACCTTCTAAAAGAAGTCTAAGGGTCTTAAATTTGGACAAAAAATATTCAATAGAGGAGAAATCTTTGGGGTCCATAGTAAACAAATCATTTTCAAGCTGGTGGGCTCTAATTTCATTTTGAATGGAAAAAATAGTATTTATATTTTTCATATCTTCATAAGGGGATTCAAGTTCTTGGATATGAAATCTAATATTTTGAGCAATGGACATTCCTATCAACCCTCATGTTTGATCTTGTTTATTCTCCCATTTAGCCTGTTTATCTTCATCGTTAGGTTTAGATTCTAGTCCTGAGGCTATTCTATAAAGCCTTTTACTTCTAAGTAAGTTTACCATGTAGGATATCCATTGGAAATAATTGGTTCTGTTAAGAATAATCGGGCATGCACTTTCCATTTTTAAAAAATGAACCTATAAAGGTTGAAACTAACTTATCCAATGGAAAGATCTCGAAAAATTAGTCCGGTTAAAAAAAACAACTCTGGAAACGGCTTTCGGAGGAAGAAGTTATGTCCTTTTGAAGAAAAGTTGTTGTAGATACCGAGTAGTCACATGATAGGTTGAAATTTGATGATGAAGTTGTACCTTTTTTTTTTAATCCCCCCCCCCCCCCCCCCTTCCAAACTTAATATAATAAGCTCACTTTTTTTTTTTTAAATACTACTTTATGTGGCCCACTTTTATAAATAAGTGAGAGTCACTTTACAATGTTACTTTATTAGAACTAATGACCAAGTAGAATGCAACTTAAATAAAATATAAAGTGACTTTAGATGGTAAGTGACTCACTTTTTATAATAGGAGAGAAACACTATTACATAAAGTAACTTTAAAACATAAGTTACATGTGTTTTTTAAAAAGACTTGACAAAAAACTTTTTAGAAAAAGTAACTTGAAAAAAAGATTTTTAGAAAAAATAACTTGACAAAGAGACTTGAACCAAAGAGCTCTATTCTCATAAAGTAACTTTATACCAAGTGAACTACTAAAAAGATTTCAAATTATTGGAAAGAAGGAATGTTTTTTTTTTTTTTTTTGCGTGTTTTTTTTTTGCAAAAAACAACCATGCAAACAACAAAATAGAAAAAATACAACCCTTCCAACTTCCTGTTATATTTCTGGCTAGTCCGCCTAGTAACTATGTATTTTTATCGCTATATCTGATTTCCCGAGATCACACAAAGTCACGGGGAAGGAGCATAGGTAGGAGAAAAATATCGTCTTTCTATTTCTGGTTTTCCAGATCGCACATAGCACAGAGCAAGGAGCATACGCAGAGAAGAGGGTATAGAACCAATAAAAAAAAAAAAAAAGACTATAAACCAAAATAAACAGAGGGATAGTGAAATCTAAGTGAAAAAAATAATAATTTATTCCTTCAGATCTAAAATGACATAGCTAGGGCACCCAAAAACCTTTTCGCATGAAACGAAAGGGGTTTCTCACTGAAACAGAGGCTCCAGGCACAACAGAGTAGTTCTCTGAGCCCGAAAGTGGTCATAAATAGTAGATATAGAAAACAGTAGTCGCATGAAGTCAAAATAGGCTTCATATTTGGATAAAAAATGGATGCGGCCTCAAACTGATCTGATACCATGTAGTAATTTACAGGGTAAGTTCCTTCGATCAAACACCAAATTTCACCACTCACAAACATATCACAGATAATTACACCAATATTTGATGTGGTTAAAACCCTCAACGAGGGTAACAGTCCACGACCTAAGCCAACGCAAACACAAGGATCCCCTTATGGAGGGGTTCCTTGGTTGGCATCCACATGAATGTAGACTATACCCAACTAACGTGCAGATGCTTCCCTTACAGGATAGTTAAAATGACTTTTCAAGCAAGAGAGTTACACAATCAAAACTTTTCCGTTAAGGAGGCAACTCCACAATTTCAAATAAAGATAAAGATCCTTTCAAGAGCAGTGGAGTGGTTGTTCAGTCACTCAGAAAGAAAGTTCCAAAGTGACAAGAAACAAATACACCTAAAGACAACTAAATACAAAGAGCAAAGAGAACTTCGCTACAAATTCCCTAAAGATGCAACCAAAGAAGCAACTTACAGGTATTTCTGCTCCAAGTTATTAGGACCAGACACCAAAATACTATAAAGTGAAGATAAGTTCCTTTCGAAGATAGTCTGGGGTAATTACACCCCAGGCCTACCAGCGAAGGTAACAGAAACAGTTACGCTGACTTCCAGACATAAGCCTTTGTCGGTACAATTACCCAAGCTTAGCAAGGGCACCCTATAGAAGTACTAATGAGAGTGATATAACTTCTGTCTCAGGTACCATGGGTATTCCTCTTCGTAGTCACTTATGCATTCCATAGGAAAGGAAACTAAGGTCACCATTTCATATCAAAATCCAGGCGAAGCAGTCTTTGGTCAGGATCCAACAAGTAGGAGAGGGGGTATCCCTCTTACCTATTTTCACTCGCCCTTATGGTTGATTCTCTTGTATGGAGAGATTTCCTGGACATTGTAATGACACTAGATTTCACTCTTTAATCAACTTCTATGTTTCAGTTTGGAGTGGCCTTAAAGAGTTTACTCTCCACACACCTATTCAAAGGCCCTGAAATTCCTAGACTAGTTGACGTATATATGACAAATAAACTATAGTTCATTTTAGCTAAATGCTTGATTTTAATGGTTGTTCTTAAGTCAAGGGTAAGATGGAAGTGCAACTGATGACATTTTGACTCTAAAGAAATCAATATAAAGCCTAGATACATGAAAATGCAACTCATTTTCTTCAATGAAAAATGATTTCTACAAAGGTTCTATGAGAAACCTAATAAAGAAAAACTTTTTTTTATCAATTTTGCATTCACACATTCAAAAACTAAAAAAAGAGCTAAATACCAAAAATTCATCCATCCTAATTCATACTGGAATTCTTTAAAATGCAAGATCACATGGATTGTTTTTTAAAGAAAGAAAATGTGTTTCTCATATAGATCAAGAGGACAAAACTTGACAAAAATGACGAACAAATTCAAGCAAAGATTTCCCAATATCAAGGAAATTCCACCTAATGAAAAGACTTCACACTTGCTCAAAAACAAAAATAAGACCAAAAACAAAACCAAAAGAAAAAGAAAGGAAACATAAATAAGTTTTTTTTTTATTTTTCTTTTTTAAGGAAGCAAAAAGTTCTTGAGAAAGAAAAAACTACCAAAAGACTTCAAGATCACTAAATCGAGCATAAAGGACCTTAAATTTTGCAAGCCACAGGAATCATTGGCATGATAAGAATACAAGTGAAAAGAGGCTACAAACTCAAACAAACTAATTTGAACAACAATATACAAACTCCAACAAACAAGAAAGATTTCAAGAAGCACTTTCTCAAAAACCAAGGAAAAACCAAAAAGGCCAACTTTCAAGAAAGAAAAGGTAAAACAATGTAAAGGTTCGGTATAAATGAATTGAGACCAATTCTCTATCCTAAATAATCAGAACAACGAAGAACTTTAGCAAGAAGCCTTGAACCCAAACAAAAAAACTAACACTTTACCAGAAATAAAACCCTATGTTGATTAGGTTTTTCCACCAAGAGAGATAGGAAATTGAAAAATTGCAAGAAGCAAGAATCTCCTAGACCATCAATGACTAAAAAGAAGGAATAAAAAACAGGAAAAACATTTACTGGACTCAGAATCCAAAAAAAAACTAAAAATATGTGTCTTGGGAGTAACAAGCCTACCTATATACATGAATGTACTCAAGGAAACACGAGTATATGTCTGTTTCTTTCAAAAAAAATGTGTGTGTACATGAGTGTATGAATTGGAAAGTGTGTATAAAAAAGGCAGTAAAGAAAAATAAAATTTTAGGTCTGATCCAGAAGATCAGACTTTTTTCCCAAATTGAAAATGAATCAAATATATTGGAAATGTGAACAAACCAAACAAGAAAGCCCAGATCTAGAGAGAAACAACCCAAACTAGGGATTACAAGAATGTAATCCTCAGTGGATTCACCAATTATGTTATGGGATAATACACCCTAGGGTCTGGTTTGGGAACCCCAACAGAGCAAGAAGCATACAAAATTACAGTCCTAATACTTAAAATAGTAAAATTGGAAGAAGGAGTAGTACCCATAGGTCCTACATTTGAAGGCAATCCCGTAGGGTTCAAACCCTATGCTTCTCTTAGTCATCCAAAACCTGCAACTCATTCAAGAAAAGCGCATATACTAGTAATAATTCAAAGCATGTTCATATATTAGCATTAGATCAATAAGCATATAAGTCTAAAACATGAAATCATTCATAATAAGATCATAGTCATTTATAAATCATAAAGATCATGAATATCAAGAATGGGGCAAAGATTCTTTATTGAAGAATGTAAAGATGTGTGGAGGTATACCACCTGATTCAGCCATGACTCCAAGCGAAATCATCCTCTGGATCCATTTAGCCCAAGCCTCGACAACCTACTTCTAAACACATACACATAAATGTCATATAAGAGGAATGAACATCTCTGTGAGAGAAACAAGGGTTTCCACAATCTCAAAGTGCAAGAGGCAGATGGATAAATCAGAATTGATCAGGGACAAAATGGCATAATATCAATATCCTATCTTTCTCCTCCTTTTTAGGCCTTCCCATGGGGTGTATTTATACCACCAAAAATTAGTTGTTTCAGTTGTGATATAGTTATGCCACATGCTACTATTTGTAGGCTTCCGGTGTAACCTGTAAACCCCACAATAAAAAAAGGGATTCTTATATTTTTTCATATTTCAAATTATATATGCAGGTTGGGTATAGATGGACTCACGTGTGCATGTGCTTTTGAGAGGGCAGAGTCACATATGTAATTTAAAATAATTGTTCTTAGATGAAGGACCAATTCTGAAGGGGAAGGGTTTCCCAAGGCCATAAATCAAAGCATCAAGTATACAGAGGTGGAAAAGGATGCTATAACATGTTGATTGATGATTTAGTTAATGATCTGGTGTAGTTATAAGTTTCAGTTTGATGTACGATATTGGGCTTAAATGAGTGTAGTGGGTCCAGTTTAAAAATCTGATGAAAAGAGGCTTACAAGTTGTGATGTATTGAAGCTAGTGGATCTAGTGTGAAAATTTATGAAACGTTGTCCGCAGTGGTGCTGAGGGTTGGAGCCTTTAGTGAGGGGGTCGTAGCTCCCTTCTAGTTTTTGCTGGTAAACAAAATCAGGGGGTCATAGCTCCCTTCTAGTGGATAATGGTAAACGGGATCAAGGGGTTGAAGCTCTCTTATAGTGGGTATTGGATAACGAGTGAAGGTTGAAGCCTTCTGCAGGTGGGTGCCTACATGTTGGTATGAGTCTGCGTTAGTAAGAGATTGTAATAATGTTTCTATATAATAAATATTAAAGACATAGATGAAAACAACGATGGTTTTTTCCCACATTGGGTTTCCATCTTAAATCTTGGTGTTCATGTGTGTTTCTTATGTGTGATGATTTATTCTATTCTTACTGCACATGTTTAGTGATTACTAAATGTATGATGAATAAATGATGCACTGGTTTAAGTAAAGTTACTAAAGATTTATCTGAATTATAAGTTCACTGGGCACATGCTAGTTTCCTTAATGAAAGTTGTGTACATACTCTATTTGGCTTAAGTAAAGTTGTATATATAATCAATTAAAGAAAATTAAAATTTTGTGTGAGTTTTAAATACCGATTCACCCCTCCTCTCAGTGTTTTTCCCAACAGACAAAGCATGTTATTCTCTAAAACTGATTTGAAATTTTCCAGTGGATTCACAAAGTGAATATTTCATGTTCTAGATATTTTGAAATTGGAGTCGCGATATGAAAGGTTCAACTTTCCTATGTCTGACTACTATCCACCATCAAAAACCAAATCTGAAACTTTGAAAATATTTCCCGGGGAAGACGAAACCTTCCGCTTCCTGGCAACAACACCAATATGTTAGCACTCCGTGAATTATAATAGGTTGAGGATAGACTCACGAAGGAAACCAGAAACCTCTTTAGGTTGAGAGACTGGTCTTCTAAAAATGAAGGGGGCTCCCTCACTCGGTAAAATCGAAAGATAAAATACTTTGAAGTGAATATTTCTTAAGCAGAGACCAGATCTGAAGTGTTTTTTGAAAAATTAAGCTGGAGATGAAAAAGGTTCTGCGATATGGTGTAGGTGAAGGTGATCAAATTTCATCAATAAGTTCCATGCATAAACCTAGTCTTTACATAGGTTTTTTCTTGCTATACATTCTGGAAAAATCAAAATTATGTAGTACATCGGGAAATGGAGAAAGAAATTGATCTAACAAACAACACAACTTAAAAGAAACATATAATATATAAGGAGTAGAAATGTTTCATTTGCAACTGAAACATCAAGATAAAGTAAACTAGAGAAAACTTTCTTTGACTTCTATAAATACTCAACCCTCCTTCAGACTTTAAGAAAATTTAACATAAGTGAAAAAACAAGGAGAACATGCATCCAAAATATCATACCAGAGTATCCTCTGCAAACATATTGAGAAATTTTGTGCATCTAAATCCTTTCATTCATTAAACTGAAATCAAAAAACCAATACACCAAACACTAACAAGTAGTATCAACACTCTCCAACCTTCGTTTCATTCATCTTTGCATGTTATATAGGCATACATGATAATTTAATGAGTAGTTGAATACAATGTATCTTCAATCCATATAGAGGATCAACACAAACTGAAAAACAGAAACATCATTGTTGTTTACATCCTTTTTATTAAATAATAAAAGGAAAACATATATATACTTATATTTATCTTAAAGAAACAAAATATCTGAATAATTGTATAATTCTTCAAACATAATCCATCACAGCAAGGAAATAGAAAAAATAGAAAAGCTGCCAATGAAGTGACAATGTTGCGTAGCAGCTAGGTAGTACACTGCCAAGTCATTTTTCTCCTCATGAATGACACTTGGCCGATGTAAAATGAGCTGAGGTGGCATCCAAATATGTAGCATGTTGACCCCTCTTACCTCTTACAGTTGGAACCTTCATAACACATGTGAAAACTTGTAGGCAAGGGTTATGTAGTGGTTGTGCAACACCTACGTAGCGCCTGTGCAACGAGCTTGTGTTTTGGGTATATCTCCCAAAATGTAACATATTTGTAAAAATTGAAGGATATTATTTTATATGAGATTTTTTTGAAGAAAAAACTCTCTCAGTTTCTCTAGATACTTCCCCATATTCTCATAACATGTTCTGAAAAACAATGTTTCAAAATATGAAATTTACAAATTGTGAAAAATAAGCCCTAAAGATGCATTCATAACTCATGCTCCATGACACCTGTGAAAAAACTGGAAGTGGTTATTGTAATTTGGCCCACCCTTAAGAAAAAACACTCTCAGTTTTCTGGAATGTTGCTTCATGTGGTCAAAATTTTCGTTGAAAAAGGGTGTCAAAATCAGAATATGCGCATTGACATTGTGTAGTAAGGGACAACTTCAATGAATTCGTTGCGTAGTGGTTGCACAGTGTCGTACGTAGAAATTGCATAGGATAATTTCACTCTCCTGCATTTACCCTTCAATATTGTGATCAGCCTCTGAAGTTTGATGCATTGAGAACCAAATCAATTCATCAACAAATAGAAATCAATGAAAAAGTTGGCTCTGCAATGAAATTTCAAATTTTATTTATGAATTAAATGGTGTGACAGATAGTCTTGTTTATTTCGGATCTCCACTTCGATGAGAAATCATTTGGGAACATGTGAACTTAGGAATATTCGAGTGATAGATATGAGTGTGAGCGGGTGGGTCAATGTATTAGGATATGGGTGTTATGTGTTCATCATGTGTAATGATGAATTTTCAAAGGGAAATAGGACTAAGGTAGAATGGGGGATGTGATGTTTGGGTACATAGGGATATGAAATAGTTTAGAAGGAAATAAGGTGATATGGGAGTAGGGTATGTAGGGTTAAAGGGTAATGAATGAGGATAAGGGAAAAATAGGAATAGGAGGTAGGGATTAGCATATGACGGGATATAAGAAACGGGAAAGAAGAATAATATTCAAACCATGCTACCTTGAACAACATTACTTTGACTCTAAATAGGTATTCACATGAAACTTATAACAAAACAACATTTGGACACGACCCCCTTGACTCAAAATTTGCAATGACATTTCCCTAAGAATTAAACACCATTTCATGTTCTTGACCTGAGATTTGACAACTGAACTGACCATGAATTGTCATACAATTATTGGTCGAAATCATGACAATAAGAGTTCTATGAGTTTCGACTCATTACATGAAAACAAATTGTAGATTCGAAAAAGTTTGACAACTGACAAACTAACTGACTCTAGCAGGTTCTAGACTACGACACTTAGAGGAGATAGAGAAACTATTTCAAGGTACCTATGGTAGAAATTTTAGATATTGGTCCTCTACAATTTCCAATATATACTGTGTGGATGATTGGGGTTTGAGAGAAATAACGTCCACACAAACTATTCGATGAAATTCCCCAAAAAAATGTGGTATAGTGGATGGTTATTAGACAATGTGTGGGAAATATTTGATAAAATAATTTAGAGAAAAATGTAATGCCCCATAGCCCTAATAAAGGATTAGATGGTTTTGTGTGTTACAAAATGGTATCAAAGCTAATTTTTAAGCTAATGAAGAAGAAACAAATTTTACACCCTATTTCCTTAATCGAGCATTAAGTTATTGGGTATATACAAAGTGGTATCAAAACACAATTCAACACTAGACATAGATTGCATAAAAAAAAAAAAAAATGGGAGATCTAATATGACGTTACAATTTTTATTATATCTAACATTTAATAATGAACCTAGATGGGCTTGAGTATAGGAAATAATTTAAGTTTTAAATTAATATTTATGCATGCATGTGTAGCTATGTGAAATTGTTTTTGTATATATGAATACATTGATGTTACTTGATGATCGACTTGAGTTTGATGCATCAAGATAAACATGTACACTAGTATATTCCTAGGAAAAAATGAAGTATAGGAAATAGAAATTTTTAATTGTTATCATTTTAATGGTACTAATAGTCGTGTGTTATTTCAATAGATAACAAGAATTTCTAGCAGTGAAAAGAAAGAGGAAGAAGTCCAACAAAAAGCACTGCTCCATACTGAAATGATCTCCTTTAAGGGAAAGGGGAGAGAAGAGGGAACATCTTCTTATTTTATTAAGACAATGAATAGTTTGAAGGAATACCTTTGGAGTTGCAAAGTAGATAATGTAAGTCTCATTAGAGAACAAGAAGAGTAGAAAAAGCTAAACATGATATTGCTACAAAACATGTCATACATGCAAGGGTTGTTGGAACATGGACCAACTTCTAGATATATAAAGGGGCATCATAATGAAAAGATCAGGGAATTCCATCAAGTAAGAATGGGATATCTCAACTTAGATGACTATGCTAATCATTTCACGACACTATTGGAATATGTTCCATTTCTAAAATATGAAAATATGAAAATACTATATTATTGGAATGGATTACCAAGACCATTTTAGGATAATATAAATATAAGAAGCTAGAGACAAGGAGGTAGAGACAATTCATGACATTTGAAAAGGGAAAACATTGCTATAAGTAGATAAAAACAAAGGTAAAACCCCATAAGGTTTGGAAGAATTAAAGGCCATTAAAATGATGTGGTTGTGGAGGAGAAAACTTACTCCATCAATTCCGTCACCAAAAAGGAAAGAAGGATATCCTATTTAAACTCTAGAAACATGGGAAAAAAACTAAATATACATAAATTAATACATCAAAGAGGAAAACTTTGAAATGTTGGTACTACAAAAAGGAACACTCACTTCATTATTGCCCTTACAAGTAGCATGAGGGTAGGTAAATCTCTGATGTCCAAGAGACTGCCTCAATGAACACAGAATATATAAGTGCATTGGAGGTTGGCACAAGATTGGGAAATCAACAAGAAGAATCACTAACATTGGTAATAAACCTTGCTAGGAGTTTGTTGGTTCTTGGAGAATTTAAGAAGGCCGAGTCACACACATCCTTAAAATCCCCTAAGAATTGGTATCGCACTTTCTCTATGCATTCCCTGCGGTCCCACACCTAAATCTCAGCCTTCATGCGGAACCATACCGCACGTTCTTTGTGTAATGGGTGCGGACCTCTGTAAAACATAAAAAGGCGAGAAAATGAAGATTAAAAAGTGAATTCCAGGTGAATTCTAGAAGATTCTAGACGGGAATTCTCGGAATGGATACGCTTTGAAGCTAGTTCATGCATCCCTTTCTTAATGGAGCTAACCCCTTGATGTAAGGAGCTTATCCCTTTGAAGGAGGATTCTATCCCTTCATATTTGGAACTAGAAACCTCCTCTCTTTCACTATAAAAAGAGGCATTGGGTAGCCTCAAAGGGAGTTCAAGCTTATGAGATTTGAAGTTAAATGCTGTTGAGATTTAGACTTGAGTAACTTAAGACTTTCTGTGAGGTTAAATCACTTATCCTCATTTATCTTAGTTCAAAGAGTGCAATGCTTGTCAGAGTAAAGGAGATTCCTGCTTCGGACCCCGGGAGGACCTGCACAACATCAAGGCACAGGTTGTAAAGGTTTTCTATCTTTAAAGTTAATACAAATATACTCATTTCTCTCATTAAACTGTCAAATTGTGGTTTATTTCATAAATTCCTTGATCATTATGATAAGTATGATTTATGATAATGTCTATACAGGTGCTGCTTAATCTTTTTCCTTGTTTGTGATTTCAGATATACGAAGGACGTTCTTTCAGTGCACGGGAAGGACTTCAACAAAATCAAGTAAGCAAGCAAAGCGTTGGATATAAGGTAGGCCTTGCACCCGTATAGTGTTTTTTATAAATTGCATATGCTTAGAGAGAGATTAGTATAATTGGTTGTTTGTTGCTAGTTACCTTTTGTACTAGAGAGATCGGTCTTGTCCGCAAGACGGATTAATCTACACAACAAAATGGCGACTCCGCTGGGGAAGAACTTTTGTTTGTTTTTGGTTCTCTTTGATTTTTGACTTGAGAAAAGGTTTCTTTTTCTGGTTTTTGATTGATTCATATCTGTCTGGGTGCTTTAAATTTTTTCTGTTTTTGAAAATTTAGAAGTATTTTGGATTTTTCTATCATTTTTGCTAGGACCGCACTCTGCATAACTGTTACAGTGCGGGCAGTTTCGCACGTTCTTTATAGAATACAGTGCGGGACCGTACCTGTTAACACTGCTTACATGCGGACCCTGTAAAAATTTTGAAAAATTTCTAGGTTTCTTTTTCTGGTTAATTTTTAGATC
Source organism: Pinus albicaulis (assembly GCA_034641835.2). NCBI lineage: Eukaryota > Viridiplantae > Streptophyta > Pinopsida > Pinales > Pinaceae > Pinus > Pinus albicaulis. The sequence continues at coordinate 1,311,988,032 of CM076581.1, read as the reverse complement.
TTTGGTTTCTGCCCAGACTGGTTATTGTGTCTCTCAAAAATTCATTGTTTATGAATTCCAACAGTGTTAGTGTTTTGAATGATTTTCTAGAAGTTTTTGCCGATTGGATTATTTTTCCTGTTTGGTCTTTGTAGTGATTCAAATTTTTGACAATCTGTAGTATCTCAGATCACATAAGATCTCTTTTTGTCTATTGAATCCGACCTCATTGTGAAAACATCCTAGTTTGAGAAATTAAGCCTTTTTGATTTCTTTGCAAATCTTCGAAAAGAACTTGTTTTAAAAGTTTTGAATTTCATTTATTCTTTGAGTGTTTTGAAAAACATATTTTGAGTGTTTTTGATCTGTTTGATAGATTCTTAGTTTGCTGAATAACTAAGAGAAACATTCATAAAAAAAAAAACTCTAAAAAGCTTTTACTCAATTTAGATTAGTTCTTTAGATTAGTCTTCATAGTTTTGAATAGTTTTAATTTTTGTAGATTTCTTTCGAAAGAGAATTGTTTTGTAAGCTTCTTGTTTGGAAAAGAAAATAGTTTTTCTTGTGAGCTTTGATAGTTTAACGAAAAGACAAAATAGTTTCTTTCACTTAGTTTTCATGTTTGAAGAAGAAATTTGAAAGTTGCATTCTCTAACTCTTCTTTAGATAGAAAATTCATTGAAAGAAAAAGAATTGAATATCATCATAGGTGCATTTTAGTGTTTTTGGAAGTCGAGTCTTCACATCATACAAAGTTTCATTTCCGCGCCCATTGACTTAAGAAACAACTCTTAAAAGTAACGCTTAAATAAAATTCATCTAGTAATATTTTTATTTCTAGGGCTCTCATCACCAACATAGCTTAGGCTAGTATCTTGGAGTAGGGAGTAATTAACTCTCCAAGGTAGATAAAACAAACAAGTAGATATATCTTGCGGTAGGAAGAATTCCATTTGTTGCATGTATGCTCTGGGAAGCTCCTCTTAAAGGAGTTAAGCACGAGATCATATCTGAACCAGTGGGGTAATCAATCCTTCCTCATTGGGAACGATAGAAGATATACACGTATTAAAAACGGTAAACCTCGGATAGACCATTGTCGAGGAGCCAGGGGTCACTTGTCGGTAAACCTTAGATTTTGTTCAAGGAGCCTTCAAGGGGATTGAGCTTTGTTACTCTGCCCTTGCGTGTGTGTCGGATCGTAGACTGTTCCCCCAGGTATATTTGTTTCAGTTGGTAACCTTAGAGGCCATAATCTTTAGGATTCTTTCCTACGGTGACGGTGGAGGGAAGATCCCACTGTACCTGGAACAGACGTCGACTAGACTCACTTGGACTCTCTGGGGGGTTCTCTTCACTCGAGATGGTTATGTGAAGAAACTTGTGCCAGTCTGTTTCATTAAGCAGGTTGTCGGGGTAGCTGTTCCAACCGCCCTTTTCGTGTTAAAACTCTACTAAGTTGGATTTCATCACCAACTAGTGATTTTAGTACGGAAAGTTACTTGTTTGTGTGTGGTTTTAACTCTTAGATTTTTTAAGCGAGTGATTCAATTGTTTGTTTCTTAGAGACTTTAGGTGTTTTCATTGAAATTTTTCTTTGTTTGCGTGTGATTAGATAATTTTTCATCGTGGCGGAATTGCCGAGACAATCCCGGAGAATACAAGGAAAACCCCCTGAATTTACACCAGGTCATCTTGAAGGGCTTCGAGCTCTGGTACCACACAGTAGCCGTAGACTTAGATCAACAGAAGCTGAAAGCTCTGCTATTGTGATACATCCTGATCATCAAATTCCTACAACAGAATATTTTCAAGAACCGATTTCAGTTTCTGAAGTCACTGAAAATATTTCTCCTACTGGAGAATTATCTGACGAACCTGAAATCTCTGAACCTGAAACTGAATCTTCTGTGTTAGAAACATCTTCAGGATTTATCTCACCAACTTCTAGCGATCCAGGTTCACCAAGGGTTAGAAATATCATTACTGAAAATCTTCCTTCTGGACTAATTTCTATAGAAGAACTTACTAATCCAGACGAAGACCTATCTCTTCCCAACTCCCCTCAATCGTTAAATCTTAGGGAGCGTGAATCCATTTTCTACAGCCCTATTCGAACTAATCCCTGGTATCTTTCTTTAACTGATTTTTTAGAGAATCCGGGTCTTACTTTTTATCCACCTCGAGCTCCATTTCATCCTACACCCAAAGGTTACTATCCGTCATCTATTATGGCTGGTGAGTCGTCCATGTTTTCGCAAACGCCTGAATCTTTTTTACATGGTGGTCCTTCTGTTCCTGCGGGATATCAGTCTTTGTCTGGTACTTTCTCAGGAGCAACTCCTCAACCTATCGAAAAAGTGTTATCATCTGGTCTTGGTGGACTTAAAATTGAAACATCGAACGCAGAGCAAGTTTTTATGATGTCTGGTAATATTCCTAATCCTCAAGCTCAAGGCAGTCAGTTTCCTCCTGGGGGTCAACCTCAGGGAATTCAGTTACCACTTGGGGGGCAACCTCAGGGTGGGCAATTACCGCCTGGGGGGCAACCCCAAGGTAGTCAGTTACCACCCGGGGCTCAACCTCAAGGTAGCTTTTTCCCAGGACAAACTGTGGATCAATATTATTTTGGGGGGCAACCCCAAGGACAGCACATACCTCAAGGTTACCAACCTCAAGGACAGTACATTCCTCAAGGTCAACCCCAAACTCAATATGCTCCTCAGGGTCCTCAACAACCCCAACTTCAGTACGTGCCTCAAGGTTATCAACCTCAAGGGCAGTACCCAATACAAGGATACCAACAACCTTCTGGTCAACCATCTATTCAAGGAACCGGAACTTTACCTTATTATCAACCCTACGTTCAACCAAGTTTTGGTCCTTACGTTCAACCTTCTGCGGGACAGTACCCCGGAATGATGGTGTGGGATCCGTCCCAATATCAACAGCCTTTGCAGCCTAATGTGCAGTTACCTTATCAACCTGGTCAGCCAATGGTTTCTGGTTCAATTCAGCAGCCTGGTCAGCCAGCTATTCAAACTCCTGCACCTAGTTCAATTCAGCAGGCTGGGCCTAGTACACCTCAGACTCCGCCCCAAACTGCTGCAACTGCTGCAACGACTGTTCAACCTGTTACACCTATTTCTGGAGTGTCTGTAGCCCCGAGTTCGGCTATCCCTGTATCCAGGCAAATCCCTCAAGTCTCTGTACCTCAGTCAGGGCCTACAGCTTAGACCACAGTTCAGATGCCTGCAGGACAATCCGGTACAAGTACAGTTGTTACGAGTCAACCTCAGTTTACTTATCAACCGTACCAAGGACAGCCGCAATACGGTCCCTATGTTCAGAATCCGAGCTATCATCCATACCCTGGTTATACTTATCAACAACCTCAGTATGGTCCGATTCATCCTGGTTATCCGGGAGGTTATACAATACCCAATGCTAATCCAATTCCTAGTTATCCTGGGTATCCGCCTCCTGGATCTGCTTTGGCTTCTCAAGGTTTTCGTGACCCTAACCGTTAGTTACCGTTCATCGCAACTTTGGACTTACCAGATTTGACGCGCCTTACTAATGATCCTATTTTCTATTATCAGAACTGGCCGTCAATGCCTCATAAGTTGCCCAGTGACATACCAAAATTTGAAGGTAAGTCAGGAGAGGATCCATCCAATCATGTGATGACTTATCACCTTTGGTGTGCATCCAATTCTATTATTGATGATTCGATTCGCTTACGTCTTTTCCAAAGGACACTCATAGGTCTTGCAGCCAAATGGTACATTGAGTTGCCACGAGACTCGTTTCATAATTTCAGTCAGTTAGCAACGTCTTTCTTAACTCATTTCCAGTTGCCTGTCAGATACGACAATGGCACAGAATTATTAACTTCACTAAAACAATCTACGTCCACGTATATTTCTGATCATATTCATGAGTGGTGACGTAGACGGCGATTGGTGAAGGTTTATATTCCGGATCAAATTTTGGCAGAGTGGTTTGTAAAATCATTACTGCCTAAGATCACTAAAGATGTAGCTAAGGCTGGTGTTGTTACTGAAGAGCAAGTAATTGCTCAGGCTCAGTACCTAGACCTCGTTTATACGCAGTCAGGTACTTTACATGAAAAAATTCCAGATTTACCCAAACAAGGTCAAATTGCTGCTCCTCCTTCGGGGTCTCATGCCGCTGACGGTATGATTGGTACGGTTAGTTCAAAAAGTAAGAAGAAATCTTCAAAGAATTCTTCTCCAATCATAACTTTACCTGATTCCCCGAAGGGAGAATCCTCTCAAGAAGTTTCTGCCGATATTCATGTCGTTGAAACATCTACGGCAAAATCAAAAACCGGTGGTAAAAATAAAGGGAGGAATAAAAACAAGAAAAATTCGAAAGAGAAATCAGATAGAGAAGAATCCAATGATGAGAAACGTAAACCTCGTTATCCTTGCTTCATTTGTGAACAAGATCACTTCACAAAAGAATGCCCATATCGAGAAAAGGTTACGAAACTCATTAAAGGATCGCAACAACCTGCTGTCTTGAAGGATCCTTTTCCAGTTCAAGATAGTAAGATGATTGGTTCTTCCTCGACCACTTTAGAAGAGCCTATTATGATGATGTCTCATATAAGGGTTGCGACGCGATCGCAAGATTACGGTTCTAAGAATCCAGTTGATGGCAAAGAAGGAGAGTCTTCCAATGCCAACGCATCAAATACAACTCCTCCTGTTTCCGGTCCGCTACAGATCGAGAAACAAAATCCAGACTTGATAATCAAGCCGCCTGCTAAAGGTGTTCTTCGTAAATCAGCTTTCAATCCACATGCGAGAGCTGCTCAAAATTACAACATTGTTGAAGATTTAGCTATTTCTCCTTCAGCAATGTCGGCTTTGGAAGTGCTGCAGTCGTGTCCAGCACAGCGTAAATTGTTATTGTCTGCCATAGGAGCTGTTGATGTTAATGATTCTAACCTTATAATCTTCGATTTAGAAACTAGTACACCACATCTTCCTCATCAAATGGCTTTCCAGATTCCAGTGTTAGTCAAAAACAGACCTATTTTTCGGACTGTGATTGATGAGGGAGCTTCAACGTGTATTATGTCGCTTCGGTGTTGGAAATCTCTTGGTTCTCCTACACTTAACCAATCTCCGACGATTCTAAAAGCTTTTGATGGTCGAGGTTTTCAACCTTATGGTATTTTGCAGGATTTACCCATAGGGGTTGAAGGGAAAATTGTTAATCTAGATGTGGAGGTGGTTGATGCCCCTCTAGATTACAACCTTCTACTGGGTCGTAGTTGGTCTTATGCTATGATTGCTGTTGTCTCTTCGGTCTTTCGACTTATAAAATTTCCATATCAAGGAAGGATCGTGACAATAGATCAGTTAACTTATTTTTCGTCAGACCCAGCCTCTACAGAAACAATCCAGCATGTTGGTAAAACGACTATCCCTTATAAGGATGTTGGAGTAGGATTGGTTAAAGATTCTGGTTTTCTAGGAACTTTTTCCTTTCCTCCTCCTAACGTATCGTCTTCTACAGCAACTATTCATATAATTTCGTCAGACACAGTTTTGACTGATGATCCTTGGATACTACCTTCGGAATCCGAGATTGACTCATTTGATGGCGCGATGCCTTTGAGTCCATTTGAAATTGCGTACCAGACTGTACAGTTTTTTTCCAACACTTTTTCAACCGAAATTGATCCAATGAATGGGATCCCAGAGGAATCGCTTTCTATTTCTAGTTCAGACGCAACGACATTTCCTGAAATTGTTCATACGGATGAGAAAATTCGTGAGTTTTTGTCTGTTGATGATTTACCATGGGAAGATCTCCATCATAGGTCTTCATTCTTACCTGAATTAGATCATTTTGAAAATGATTTCGCTTCAATATTTACTGCTGAATATGCCAAGGAACCTCAGAATCCATTGAAAAATCCTGATTCTGAGTTAAATTTAGAAAATATATCTAGAACGGTTCTAATTGACATTTCAGTAAAACCTGGAATAATTGAAAACATTCATATAGGTGCTTGTTGTTCAGACGAAGAAATTCAGACTTATAAAGCCCTATTTCAAGAATTCCGTGACGTGTTTGCCTGGTCTTACGAAGAAATGCCAGGAATTGATCCATCGATCGTAGTACATGAAATTAAGACTTACCCGGATGCTAAACCTGTTCGCCAACGATTACGTCAAATACATCCTAGAAAAGCTGCTGCTATAAAAAATGAAGTTGAAAAATTACTTCGCGCAAGATTTATTTATCCAATTCCTTTAACGGATTGGGTATCGAATATTGTTCCTGTGACTAAAAAACAAGGAACAATAAGAGTATGTATCGATTATAGGGATATTAATCGAGCGTGTCCAAAGGACAATTATCCAACTCCCTATATCGATCAGATAATCGACGATTATGCTGGGAGTGAACTATTCTCTTTTATGGATGGTTTTTCCGGCTACAATCAAATAAACATACTCCCTGCAGATCAACCTAAAACAGCTTTCATTTGTCCATGGGGAACGTTTGCCTATTGTAAACTACCTTTTGGACTTAAGAACGCTGGAGCAACTTTTCAACGGGCCATGTCTTATGCGTTTCATGACATTAAGCACATTGTTCAACCATATCTTGATGATTTACCTGCTCATTCATTACGTAGGGCCGATCATCCCACTCATTTACGAGCAATTTTTATGAGATGTCGGCATTATCGGATAAGGTTGAATCCGCATAAATGTGTTTTCTACGTAGAATCGGGTCGTTTACTGGGATTTGTTGTCTCAAAATCAGGCATTCGTGTTGATCCTTCGAAGGTCGAAGCTATTGTTAAATTGCCTCCTCCTTCGACATTGCGCCAACTCCAGAGTTTGCAGGGGAAAGCACACTTTTTACGTAGATTTATTCAGAACTATGCCGAGCTTGCAAAGGGTTTTACCCGGTTGTTGAAACAAGACATTCCGTTCTTTTGGGACGAGGTCGCTGATCGATCTTTTGATGCACTTAAACACGCGTTGACCCATGCATCGTTATTGCATCCTCCCAACTACAACCAGGATTATATTTTGTATCTCGCTGCTTCTCATTCCACTATTGGGATGGTATTAGTTCAGGAAGATGAATCTCACAACGAACATGTGATTTATTATCTTAGTCGAAATTTGAATCCGACTGAAATCAAATATACACATGTGGAGAAATTGGCCTTGGCAGCTGTTCAAGATGTCCAACGTTTTCAACATTACATATTGTTACGTAAAACCACAGTAATTTCTGATTGCAACCCTATGATGTATATTTTGACCAGACAATTGCTAGGGGGCAAATATTCTAAATGGATAGTTATCCTACAAGAATTTGACTTGGAATTTGAAAAATCCAAGGCAAACAAATCTTTGGTTTTTGCGGAACTAATGTGTGATTTTCCCTCTACTGATATTGAAACAGTGGCAGAAGAGTCCATTGTGGATGAATCTTTGTTTCTTATCAGTACGCTTGATCCATGGTATGGGGATATTATTGTATATCTCCAAACCCAATATTTTCGGCCTGAAATTTCACGAACTCAACGACGGAAAATACGCTTCCAATCCCAACAATATAATATCATTGGTGATACTCTTTATCGACGAGGAGCGGATTCTGTTTTCCGACGTTGTTTAAATCATGAAGAAGCTGAAAAGGTACTCAATGACTGTCATTCTGGAGCATGTGGCGGTCATATGTCTGGGTATGCCACTGCCCAAAAGATATTGCGTGCAGGTTATTTCTGGCCAACATTATTTAAAGATTGCATTTATGCGGTTCAGAAATGCCACAACTGTCAAATTTTTGATAGGAAAATGCGCGCGCCACCCGCTCCTCTTCACCCTATAATTGCTGTTGGTCCATTTGCAAAATGGGGTATCGATTTTATCACATGTAACCCTCACTCGGCCGGTGGGCATGCCTATATTATTCTCGCTGTAGATTATTTTACGAAATGGGCCGAGGCGATGCCTACATATTCAGCTGACGGCAAGACTGCTGCAACATTCGTGTTCAATCACATAATTGCTAGGTTTGGTGTTCCTCAAGCTATTATTACAGATCATGGAAGTCATGTTCGGAACATCATGATGACTGAATTAACAGAACAACTTGGCCTACGCCACGATAATTCCACTCCGTACTATCCACAAGCAAATGGTCTGGTTGAAGCTATTAATAAATTTTTAGTCACCATGATTAAACGAATCATTGGTATTCACAAGACGAATTGGCATTCCATGTTATTTTCAGCGCTTTGGGTATATCGAACCTCAGTCAAAACATCAACGGGTTTCACTCCTTTTCAACTAGTTTACGGTTTAGAAGCTGTGCTACCAATTGAATGCGAAATACCGTCACTAAAATTAGCCATAGAATTACTTCCAGCTACGTCTGAAGAGGAAAAACGTTTCTTGTACTTGGCCCAATTAGATGAGAATCGGCGAAGTGCTGCAATAGCAAACGAGGCTCATGTTAAAAGGATAAAAGCTCAGTATGATAGAAATGTGACCCCTCGAATTTTTTCAGAAGGAGACCTAGTTTTACTTTATGATCAAGCTAACGACAAGCTAGGAGCTGGAAAATTCGTGCCTATGTGGCATGGTCCTTACATTGTGAAACGAAAGTTAGCAAAAGGGGCCTATGAGTTAGTAGATTTTGATGGTGTCCCTTTAGATAAACCCAGAAATGGGCTTTATCTAAAGAGGTATTACGCTTAAACAAGGTGTGGAGATTTTTGTTAGTTTTTAGATTTCTTTACTGTTGGTGTGTTTTAGATTAAAAAGTGTGCCTAGTTTAGAAGTGTGTTTTTCACTATGACTGCTTATCTGAGTTTTACTCTTGATATTGCAGATGTCGACGTCTCTTCAAACCTACATTGGTTTTGCTGATGGTGCTTGTCGTAGTACACAGAACATTTCTTCCACAGCTTGGGTTATCTATTCACCCTCTGACGAGTTAGTATCCATGCATGGGGTAAGCCTTGGTCAAACAACAAATAACATTGCCGAGTATAGTGCAGTGATTGAGTTATTATCTAAGTCCATATCTTTTGGAATTCGGAGTTTGATTGTAAGGTTGGATTCTGAACTTGTTGTATTACAACTTAACAGGGTTTATACCATTAGAAATCCGGTGTTATTACGGTTATTTTTGAGAGTTCGTCTCTTGGAACGTGAGTTTGATTACATTGAATATCAGCATATTCCAAGACGTTTAAATACATTAGCAGATTCAATTGCTTCTAGTATGATAAATAGACATTTGCAATAATTAAAAGCAGTAAAACAAAAACATTCATTCATGTACGCAGATAGCCGTCAAAATAGTGATATATATCATAGGAGTGTGTTCAAAAAATATACATCGTCTTCAATCATAGGTTGGAAACACCTTATGATCGGCAAAATGGTAACACAAAAGTACAAAAATGAGTCTACATGATCATCTCATCACTGATTATGATCTCGATAGGAAACAACTGCTCGAGCCACCCTGCATAGGAACCTCCTGAAAGGTCCTAGGACCCCAATCACATATCTTTGAAGCCTGAGGGGGATATCATCTATGCTCGTCTCTGGTATATCTAGAGTCAAGTGCTCTAGATGATGTTCCAAATCAGTCAAAATTTCTACTGATTGGCCTGCTGGGGCTGGTGCGGGCGCAACTGGTTGCCTCCTCTCGAAAGGTTGGAGATGAGTTGGACGTTGTGGACCCACATCTGTATTTGAAAAACTTTTGGTTATTAATTTTCTAAGACGATAAAAAAATTAAAAATTTTAGAACTTAGCAAAACGTTGAAAAATGTTTTACCTGAATCGTCCCACTGTTCCCCTGCAGGGAGAGACATCTCTCTATCTCCGCGGAAATCTATCCCTGCATACGGAAAATCTTCTATCATGAAAACTTGGCGATCCATCCAATGAAAATATGAAGCAGGGAATCGTACAATCTCAGTGCCCTCGATAGCATGACAAGCCATCAGCGCGGACCAGCGAACCATTCTTGGTTCTCGAAGACGACCGGCATCAACTGAAATACTCTGTGGAGCTAACTGAGGAATCCTTTCCAAAGCAAAAGAAACAACAATGGAACCATATCCAAAGTTTTTTAGTTTCCCGGTTTTTTCTCTGGTAAGTTGGCCTTTTATATTTGCCAACACAGCTTCGCACCAGTTGAAGATGGTGCCACGAAAATAGTCCACAACAATGCGCATTTGGGAACCAGTAGCTACATGAAGCGCGGCGCTCCCACATAGTTTGGTGACAGTGAATGCTATAACTTTCAGTTCAGGACGGATGATATGTTTTATGTCAATCCGTTTGTCCCGAGGATCTGCCTGATCATTGCAAAATTCGAGTTGAAGACTAGCGACAGTCTGGCCACCTGGCCTAGTCCCAAACAAGGATACATGTTCGCCCCTCTTGGACAAACCAGTCAAAAAATATATATCCTCCAGCTCAATTTCGAGCCAGTGGCCACCAATGAAGAAACACTGGTCCTCCACATGCCATCTGTCTACCAACCATGTTAAGAGTTCCACTTGTGCCCTCATGCCAGAGATGGCCCAGAATTTGTATAAGCAGCACGCTTTTAATGCCCTTTGTGTGGGAAAATGGAGTATTGCAGCTTCATCCACTTCCTCATGTTCCCTTTCTCGCCAAATAAGCATCTTGTTAATCCTGCAATACAAAATAAGGCATTTTAGAATGATTCCATTTGAAAATTTTTGGCAGAAATTTGAGAAAACTGTGCTTGAATTTTAACCGCGTGGGTACCGCACCCGCTCTTTGTAAACAGAGCGTAGCTCCGCACGCAAGGTGTGTGCCGGGTGCGGCACCCCCGATTTTTTCCCGTTCAGAAAAAATCGGGGTCCGCAGGCAACCTGTGTCCCGCCTGCGGACTCCGCGGGCGCATTTTTTGACCTATTTTTGCCCTAAAAAATCAAACTAAAGCCTAAAAACGAATTTTAAACGGATGAAAAGCAAGATAAGGAGGTCGTGGATTACCTGGGGCTGACGATTTTCGATTCCAACGGTTGAATTTTTCAGAATCTTCACGGGAACTTTTTATCCAAAAGCTTTTTACTTTTCACTCTGCAACTGAACGGTAAAAATGAAATAGAAAAAGTCCTTTTTATAAGTTTTTTCGAATGAATGAATTGTAAATTTATTTATTTTTCACTTTAAAAGGGATATTTTGAAAGCATTTTTATTTATCTTAAACAGGTATGTGTAATGTTTTGAGTTTTTGTGCAGAAACAGGATTTTTCAGGTGAAATAATCATTTTTCAACAAAGAGCATACTTTTATCACTTTTTCGGACTCTTTCAAAAAAATTTACGAAAAAGCGAAACCTTGGAGTCCTCTTTAAGCCCTTTTCAGACTCTCTAAATATGAAAAGATTGCCGATTACTTGACTATTCGAACTCGTTAAAGTAAATGAATAATCGTCCTTTTAGTATAAGTTTACCCCTTTTACGGACTGAAATGGACTATTTACGAAAAAAGGTATACGTTGACTAAATACGGTCGATAGAGTTCTCTCCCGCATTATTTTATCCTTTTTTGGGCTCGAGAGACTAAATTTACGAAAAAGCACACCCATGGATTTTTCTTAAGTTTTTTCTTCTAACTCCCTAAAACTGAAAAACACCGAGTTTCTCCTATATTGGACTCGTTAAAACTTAACAGTAAAGGACCTGTTTAATTTTCAACAGGAACGAACCACTCCTTCTTAGGGTTTGAATTTTAAACTAAGTTGGACTCACCCGAAGGGTGAGCTTATAACCAAGCAAATGTTATCCTCCTCAAGCTTGTCAAAAATAAAGAGGTACTTGCCAGAAATGGTGGGGAAAAAGAGAGAAAAATGAGCATGTTTGTTGTATTTTAAAATTGTCCGAAAACTCAGTCGACCACTCTTGGACACGACACTTATATTCACCTGGGTTGGGAAATCCTTTGCTTAACAGTTAATCAAACCACATTGAAAATTTTCAGCCGTTTTCTGGGTATTAGCTTTAAGTCAATTGTCACCAAGCCATCTGCAGTGTCGTTATGTGTCCAAGAGAATAGTTCAAATAAAACCATTCATCTGCAAAATATCTGTCATTCATCATTGACCATCCCTGAGTCAGTCCTTGCCAACATATTTTCAAAACTTGATCTATGATTTCGTGTTGTGGGCTTGCCTACGACAGATCGCTTTCTATCGACATCAACACATTATCTAGGAAGTTGATCCAGAAATCGTCAGTACCTTGAAATCTGCATGCCTCAATGGCAGGTTTCTCGCTTTCGACGACAGGTTACATTAATGACCTTCGATCGAATGACTCCGTGAAATGTTCGACTTCAGCTCATTCATTCACATTCCATGGACTGTACTGAGTACTTTGAGAGCCATTGACATTACTGGTGGTTTCTCTCACACTTGTTAACAGTTCACATCATTGTCTGGTAATCAAGTGGTTTCTACCATGTTCGACTTCAATACATTCATTCACATGGATAGAATCGTACTGGTTCGAGATACGGAAATCAAGACCCTGGATCTAGTTTCCACCATCCAGGCTGCGAGGAATTTTGTTGTCATCTATACAGTAGACTATTTATAAACAGATGGCTGCGCCCATACTGTGTCTACATATATCTGTACTATGATGTATTCAAAATCATTCCTGTATCAGAACGATTTCAGTTAGTTTATAGTTAGTTTTTATCTAAGTATGGGAATGCGGTATGCTTTTGATGACTATTTCAGTGGCTTTTTAATAGAATTTGTGAACCTTTTTGTATCATGAATTTGGAAAGTAATAAGGAACCATAACAAAACATGTGAGAATTGATATGCAAGACTTAGCCACTGATAATGGTTATTTTCTGTACAGGAAAAGGAGAAAACGAGGAATTTCCGTTCCAAAGGAAAGGACAAAGTCGAGATAACTGCTGTCCCTCTGAACGAGAACCGAATGCAAACAAGGCTAAATAGATTACAGCAAATCGGCTCGGAAAAGAAGGAGAAGACACCAGCTCGGCGCCAAAGAAAGGAAAGGATGAAGAATTAACAGTTTGGCGAATCCCTCAGGATCTTCGATCCTGAGGGATCGCTGCTTTATTTATCATGTTACTTGGACATCTCCGCCATCACCTTTATATAAAGGGACAACACTGTTAGCTTGATAGATAGGATACGCTTTTATGTAATTTTCTGTAAAACATCAACTTTGATTATTGAGTCTCGTTGAGAACTGGTTCAATGTATTTTTGACCGATGCATTAATAAAAGCTTGGTGATTATTTCATCTCTGCGTCTGGATTAACTTAAAGCGGTGTATCCTTGGAGGCTAAGGGCCCGGCCCCGAAGGACACTTGCTTCTGTACCATTACGACTTGACTTTTGTGTGGTTTGTTTATCATTGTTATTTGGTAATTTGATATGCTTTATAAGTTCATATTACATGCTTTGTTAAAGATTGAATCATTGAGGTTTTTTACAGATAGAATCGTGTGTTGACTCCGCATCAAGTTATTAATCCTTTCAAGAGTTAATTGCATGTTCTTACTGTTTTGTTACAGAGCTGTTATACTAAACGTTCGTGTTGTGCGCGTTTCTGATTTATCAGTACTGTTCCATAATTCATTAATAGTTATTGCTGTTCCATTAGTGTGATTTGTGTGAATTGCTTTTAGAGTGAAAGAATGTTATTTGATTGCAAAGAATGCATTTGAGTTAATAGATTAAGTTTGGTTACAACCTGCGGGACTTAGTTATTCAATTGCTGTTCCATTTTAGACTTGCTGTTCTATTTCAGAATTGTTGTTCAATCCTTTATTTGCTTTGCTATTCCAT